>JAODKC010000044.1:37712387-37734750 GCA_026777985.1 Mormyrops attenuatus | reverse complement strand
ACTGCTCCCCGGGTGCTGAATTAGCTGCCCCCTGCTATGTCACATTGTCACATATGGGTTAAATGCAGAGAACACATGTCATTGTTGTGTGCTGTGGTGTGTCAACAATGACAATTAATCACAATAAATAAGTAAATAAATAAATTAAATCCTCTGCTGCCAGACACACAGTGGAGAACCATCCCCCAGTGGGACCAGCACAGGCACATACTGGGAATGTAAGGTTCAGAAGCTGCAGGAATGATACCTGTTGGGATGAGAGGACGGCAGCATGAACTGGAAGTCCAAAGCGCAGGTTCCATCATGCAGCTGATGGTGCTGCAGACTGTTGAGTTCATAGGCGATGTAGGCCCGTCGGACGTAGACCTGACGGGCCAATATACCACTGGTTAGGGGTGGGGGGGTCCTTTCAGAGCCACAAGTACCACAGAAGACACAAAAAACCCCCACTCACCTCTAGAGCTGCCATGCACACAACCCGGTTAGAGTGGTAGAAGAAGTTAGGCAGGACATCAAAAATGGACGTTTCAGACAAGATGAGTTTCTGCATGAATATATAAACACGTACATAAAAACCCACAAATATATACACGTATTCGCTATACGGCCTGCATCTGGAGCAAGCGATAGCCTGGCATTGCGTACCTTCAGGTTCTCAGGACAGAACTGGTGGCCATACATATCTATAGCTGACAGGAAGATGGACTCAACCTGGTTGTGCCTCAGTTCATATGAGGGCAAGTGAGAGGCGATTAAGACCTTCAGAAACAATGTGTTAGAATTATGGTACTTAAGGCATTTACATAGCACATTTTTCCCCCACTTTAATTTGAACAACAACAAATTAAATTTTGAAATCTGGGAAATCCATAACAACAAAGTATAAAATATTGGTACAATAATCAGAAAAATATCTATATAATAATTAACATTTATCCAGAAACAAAATGTTTAAGGTGGCCTCTGGGAATCAGCACCAGGATAGCAGCTGGGCTCCTGGAGCTACATGATGACTCACCTGTCGGGCACGCAGGGCTACCTTGGAGTTCTCCACCTTGCCGAGCTGGGTCAGTTCATTCAGGATGGCCATCAGCTCGTCGGCCAGGGTGGGGTCACGCCCACACAGCTGGTCCTGAGAAAGACATTTCATCAGGGCCATCATTATTGTATCAGCAGCTGCAAGTAAAGTGGCAGATTTGCTTTGGCTGCTATTAATGATGTTTTTCTGCCTGAATTGTCAGTCTCTCCATAAAATTTTAAATTTTTCTGTTCTGTTCCTGAAAAAGCATGGATATTACAGATATAGAACAAGACAGAAAATAGAATCAAGTAATGCCTGTTTCCATTGGAAAGAGCCTTTAAATAAAAGAGTCATCTTTCCTGTCACCTCAAGCAACTGTAGAAGTCTAATTGAGAGAAGGCCGCTTCAATAAGAGCTGCCACACTGATGCCGTTATCTAACCAAGTTTCAGTTAGAAGCAGTAGATCAAGTCTGTATGCAGCCAGCAGTTAATTAACTAAAAACGATCTGCACACTTACGATAAGCATGGTGACCAGGATGTTCTTCTTGGACACCTGAGCATGTGAAAAGATGCATTCCAGCACTGGGGTCATGTCCGGTTTGAACTGCTCCCTCAGGTTGATGACGCACTTGTCGTAATGTGCTGTTGATGAGAGCGACCACCCACCCATCCAGTTACTCGTCTGCTTCCACAGAGAGGGTATGTTGGGGCCGCCTCTGAAGAACATGCAGCCACGCTCACCTTGCTGGAACTGCATCTCTACCTGCAGGTACCTCCTCAGCAAGTCCAGCACCACAGACTTCATGTAACCTCGTATTCCACTCCGATACCTGCAGATCACAAAACGATGAACCCCGAGAAGATCTAGACAAATGGTTCTCAAGCTTTTTTGCACCACAACACAATTTTTACCATGCCAGCTCAGTTGTGACCCTATATCAAGTATAGGTTTACGTTAACGCTATGATTAACAGTGCAGTGCACTCTGCAGTTTACACCAATCAATGATTATTGCACAAACCTGAATGGATGTGCCAGTGAATTTTAAATTAAGCATCAGTGGTTTGACTTCTTGGATTGGTTGAGTGAGTGTTCACTAGCTTTGCGCTAAGCAGTTGCAGACCCAAGACCCATTTTAATTCTAGGATTTGGGCTGGGGAAATCTGATCGTAGATCAGCATAGAGCTGCAACTCAAATTTGGGTTGCAACCCATGGGTTGAGGATTGCTGATCTACATCAAGAACGCCCATCGTTCAGGTGATCATTTGTTACTAAGACACACAAACAGCCTACATAACTATGGACTTTGCAGTCTAAAGGTGAAACTCTTTGGTCTAGGAGCTGTGACAGCTATGAGAATCACCATTACTATACCATGAGATGAACTCTGACCTTTGCACAAGCTGCACAATACTCTGCGTATTCATGAAGAAGACCTCTCGATCTGCCTTTCTTTGCAGGGTTGCAGCATGGCTGTCCAAAATATTAGCAATCTGAAACAAGAGAAATGTCACTGCACAGCTCAAGGTGGATCAAACAGAATTTAGCAAAATAAAAAAAAATAAATAAAAAAGAATAGCTGTATTAGATACTAGCGCTCACCTGCTGGCTGGGAAACTGGCAGAGTACGGAAGTGATGTTGCTGGCGTACTGGGCCATGACCTTGCGGATGGCCTTATCCACTGACACGGGGACGCGGCCCGATACGCTGGTCATGATCTCCTGAAGCTCCAGCAGAGGCAACGAGGGGTCTCGCAAGGTCTTCATGAGTGTGCCCACCCACTGTTTAATCTGGGCACAAGGCAAAGAGGTCTTTCAATGGACTGCTAAAGTCCCAGAAGGGTTCTTGCACTCATGCAACAACCTCTTAACCAACAGAATTGAAAAGAATAAATGTTTTAATGCCAACCATGTCAATTAAGCAAGGTGTTCTTGGCAAAACAGAATGAAAAATAACTGAATAAGAAGGAAAAACATTTAAAAACGTATGAATTTCAGATTACTTAGGTTCATCAGTAGATATGGGGAGCCCCTCAAACAGGCATACATTCACCAAATCTGCACCTTAGTGCTAAAGTAAGGCTCCATGAGGCAGTATCCATCCATGACCTTGATGAGGTTCTCCAGCACATTGTGAAACACCTGGTGAAGCTTCTCCCCAACAATGGGGAGGGGCTGTTGGGCAGGGAGGGGTGTCGTATTCAGCTCCACCTAGTGGTTTGGAGCACAGTGTAAGGGCTACCACTCATCTGTAATGACAAGCCTGACCACTAAAGAGTTCCTCAGAGCGGTGTAGACTTGCCGGGTGGAGTCGACTGGGGTCGTCCAACTCCAGGCGGGCCACCATACAGCCGGGCTCCAGAACTGCCCCGGGCCTCTTGATGAAGTGCACACAGCCGGAGTCCTGCACGTTCAAAGTCATCACCATCTTCATCACCTGGCGATGTGGCACATGCCGGGTCAGCATACTGCCAACTGCTAAAAACCCACATTCCAGCTCTCCTGCCTCCAGTCTCTTCTGGAGTCTCTGAGCTTACAGTTAGTCCAGACCAGTCATTTCAACAACTAAATTATGTACCACTTAATAGTACAGTTACACCAAGTACTAATGAACTGTAATTCTTTAGTGTCTTCTATAAATACAGACAACTTGGAAAATCATATACTATAGATCACAGCACAAAAAATTCATTGTCTTGTCTGGGTGGCTTTTCCCACCAGATCAAGTAAAACCATTATATTAACTATGCTTTGCTAAGAAATTGTCAGTATTAATTTGTATATTTCTCTTGGCAACACAAGCAATTTCCATGTTCATCACCCAGAATTAGTGAGGGCTCAGGGAATAAAAAGTGTAACAAGTTGTCATTAAAAAAGGGGAAAAAGTAAAACACACAACAGAATACTGATTAAAACTATAAACAGCAAGAAAATTGTGTACTTTAATTGTGAACATTTTCTTATGTCGTTCTTACTGTGGATTGACATAATTACCAGTTATCATTGAACAATGGATCATATATCATTAGACCAACAGGCCTATTTTTAACTGCAAATACAAAAGTATGCATTTTAACTTCTTTCCATGTGCAGTAGTTCACAGTTTGGTGGAAAATTAATTTCAATTCTGTATTTTCATTTTATGTATTAAATTACCAAATCTTTGAGTGACTTCTAAATGTTCACCAGAAGGCTTACAATTTGACACAACTTAACAGTGGCCAGACACAGAACAAAATTAGACTTGTGGAGGTCATGTCTCATGAACTTAAATTTTTAGAACCGCCCTACAATGTGTGTACAGATTAAAAATGTTCAAAGACCGGTAAATTAGTTAAATTACCCAAATATATTAGAACCAAGAAGTACTCAAACAGAACAAACCAGGAAGATGTAAAGCATGTTTTAACAATCTAAAATGCAAAACCTGGAAAGTAAAGTTTAAAAGAGCATTTAAAATGAAGAGCAAGACACCTGATCCAACACGTCCAATGACCAACTTAATATAGACCTCAGGTGGAACAAAATTCAGCATTTGCAGGGGGCTGTCCAGGATAAGAACTGGGAACTCCGGATCTATGCTACTCCATACCTCAATTTCTGCATAAGCATTCCCTGCAGAAATGTGGCCTCCGTCTTCCAGCATATACTGCAAAAGTTTGCCAGCAGAGGGAGACCTCAGCACCGTCGGGTCTTTCTCCTTCTCAAACACACAGGTCTTGTTTCCAATAGTGATTCGGTAGCTAAATCAAGACAGACAGTAGAGCTACTGTAGAGAGTTCTCCAAAGAAAATCATATAGGCCATTTCTGAAAATAGGTAACCCATCAGCAACAAAGATACAACGTGAAGTGCTGCTCCCATCATGCACCTGTGGACAATGGCTCACCTATCCACCTCCTCTTTCATGTATGTGGTGTAGCTGCTGCCATTGTAGGAAAGCAGAAGACCCCCGTCGCTTAGCCTGTGGACATCTATCTCAATGTCGGAGTTGTTCATGATGATGAAGTATGTGGTGGGTGACTGGCGGGCCATCTAAAATGGCACACTGGAAATGTTAGATCAAAAAGCATTTGGTGCCAATTAAAGGGTGATCAAACATATACTCACCTTCAAACAGTACTTGACCCCCTCATAAATCAGATCCACTTCTACAGTATTCAGCAAACTGGCAGCAGGCAGCACTTGGCCCCTAGGAAAGGCAGCAGCCAATCAGACTGTAGATAATGCAATCAATCACCCTGGCAACGATGGCACTATGAAACAGACAAACCTCTCCAAGGAGTGCAGGAAGTCAGACATGCTTTTCCTGATGCTGGCATCCGCCACATGAAGAGATCCACAGACCACAGCCAGTAAGGTGTCGGGCCTCTCGGCCTACCGACGAGAATGCAGGGGAACACTAAGCACTGACAGCACCAGGGGGTGGGGGGTGCTGCAGAGAAATCAGAAATTCACCTGCACTTTCTCAGCAATGAGGTGGTCCAGCCAGCCAGTGTCGATGTCATTGTTCCGGAAACTTTCGGTCTCCAGTAGTTTGATGAGGTATTCCACTGTGGTTCTGAAGTCCCCACGGATAGAGAGCTCCTTCATGGCCACCACCATGTTCCTAGATGTACATTTCACTTAGCTCCAACAAGAACATTTACCATCTTTTATGACCCATATAATACATGCAGAACAAGCGTTAACCAAACATCAAAGTCCAGGGCAACAATCAAAACACATGAAGGAGGTGGGTAACTCAGCAGGTAAGAGGCCAATTTTCCTCCAAGACTTTCCAAGCTATTTCAGCTGCATGACTTACGAGATGGCCTCCTCACGGTTCTCGCCCCAGGAGAAGCAGTGTCCGAACTGGGAGTCGGCAAACTCGTGCAGGCCCCCAGCTGCCCCCACACTGAAGTAGCCCCACACATTCTTGTTGCTGCGGAAGTTGAGCTCCTGCACTGTGCCTGAACTGGGCTTGAAACCCTGACCATGACAAAGACATCCACCCAACAATTTTGCTTATTCTTCCATAATTTCTATGGCAACTACAGAAGGTCAGAGGACTAACAACATTAAAGGTGCATCGATCTTATATTCAGATTGGTATTGGCATCTATTCATACCCGATTAGACCGATTGGGTATCGGCCATATGTGACCGATCCACATCAGATCCTTACTTATTTAGTTTTCAGCAGTCTGTAATAAGATCCCATTTCTTGTTAAATCAATTTGTACATCCAATTGCACAGCAGCTTTTTCTCATTTTAGATGTGTTTTCATAGCATTCAAGCTGAATGCTAACAGTGCTACTCAGCGTATTTGCCACTCAGTGGGTGTGAGTGCAGTGATTTCCGCCTGCTGTGACGTCATGCTCATACCCTTTGCAATAGGAGGAGCATAAAAACATCAAATATGAGGGTGACAATCTGGAAGTATTTTATGCTTGAATCATGTAGTAGCAGAGCGATTTGCAATCTTTGTAAAAACAAAGTTTTGAGAGGTGGGAGTAGCATTTAGTGGAAAATCCCATTAAACAAAGCGCAAGCAATGCGAAAAAGCAATGGATGATTTGAGTGTTTTGCACACTCGCTATAGCTTGTGATACACAAGGGGCTGGTAATGCGACAAAGTGAAAGTGACGCTGTTGCTAGTGGGAGAAACATTGTGGGGCATTTTACGCATTCACCACTTGCATATCGTTACTTGGAAGATTTTCAAATTGAACTGCAAATGCCTCAAAAATGATTATAACAAGGTATACAACACATTATGTATGTTTCTAGTAGCCTAATTAAAGCTTTTTTGAGATACATTTTTTTCATTTAAAAGATTTCAGTTTAAAAATTACTAGTTTAAAAAAAAAAAAAAAAAAAAAAAGGTCTGGCATTGAATCAGTACTCATATTGGCTAAGTAAGTAGGCATCAAGATCATATCGAGTTGGTGCAACTCTGAAAAACATGCAGTTGTTAAATTCCTGAATATGGTGTTTTGATCTGAGTTATATGGCTATAGAAAGCTGCATTTCACCCACCAAAGTTGACACAAAGTATGGAATTAACCAGAGAATATATGCAAAAAGGTGGCTGTCTACTGGCCTATTCGGACCCTCACCTCATCTGGGTTCTCACTGGTAATTCGGACAGCAATCACGTGACCCCGGGGGCTAGGGGTGCATTCAGGAGCCTCAAAATTAATGGCCGAGTCTCCCCATGGAGACTCTCCGTACAGCACTCTGATGTCCTTGATTCTGTGGAGGGGAATCCCCATGGCGATCTGCAGGCAGTTCAACGAAACATTCTCTTAGAAGCATTTGAGGACAGAAAAGCAGAGGCAAGTGCCTAGAAGGGTTCATTTAGAAATTACCAATTAGATTAAGGCTAGGGTATGCGATTTTAGCCTATTACACTTTTGTTCATTTCAGCAAATTTCCCCTCACAGTCTGCTAACCGTCCATTTTGTGTGCTGGAAAATAATAGAACAAAATAAAAACAAAAACACTGTTTCTGCGCAGCCCCGGCTGTAAACAAAAAGTCACTTGGGAATATACATCTGGCACATGCTAACATGCTGAAGCAATTAAGATGTCCAAGAAACAGCCAAAGGGAAGATCTGAAGAGGAAAAACTGAGTTCTTAAATCCGGCAAGGGCGAAGAAAGAAATAGAATAAATCAGACATAGGTAGGTACTGCAGCTATTTTGTTGGCAAACATTATTGATGAAGCGTGCTGAAAATTCTAAAGTTGCGTAGTATCGCTAACCTTGTTGTTTGCATCTTTGCCAGATGTATAACATTACCGCAACGAAACGTGTCCTCCGCATTTAACCCATATGTGACATGGCAGTGGGCAGCTATTATTTCAGTGCCCGGGGAGGAGTGTGTGGGGGCGGCACCACGCTCAGGGCGTTAACGACCTCAGTGCATTAAAGAAAGATGAAGGATAGATGGATAAATACCTGTAGCTGTGCAGCGGGCAAGTTGACATCTCCAATCATCTCTGTGCAGGGATGTTCCACCTGCAGACGAGGGTTCAGCTCCAAGAAGTGGAAGCTGCCATCTTCAGAGTAGAGGTACTCGACCGTGCCAGCACTGACGTAACCCACCATTTTGGCTAGCCACACAGCACACTGTCAGAGAGTCAGTGCACAGTTTGTGTGACCACCAGCGCAATTAATGTGAATATTCAGTCTGATTAATGGCAAGGACCCCATCCAAACTGTTACGCCTACTAAAATCAGGGCTGCATATCACATCACATCATGATCATGTGGTGTTTGCACAATAGTCACCAGGGCTTCAGATGACACGTGTAAACATTTGCCCGGACTATACAGATGTTTAGTTATGTTGACAATCTGGTAAACAGAGGAGTAGAGCGCCTAATAGTAATGAGAGGCATACAGGAACGCTAGGAAGTTAGTAACCTGTATAAATTCGGCATATCCTTGTGTTTAATAAACATGTTGGGCTATAAACTACAAAAAAGTACCCCCACACCACCAATGCCTGTTTACCTTGTTTACAGAGATTAGTACATTTTGGCCGTCACGATACACCTCTCAATATTTTAGGCACACTATTAATCTGCTTAAAAACTGGGGGCATAAGTAAATGCCCATATGGTACCGAAAAGCCGGCATCCGGATAAATGGTTTGCCCGTTATGTAAAGCCCTGGTGATTATTGCGCATGTGCCATATCGTAATTCTGATATCATGCAGCCCTAATTAAAACCAGACCCATTCTCAGAGAAAGGACCCAAAACACCGGCAAAACCTGACGTACAGCTGTGCCCAAGTTTTATGACACAAATATTGATTTTCACAAAAGTATGTTGCCTCAGTTTTTATGATGGCAATTTGCATATATTCCAGAGTTTATGAAGAGTGATCAGATGAGTCCCTCTGCCATAAAAAATTACTTAATCCCAGAACACCCATTTCCAGTGCATTTTAGCCTTGTCACAAAAGGACCTGCTGACATAATTTCAGTGATTCTCTCGTTAACACAGGTGAGAGTGTTGACAAGGACAAGTCTGGAGATCATTCTGTCATGCTGAATGAGTTGGAATAGCAGACTGGGTGCTTTCATTGTTCTTCCACTAGTAACTATGGTTTCCTGTAAGGACGCATGCAGTCATCATTGCTTTCCACAAAATAGGCTTCATAGGCAAGGAATTTTGCTAGTAACATTGTACCTAAATCAACCCTTTATTGCATCATCAAGAACTTCAAGGAGAGAAGTTCACTTGTTGTGAAGAAGGCTTCAGGGTGCCCAAGAAAGTCCAGCAAGCGACAGGACGGTCTCAAAGTTAATGTAGCTGTGAGATCGGAGCACCACCAGTGCAGAGCTTGCTCAGGAATGGCAGCAGGCAGGTGTGAGTGCATCTGCACGCACAGTGAGATGAAGACTTTTGGAGGATGGCCTGGTGTCAAGAAGGGCAGTAAAGAAGCCATTTCTCTCCAAGAAAAACATCAGGGACAGACTGACATTCTGCAAAAGGTACAGGGATTGGACTGCTGGGGACTGGGGAAAAGTCATTTTCTCTGATGAATCACCTTTCCAATTGTTTGGGGCATCCAGAAAAAACATTGTCTGGAGAAGAAAAAGGTGAGCGCTACCATCAGTCCTGTGTCATGCCAACAATAAAGCACCCTGAGACCATTCATGTGTGGGGTTGCTTCTCAGCCAAGGGAGTGGGCTTACTCACAGTTCTGCCCAAGAACACAGCCATGACTAAAGAATGGTACCAAAACATCCTCCGAGAGCCACTTCTCCCAACCATCCAAGAACAGTTTGGTGACAAACGATGCCTTTTCCAGCATGATGGAGCACCGTGCCATAAGGCAAAAGTGATAACTAAGTGGCTTGGGGAGCAAAACATTGACATTTTGAGTCCATGGCCGGGAAACTCTCCAGACCATAATCCCATTGAGGACTTGTGGTCAATCCTCAAGAGGCGGGTGAACAAACAAAAACCCACAAATTCTGACAAATTCCAAACATTGATTATGCAGAAATGGAGGAAGGATTTGGCCCAGAAGTTGATTGACAGCATGTCAGGGCGAATTGCAGAGGTCTTGAAAAAGGACCAACACTGCAAATATTGACTATTTGCATAAACTTAATGTAATTGTCAATAAAAGCCTTTGACACTTATGAAAAGCTTGTGATTATACTTCAGGATACCATAGAAACATCTGACAAAAAGATCTACAAACACTGAAGCAGCAAGCTTTGTGAAAACCAAAACTTGTGTCGTTCTCAAAACTTTTGACCATGACTGTAGATGCAGCAAAACTGAAATACTGGATGTACTGGGCCAGCATACATGTATGAAGCTTTCATACAATACGCTGGTGTTTTACAGTGCTCAGCTCCACAGTTCATACTACCTGCTCCATGTACACCAGGGTGGATGGCGGTGCTATTGTGGCTGGGGCCTCCTCAATGATCTTCTGGTGCCTCCTTTGGATGGAGCAGTCGCGACCAAACAAGGAGATGGCATTGCCGTACTGGTCAGCAAGGATCTGCACCTCCAGGTGCCTGGCATGCTGAGCCAGCTGCATAACGAAGATGGGCGAGCCAGGTACTTCAGCCTGAACCTAAAGGACCAAAACGTGAGCATCATGTACTCTTATGCTGTCAAAACTGGGTCCGGTCACCTGAGTGATCAGATCATGCCATCCCAGGAGATGGGGCCTGGAACCTAGGTGTGTATTAAGGCCATTACCAGGAAACCTACCTGTCTGAATAGGCTGGCAAAGTCCTCAGCTTTGTCCACCTCCCTAATGCCTTTGCCTCCACCACCTTCAGAAGCTTTGATCACAACTGGATACCCAATTTTCTCTGCTCCCTTCAACACACACACCATTAAAATGTGACTATTCATCTCCGAGCTAATTTTAGCAACCACCGATTCTTGTAAAACTGGAACTGAATGCCAAAAATGTGAACTATTCTGAAGAGAGCATTAGGATAGATTTGTATGATGAAATGCTGAAATATAGTTATATGATTCTGATTCATCACACGTAATGGGGCTGCATGAGTAAGGCTGTAGGAGATGGATTACCGCGAGTCCCTCATCAACGTCACGCACGCAGCCCTGCAAGTACAGCTCATGGGGCACGCTGATCACATGGCCGAGCCGCTGCTCCTCCTCCGTCCGCTCTACCCTCAGGTCTGCAGTGTCACAGCAGCAGAATGTAGGAAATCTTTGTGTACCGAGTTACTCACTCATACGCCGTACTTTTCTCCACATGATATGAGGTAGAGAAACCTTTTTGAATATTTTCAGCGTTGGTCTACCTTTTAAAACTTTAAAAATAAATCACTTAGTCCGTAATAGTATACATTTTTATTTTTTATATACAAGAGAAAGCCGCAATTTATCAATAGCTATTAGCGTGATGTACGCAAATGATTAAGGATCTTTAGGTTTGTAACATAAGCGGCATCTGAAGCTAGGGGGCGTCGCATTAATTTAACACATATGTTATGTTCCCCAACTTACCCAATGGTAAGACGTTCACATGGCAGACATCTTCCCTATCTTTGACGACTGATTGATTGGTATTGTTGCAACATCACAATAGGGTAGTCTGTTACTAATGTAGTTTATTTTGCAAATTTTATACACTGCCTATTCTTATAGATTATACATATTTTGATTCTACTTTTTTTTTTTTTACCTGAAAATGTCTGGGGTTGTGGCCTGTGGTTCTGAAGTACGAAACATCTTGCCTCAGCTGAAGTGTACGCTCACTGATTCGCTCTCTATCAACAGTTGTGAATGACTGATCCCAAAAGCATTTCACCTTCAAGTAACTCCTTTAAAAATGAAGCCCACTGCTGATGAAGCATCCCCTTCCTTTTCTCCCTGCTGTGTTCTGTTGACATTTAGTACGCCTGAGAGGTAAGCTTGGCATTTCCCAGCTCATTAGCCACCAGGCTAAGCCTTATGTCACTTTTGAGTGGTACGACATACAGCACCTGATCCAGTCCAGGGCAGGATGGGGATGTTGGCACTCTGGGCCACAATGGAGGAGGCCACCTTGTCTCCCAGGGCCCACATGGCCTTGCCGGAGGGACCTGGAGTGCGGAACATTTAAAGAAGCAACGTGGAGAGCCGAACACGTCTCTCAGGAGAATTAATAAAGTGGCCCAGAAGCCAAAGATAGTGGAGTCACACCTAAAAACCCAATGCCCGCCTTCTGCAGAAGCTCCGGAAGTTTGGGGTTCTCAGAGGCGTGGCCCCATCCAGCCCAAACAGCCTAAAAAAAACAAGGGAAATCCCCAGTGAAATACAGCCACACAGGCTGACAACCTCCGACACTGGCCAGAGACGCTGAGCTGAAGAAGGAAGCGAGCTGAGGCACCTGCACTGGGACGCGCTTGGCGATGTCCACGATCAGCTCGACATTAGCGTAGTTGTTGTTGTTGGGTCCGCCACAGACAGGTACATAGTGGTCTGCCATTTTGATGTATTCTGCAGACGGCCACACGTATCAGCATTAGCAACCCCCCCAGCAGTACCACTGGGACCAACCGACCCGCCCCCCAACATACGACACCTGCATTGGCCTTCAGGTCTTCAGGAGTGACCATGACTACGAAGCGAATGGCTCTCTCGTTGCGGAACATCTCGTAGGACCAGCGCCTTATTGAGCGCATGCACTTCACAGCCGCGATGCCATTGCTGGCTATCAGCACCTAGAAAGAGAGGAATGGTTCGGAGCAGAGAAACAAAGTTCTCAGGAAATAACACCACACAAGAACATGCTGCACATTCATGCACCATTCTGCATCGTGACCCGAGACAATCTATCCATCTACCACAAGGTGGCTATGCTTTTCTGGGCTAAACACACCTCACACAGAATTCAGATCAAAATTCAGATCAGATTTGATGAAAATAACCGAGAACGTAACCGAGGTTAAAGACTATTTTAGTCTTTAACCTGAGTGTAAGTGATATACTCCCCTAAAATATTAAAATCACAGATACACAACCAACATAAACTTTCCTGACAGCAGGGAAATTAAATGCTGCCACAGCACATTACTGAGTGTGGAGTGGGATAACGAGTCTGCAGCGGGATAACCAGTCTGCAGCAGACCTGTGCAGAAGCCGGGCCTGCGGGCCCCACCTTGTCGATGACTCTGTTTCCACCGAAGCGGGTGATGAACTCAGCCGGTGAGGCCACAGTGAAGTCTCGCTGAAGGTCCATCCTCCTTTGATCACGGCCCTTCTTCACCAGGTGCAAGCCAGACATGCTGGGCCTGGGAGTGGGGGGGTGGGGCAGCAGTGAGAACATCACTAACATCCCTCCTGATAAGAAGCATTTTGTTGTTAACTAATAAAATCACCACCATCTCGTCTCTGCTTATATGATCCAATTTTTTTCCTAAAATATTGCAAAACTATATGGCATCTAAAGGGATAAAACAGATTTTCTATCGTAAAGCACCAACCCAGAAATAAGTCCCGAATTAAAATATAAAATTAAATAAAAATAATAAAGTAAAATAAATCAGTGCCTTGGCTACCAATGGACTGACCACAACTGAGTGTGTCACCATTCAAAGTAGGCCTATATGATTTGGTATGGTATAATTAAACACCAAGCACCCTTTCACAGGAAAATGAAAATCAGAACAAACCTCACTTAATGTAAAAGTAGCACAAACATGGTGTTCATTAACTGTGAGACACAGAGAGGCAAAACTAAATCACAAACACAAAACCAAGCAATAGAATTTGCATTTACTGTTTAGCAAAAAACTTTCCTCAGCCTAAAAAAATAAAACTGACGGACATTATCAGTGCACTAAATCCCTCCTTGGGGCTGATCAGTCTCAATTTAGTGGTTTGTCTGGGCTGGCCTCTACCGAGGAGCTGCCGCATTGTACCGCAGAGCCCCCAAACACACAGGCAGCTGTCTGCCTTGACCGACAGATCTCCCGCTTCCATTTACCTGGCAGTGCTTGTCCTGCCGTATCCCACGCTGCTCTCATGTGAGAGAACTGGGGAGTGTAGGCACCAATAAAAGCAAACGTCTTATCCAAAGGGAAACCTTCAGGGAATTAACCCTTTCAGAGTAGGGAGATCACCTTACAGAGGCCTTTTCCGTTTACAAAGAGAGACACTGAAACACAAATTACCATTTAAAAAGCGATACCAGACCAACACACAAATGTGTGCCGAAATGCACAGACACCTTACTTTAAACTAGTTGCAAAGGCAGAAGTACAATTCACATTGTTTGGACAGAAGCAAATGGAGCCAAAAATCTTTCACAGATGGGCCTGGAACTGACAAAGAGCAACCTGGGAGGTGTTGGGTTCTCAGACAAACTTTTTGCACCAGTAAGAAGGACGGTTTTTCCATCCACAGAAATCTGTGTGTGAAACTGCTTCAGATGGCAAACTGAAGTCCAAGATAACAAAGGACTTCAGACCTGGTCTACGGAATACCACTTTGGACCTATTTAATATCTTTTACTTAGGTGAATGCATAGAGTGAAGGAGGAATACAGTTACCATGGCAAAGGTGACCTTTGAAAGTGCAGGGCCTTATCTACCCATTTGTAAAGAGAAAATTCACTAAGCTAAGCAACCCAAAGAAAGCCGATTATCAGTAGGCTTACAGATGCCTCTATATATGTGTGTGTGTGTGTGTGTGTATAAAGATATGATATTCCCTCTAACATCTGTAAACAGAAATGTCCCCCACAAGATGATTAGAATGTTTTTGTCTACATCAGAAGTAACAGTTGCTGAGGTCACCAAAACACTTCAAATAGATTCTTTTTAAGAGTTGTCCTCTTTTCTTTACATTGTTCATTATGGCTGCCCACTGCCCGCCTCTAACTGATAAGCAGGATGGCAGAAGTGAGATATGGCATTACTTTGTCTTTAAACCAAACAAAATGGGTGAACCTGCAGAGCCGACAGCCCCAGTCTGCAAATGTGGCTACAAGGGAACAGCGGCCGCTCGCTCACCCTGATTTATAAATGGAGGTTAAAGACCATCAGCTGTGCATGATAACAGACATAAGACACGACCGTGATGTCATTTACTCTTTATTACGTTTCCTGTTTCTGTTCACAGTCACGTTAAACCATCATCCCAGTTCATTTATATCCCATTCCCCAGTGACAAAAAGTAGGCTAGGCTAATCGAACAGAGCACAAATATAAACCAAACATTACTGTATTATCAAATCAGGCTTTGTAACAGCTAAGGCCAAATGATCAGCACTGAATGGAGTTTCATTAATCTGTGTGTTTAACTTATAATAGTAAAGCTATTGTTGTTGGAATAAATCATAAATAGGCCTCTTCATTTCAAAACGATATATTTAAATGAGAATATTTCGCAGTATCAATATCAAGATGCCAAAACTCATAGCCATGTCAAAACTTTGATATCAATCCAACTCTAGTCCGTTTGCATAACCACCCCACGGCTTTCTCTTCCACAATGACCATTTAACACTAAATTTATCGTGTCCAAAAAGGTACAAGCCTATTCCCCTCACTTTTATCCAAAATGACGTACAGTTAGCAAAGCAGGGTCACCCAGTCCCAGGAGTAATCAGGGTTAAGGGATTTCCTCATACCCTCAATAGCAGGTAACCTCTATCCAGTAAAGGGAACATTGCTTGATGAGTTGGATATAAATTAAAAAAAAAAAATCGACCAAGTCTACAATAAAGGACATTACCAACAAATAACGCAATATGGGTCTCAGAGGATGTACGACTGACCTTAAGAATGCAGGCCTCCTTAAATGGTGGGTTGACATACAATCTACCAGTAATAGGACAGATGGCAAAGAGGACAGAATACCTTACTGGGCTTACAGGAATTTTGCCTGGATGTAGCTGCAAATAAAACTTTTTATTTGAAACAGAGGTTATCCTTCTCAATAGTCACCAGCTTTGACTTAAGCCCCAACACCAACTGGTCCACTGGCTGCTATGAGACCTACAGAACCCATCGGGAGCATAAAACGAGTCCGACAGGAAAACCCTTGACTGAGGGCAGCACCGGTGGTGGCCTTACAGGGCTGGAGCCCGAGTGTCTTTAGCAAAGCCCGGCTTCTCTCTTTGCAATTGCTTTTACAAATCAGCATCACCGTGTTATAGTTTTTGGGCTGAGCGCTGGACATCTTACAGACCTAGAACGGCTGCGGTTTTTAACCATTTCTGCCTGCAGCAACACTAAAATACGAATGGACAAATCACTGGACAATGATAGCTGCTACAAAAAACAGTAAGTACTTAAACTTTCCAGGATTTTATCTACTGTATTGTCCACTGCTTCAGCAAAAACCACAAACTTCAGGATTCCTCCTCTCAAGACTTCCAACTTCCATATTTTCATATCATCTTCACATATTTTCAGATGATTTAATACGCTATTTCAATCGTATCAGACCATTTGGGTATCTTTTGTAACCAAAATGAGTCAATCCTTTTGCCAAACATTTTGAGAGCTATTTCCTTCTTATTCTTTACAGAGCCAATTTGTTTGATTTCATATCATATACCGCACAAAAAGCCTTCACCTGATTTCCTGAATGACTACAGGAACAAGGAAAGAGATTCAATAAAGGACACAGCTATGATTTACACAAGAATTTAATTTCCTGGCCTGTTTAAAAAGAACCATAAAAATGTACTGAGTTTTATGGAAAGTTAATTGGTTTATGGGTTATTTAACTCTGTGGCACATTAAGCTATTTTCCCAGTGGTCAAATCTGTATAGGTTAGTGCTCCAGACCAGTTATTTAGTCCATTGTGTCTGTGTCTCCATAGGCAGAATTATCAATGGTAAGAAAAGAAAGTGACCTCACAGATCACAGGCATACCAGATTAATATCAGACTTAAAACCCTTTGAGTAAATATTGGAACAAAATTGTGTGTATTTACATGAGTAATGTCAAAGCACAGGTCATTGAGGGGTCACCCAATCAGAGGAGCCGAGCCAGGCACAATGATCAACTGCCACTGGGTTCAATAATCATTTAATACTCGTATAATTCTTATTTGTTACTAATAAGGTTCTTTTATTGCTTTTTGAAAAGTACCGGAGTACAGGAGTTCTCAGACAGAATCCTAGTAGTCACAGGTAGTAACTGCTTGGATGCAGAACAATAAATAAAAGTGAACGCCCCCCCCCCAAAACCAGAGTCAGGAAGCACTGATCTAATACAGCCTTTCCTAGTATTCCTTTTTCACTCCCAAGGCATGTTTATAAAAAAAAAAAAGTTCACAAACAGTTATAAGTTCCAACTACTCTAACGAAACCAATTTCAGATGCTGTCAGTTGGAGTAATGGCTTGGGTATCTTTACAGGGATTAAAGTTACACTG
Organism: Mormyrops attenuatus; assembly: GCA_026777985.1. NCBI lineage: Eukaryota > Metazoa > Chordata > Actinopteri > Osteoglossiformes > Mormyridae > Mormyrops > Mormyrops attenuatus. Next base: position 37,717,354 of record JAODKC010000044.1, on the reverse strand, counting down.
CCTTCCCCCAGAGCCTAAAGATACAGGTTTCAGGTGAGCCGCTGACTCTGACTAAGCGGCCTGCAGCAAACTGGCACCTCCATCACAAGGGGAGTGACTGGCAGTGGCCTTGTGGGACATGGGAGACAAGCAGCAGTCACTCAGTCCTGTGTTGCTCTCGGCCAGCGGATGGAGCGCATCGCTCTGTGGCGTGCACCTTCACCACTGGACCAAAGCATCCACTTGCTGGAGAATATAGGGAAAATCCCTCATGGCACAATCCAGGGAAGATGGTGGGGGGATTTACAAGATACAGATCACAGTACGCGCCGACATTGGTGTCCTTTCCAAAGGACTGACCTGTCCCACCCATTCTTGGGCGGTAAACCATAAAGCAAGATTTTTATTTTTTTTTTTAAATAGCGAGATAAGCCAAATGTAAGAATGGTCCCAAAGGAATGTCACTTACCTCTCCTTCTATTGGACTGTTTCCACATTTGGCTTAAGTTATCCAGCTAACTAGGAAATTCTGCTTTGTGAAAAACCCCCTGGTTATGGGATGTAGGCTAGAATGAATGAATAAATTATATGTATTCCAGCAGATTTACATACTGTTTTATACTTTCCATCTTAGCTAAAATGCAGGTAAGATTAAGTTGCACCAGTTAATTATTTCAAAATTATCTAATAAATGCACATCAGGTTAGATGAAAAACGTAGTTCCTGTTAAACTTCCTGTTGACAAAAACGGCATCATCACCCAAGTGCCAGACACTATTCTTGGTGCACAACACAGTTCCTTTACTTAAATCAAGCTAAGACACAGGGTTGTTGCTCAATCATTGTAGTAACATTACAAGGAGAAACCCAAAGCAACTAAAGATTAAATAAAAACAAATCCGACAGCAGAGCAAGAACCCACTTCCTTTAAATCAGTCCCAGGACAGGGCTCTTTAACAATGTTTGCATGCCACTGCTGATAAGGATCAAACATCATCCTGGTGATTGGTCGAATACATCCAACAGACCGGTTACAGATGACTTCCATCACAGCACATCTTTCACTCAAAGCTGCACAACCATGGCTGGTTTCTTAAGTGAGCACCACAGAGAGATGCGCTCCGCACCCGCCCCCAAAACAGGACCCTGTGGCAGCCCCTGCCAGAGTCACAACTTCTTGCAAAAGCCTGCAACCCTCAGCTCCCTCTAGCAATCCCTCCATCTGGGTGTTTCTCCAGAGCTGCGGAAGCACCGAGGAAACGGCTCCACCCAAACTAAACTGCTCATTTATTCCAACAACAGATTTTTTTTTAGGGGGGGGGGGCATAAGAATAACAAAAAAAAAAACTTTTAGGAGGAAAATATATCCGAAGATCCGAATGAGGAGGGAAGCTGTTCCTTTTTGGACTCACCCACGGAGGTACTGGAACCAGTTGTGGGTGGCTCTGCCGTCCTCCTCCATTGTTGCGCTTCAGACGGCGAGCCGAAACGCTCCGTCCCAAACACTAACCTCAGGCCACCCTCCTTCCTTCCTCCTCCTCTTCCCATGACCATAGCCCCGCCCCCAGCATTACCCACAGACTGCAAGGCTGAGAAGCGGGCACCGTTCAACGGAGACGCCACTCGGCTTTATCTGTAATCAGCCAACTTTTGGTCTGCGCCGCACAAAAAAAACTTTTTCGTACAGCGCCAAACAGAAACCTCAGCCAAAGCACTGTGTAGCGCTGAACTACATTCAAGAAACTAATAAAGTGAATATATGCACCATTTCCCCTTTTTAACAGCTAATTTCGCAGAAATGCTTTGCAATGAATGACAAAGGGTGCCGTTAAATGCCACCTTACCTTCTTTTCTGCAAAGTCCGGACCCCATTGCAATGCGACACCTGCCGTCACCGTGTTCAAAACAATCATTTGGCTCAGAGGGCGCAACTTTTAACACGTGTGCACCGAGGCAGTCGCAGCCAGCCGAAACCCTAGTATGATTAACAAACAGGACAGCTGACTGTCTTACATATTTAAACCGGCCACCTTCAAGATTTGGTCAGGAACAAAGAAATGCACAAAAGGCATTGTATAGCGTGTATTCCTTGCTTTGAGTTAATTATTTTAAAGCCGTTTTACACTCATAGAAGCCATTGCACAGTCAGGGGATTTGTGTTCTGACTTTGCTTCTTTCAGTTTCTGCAAACCGCTACTCTCAAAGTCAATGTGTCAAACACTCCTTTCCATTAATAGCTCAGAAATGTGCGGCACGCGGAGAAAACACTGGGCAGCACGAGGCGGTCAGGTGACCCTAGGATTCGTCACAACACCTCCCCCTAGTGGCGCCTCCTGGAAACTATGCTGTAAGAAATATCTGCTAGGAACCCACATGTCCACAACGTATTTTAGCTATACAGTACAACTCTTTTGTAAAATTATACTGATTCATATTTCCATCAGACTAGACTCTAATGCTTTCCTTATTCCTCTTTAACAGTATTCCACTTCACAACTAAAACGATTTAAAGTAAAAGTTCAGATTAATTTAACATTCATGTTTTATTACAAGCTTTGGAAGTTATGTATTTTTTCCTCTCATCCCTAACAGTCAAGGAGGTCCGTGCATGGGCCAAATCTAGCAAAGCTAAGTATGGCTTATGCTAGAAATTCATATATAACTATAAACCTTTGATTTACTAAGAGTATGTCCTCAGTGAACGCAGACATTTAAGGGTACATTCTGTGTACAAACACCCAGCAGGACAGGGTTTAGTATAAGAAACAGAAAAACCAACAGAGGGAAGTCACCTCAGCGAAGCTATCTCCAGCCCAGGTAAGTGGCAGATACTTTCCCTTAAGGGAGGCTGTGTAACAGATCACAGTCAGAGTGGAGGGCGGTATCGCAAACAACAGAGGTGCACAGAAACCCAGTGTCCTGAGGTGAGACCCAGTCTACTGAATGCCAGTGCAGCAGAGTAACTATGCTAACCACACTATGCAAACTGAAAGTGCACCTCTTCCAGGAGCGATAACCCACCGAGATAATTTAAATGAAAAGCGGATGTGAAAAACATAACCGAAACAGTGGGCCCATGTCAGATACAGCTAAACACACACATCAACAGACTCACTGCAACCCTCAACGGTGCAAAAATGCGGAGGGGTAGTCATGGGTGACTGAACACAAAACAGCACAACAGCAAATTAAAACTGAACATGCTGTCAATTTCTCCAACACTCTTGTGCAGGATCAGAGACCAGCGAGGCCTCATTTGGGGTGCGTTGCCTTTTACACTACCTCAGGTATTTCACAGTACATTTTGAGGGGACATGAGTGTGGATCAGATGCAGATTAATCAGCATATATTACACTTTAAGGCTGCAGGTTTATGTCTGCTGCAGCCCCAGGGGTGTCAGACAGCATGGATACCCTGGCAGATTCAGGGATCCCAGCAGTTGAATGGGGTCCCAAATTCAATCATGCCCTGGCTCTCAGCTCAGCAAAATCTCAAGGTGACCCAGGATGACCATTTATAGCTGAGCCTCTGTGCAGAGCAATCAGAGGAGCTGGACCTTACCTCATGCTAGCATAGGTGAATGATGGTACTTGGGTCTCAGCGAGTCTTGTGTCCTTTCTAGAAGGTTGCTCCAGCAACACTGGCTCTTCATCAGAAGAGTTCTCCTCAGATGCCCCCAGGATAAACTTAAGGCGGTCTCTGGCCTCCCCACCTGAGCCTTGGTCCACATTCCCTAGCAGCATCCCTATACCCTCATGAGCCGTCTTAGACTCAGCACAGCCTGGCCCGTCCTTTGGTCTGCTGTCCAACACACCAGCTTCCTGCCTAAGCATACCGCCTTCCGAACTGCCCACCTCGGGAGCTCCCGAGAGAGCAGCCTTCACCACAGGGCCACTGCTTGCTGGGTCAACCTGCATCTGCTCTGTCGGTTCAAGCTGAGCTTTAATCCCCGTCTCGGGTCCCAGTGCTGGCTGAGTGAGACGCCACAACAGCCACAGGGTTAAGAACCCAGAGAGAACGAGAAGGAGCATTCAGAGACCCGGATCTTGCAGGAGCTGCAGTCAAGAAAGAAACAAAAAAAAAAAAAGGATATCAAACAAACATAATGGAAGAGAACAGCAATAGCAAATATTAAGTCAACATTTGTCATGAATAAATGCCATAATGTATCAGAAAACCTTGTGGCTATATATAATGGAATTTCAGCAATGGGATGTATGTGATCCCCCAAAATAATAGCAACTTCTTTTTATTAAAAAAGTAAACACTTTTTTAAGTGGCCTTTTCAATAACGTCAAAAAACAATAAAAGCCTTAATTCAGCCCTAAGCACTCATTTGGATATTTTAAACTTCTCAACTGCATTTAAAATAAGACAGGAAGAGCAGACTGACAGAAATACGGGACACCATGTAAGCTTTCATAAAATACTCAAGGAAAACGATAAACGGGACGGACACATTGCTACTGCACAGTACAACAAAAAAAGCATGCACTGAACAGCTGAAGGGAGACAACCGTCCTCTTCGCTTCCTACCAGCTTTGTCATGTTACCCGTTTGGGGGGGGAAGGTCAGCTGTCAGTAGGATAATGTAGGGGGTCAAGTCGGAGGATAAGCCGGACAAAATAAACATAAATGTCAGCTGGAGTAACTGCACTACACTACCACATTTGCTCAAAATAGTGTGTCTTCCAATATTTAATAAATAAAACGAACAATCGACTTATTTCAAAACACTTTTCAAAAATCAGCTTTGTGACGAGGCATCAGTCTTCTGACGAACACCACTCGTTTTTCAACACGTGTACGTTGTGCTGCGCAACTTCAAAATTTCAAGATACACCGGATGATATTATGCGACTTCACCCGCTGCAGCGATTCATTTTTAATAAGAGGATCGCGCCCCCGCACGGAGTACGGAGCACTTTGTTTTCCGCAATATTTGCTTATTCGTAATCCCCGCCTATTGCACTAAACCGGCGTACTC
>JAODKC010000044.1:37674315-37709004 GCA_026777985.1 Mormyrops attenuatus | reverse complement strand
AATTGCGTTAAAATTTTTAATCAGATTAATCATGATGATGGATTAATCCGCGTTAACCCGTTAATTTTGACAGCCCTAGTTATTATATAACATACACATTTGAAGCATTAGACATTTTAAAATGCTGTGCGTCATCTGCAGAAGTTGATTCCGTGGGTGATACTATTATTTGGAAATGTGCTTACTTTCATTAATTTAACTATGCAAAACTAGGGCATTACCTCTTATTACTGAAATATCAAAGGGCAGTTGTGGGCCACACTATGGCCTTACACCACACTTCCCCAGCTCTGGGGGTGGAGTCCTTCTTGGGTTTGGGCTGGTCTTCCCCAGGTACCCCTACACGGTGCGCCAACTGGAGCCACTAAATTCCCCATAGCGTATGACTGTGTGTTAGCCCAGCATGTGACTGCCATCCCACCCATGGAGTTCCCCAGTCTTACAGAATGTGGCTAGCATACCTTGTCTGGCCCATCCTGTGAGATCCCCATGTCTTGGATGCCGGAAGCCTTCAATGTCTGCAGCCAGCTCTTTGAACATATTTACCAAACTGACAAGCAAAACGGCATATTACAAAACAGCCCCAAGGTAAGGGTGGTTCTAGGGTGATGGTGATCGATTTAAAAAATAATAACTGGTGCTTTGTTAAATCATAACGCAGCTTTGAGCATGTGGAGGTACCTTGGTGGAGGTGGTACCGGCTTCTGCACACTGAAACAAAGTCCGTGGGCCTGACCAGGTCCGTGATACGGGTCTTGGCCAAGGATCACCACCTTAACCTAACAGTCAAGATGCACCTTTGATTCTCTGACCGTTACTTATACATGCAAAGCAAATATAACAAAGATGAGCACAAATAAATCTAAAAAAAATTAACTGGGCAAATTCTATTCCATTTCAATACTCACATCTTGAATAATACACATTTGTGTCCAGGTAAATACTTGGTGACTAGGTGGATAGACCGTGTGCTGTTTCCTCTCTTCTAAAACGAAGGACATCAACTGGACAAATACAGATTAAATAAGGCATTGCACAACTGCACGATTTTCATAGATTGTTGTTGTTTATACGCAACTCGTGCAATTCCGTTACGAAAGCTATTTACTTGAGTGAAATAGGGCTTCCCAAACTCGGCGCTCAGCCCCTTCCGCCAGCTCTCCCCGATCCCATCCGGTGCATGGCGCAGATACGGAGCTTCGACCGCCACCAGCCTGGTGGGGCTCGACTGGGAAACCACCGCCCGTTTGTTCCTTTCTACTTTCGTCTTTTTCACCGGAGCCTCCTTCTGCTTCATAAGCATAACGTTGCGGTTTCATTCATTCATTCATTGCTTTTGGATAGCTTGGAAAGTTAGTAACCTACGGAGAGCAAGGCTTGCGGCAAACATCAAGTGAAACATCTAATGAGTAAACTTCATCTGCCTAAATTTTATTAAGACAATATCTTTGGGATTATAAGATCTTAGTTATTGTGTCTTTATAACAATTATGCCAACCAACCTAGTTTTCATTTCTCTTGGCATTCGGAATTAAAATACTCACAGCGCCCTTTGATTCCTTCTCCGCAGTGTCATTTTGCTCTGCAAATTTTCTTTTCTTGCCAACAGGAGAAAAGAAGTTTGTTATAGTCTTTTGTCCGATCATGTTTAATCTGTGTCTGTATGTTATTTCACTAGATCACTAGTTTGCGTTGCTTAATGTAAAATCCCTTGAAGCGCCATCCAAGCAGAGGAAAATGAGTGATTCTTGCTTCCTATTTGGGCGCAATACGTGCTGCAAACGTGCCCTTGTGATTCAGCAAACGAGGCGTCCCGCCCAGTCCTAATCCCGATGCAAGCTTTTGGGGGGAGGACGAAATGAGTGAACGCCAATTGTACTAGAAATATCACTAACAGAAAGAGATTAAACACACTCTGAGTGGGGGAATGAATAAATATTTGCATCTTTGCCTTTTAATTGTGGATTATGAGAAATTCCTAGCAAAGATGATAAATTCATCTTTTGCTCGGCAGTTCACTGAATGGATCCATTTGTGACCTCGCCCTGCAAACGGGGTAATGCCACCGGAGAGAGCGGCAACCCGAGAAAAAGAATCAAGCTGGAGGAAGAGGATGAGGAAAGTCCAATCATGGCAGAGTTCTCCAATCCCATCCCCTGGCAAAAAATTGAAGCAGAGGGACTGGACTGTGACTATGCGCTGCTGTTTTCCAAACAGCAGGCAGACGAGCTCTTTAAGAGGCTTGAGAAAGAAGTGGAGTATTTCACAGGTAAGTGATTGTTTATCCTGTGTGTAAATAAAGTGGTTAAATTCTTGCTAATCCTTTCTTAATTTTTACCAACCTTACCAGAGGAGGAGACCAGGGTCTTGGTGTTTGGGAAGCTGCACAGAATTCCTCGGAAGCAGGCAACATATGGTGATGCGGGTCTCATGTATTCCTTCTCTGGGGTGCATCTTTTAGCGAGGCCGTGGACATCCACGTTAGAGTACATCCGTGACACTGTCACCGATGCAACGGGGAACACCTTCAACTTCGTCCTAATAAACAGGTAAGACAGTAGAGCTGCAATAACGGTGTCGGGTCCTCTGTACTACAGTGTGTCTGCTTGTACAATTAATACTATGGCCACACTGTGGTCTTGATCCTTCATTATTTCAGCGGTTCTCAAAATTAGTAATGTGTTGCTTTTTTGGGGGGGGGGGAGGGGAGTCTCCAGACAACCATTGCATTAGTTAGATCAGGGATTCTCAACCCATGTGTCGCGACCCAAATTCAATTTCTAAAGTGGTTGCAAGGCAGAGTTGGAAATGTACACATTTTAAAACCAGCAATCTCCTATGCTAATCCATGATCAGATTTCCCAGCACCTGTCCTAGAATAAACCTAGGCATATATAAACGGGTCTTGGTGCTTAGCACCATACTTGTGAACACCCAACCTATCCAAGAAGCCAAACCACAGATGCTTAATTTAAAATTCACTGGCATATCCAGTCAGATTTGTGCAATAGGCATTGATTGGTGTGTATTGCGCGCTTGACCATAGCGTTAATTTAGACCCATATTTGATACAGGGTTGCAACTGAGCTCGCATGATAAAATATATTGGGTTGTGGTACAAAAAGGATGAGGACCACTGAATTGGATGACAGTATAGTACTACATTCATAATTCAGGGTTGGTGCAGTTTCAGTCACTGAGTTTGTCCTTGTTGATTGTAGCAGGTTGAGTCACATGGAAGAAAGGCTCAGGGCTGTTGTGTCTCATAAGCACTTACCCTCACTGTGTATGGCAGGTACAAAGATGGGCATGATCACATTTGCGAGCACCGTGACGATGAGCGGGAACTGGACCCCACCTGCCCCATAGCCTCGGTGTCCTTGGGCGCAGCACGCGACTTCGTGTTCCGGCACCGGGATTCACGGGGTCAGCAGCCCCAGCGCCGGATCGAACCAGTGAAGCTACAGCTGGCCCACGGGAGCCTGCTGCTCATGAACCAGCCCACCAACACTCACTGGTACCACAGTGTGCCTCCTCGGAAGAGGGTTCTCACGCCACGCATCAACCTCACCTTCAGGAGAATCGTAACAGATAGCAACCATGGACCAGCACCTGCACAGGCTCGCAGCTAGGCACTATATCAGCAAGGTCCACCCTACACTGGGTCACCCCAACACTGGCATAATTCGTTAAAATGATGGCTCTTCAATGTGTGTTCCTACTAGGACTTCTCAGATTTGGAGTTACGTTGTTTGTGACAGAGTTTAATGTTAGTGAAGCTGCTGTTCAGAGCAGAAATGTGAATCCTGTAATCAGATTTATTTTTACATCAAAGTGGGAAGAGGATTTGTGAAACAGAGACAGCGTCACTAAAGGTTAACTGGCGAGACGTTAAGTAAACAGTAATACCCTGACTTCTTTCACAGTTTTTATTAATTTCTCATCACTGAAATATGAAAACAGAACAGACCTGGAGTCATGGCAGTTTACTGAGCAAGTTTAGTGCAAATGGGTTATGAAACATGACGAGGAAGCCCTCCTATCTCACTTAATACTGGTGAGGTTCGAGTGACGGGCACTATTTTCACCACGACATACCAGAGTCGCAAGAACAAGCAAAAGGCTACAGCAGGGATGTTTCAGCTGGATTTCATTGTAGAAACTGCACTTTTTTGGCAATTTTAAACAGGTTAAAATGTGATCGGGGGGGGGGTTACAGAATGTCTGATTGTTCTGCACAATTAAATAAAAGAACTATAGACTTCAACATTTCGTCTTTACCAGGAAAGGAAGTACAAGAATTGTAGTTAACTTGTACGATGAAAAATGAATCGGGACCAGAACTGCACTTTTCAAAGGGTCGAACCACATACATAGCAGCAAACATAGTCAGACTGATTTCTCTGCAATATTCAGTGCAAACTGAACACGTTTAGTAGCACTGACACCTTGAGACATCTCCTGGGCAGGGTTCGCACACAGTTGAAGACAACAGGAAAACCAGTGACTCATAATTAGCCTACCGAATTACCCAAATGCGATTAAATGACATATCATTTTGCAGACCTTTAGAAGTCTTAATTTAGTACAAACAACCCATTTTGTAGAACATGTCTAGTAATGCTGAAATATTTTTGTAAATCACATACTAAAGTGCTATAGGTCACATGGACTTTAAAGCCAGTGAATTGTAAGAATCGACATAGGTACCTCTATAATATTTTTAACAAACTTTTTTGTATTTTGTTTTTTACTTTTTGGCAATGTTTTGATGCTTGGATCCACATTCAGTGAAATAAAACCGCAGATTCGCCCATTCTCAACAAGTCAGTCTCTGGGATGTTATAACGTGGGCGACCATCTGAGACGTAAACTTCGAGTTATGTGAGAGGCTTGTTCCCCCAATTTCTTCAGTAGATGAAAATGGGATTTAAATTTGCTCTCCCTTTTATAGTATGCTTCCATGCTTTGTGACTTAACTGTCCATTCCTGGGGAGCAATTACATTTTATGAGTAGCTGTCCGTGTGTTGAGGCCGGCAAGTGCTAAGTGTGCATTCCTGCATCAGTCGTCTATGTTCCCTCAGTACCTCACAACATGTCAGAAATATAACTCCCGTAGACAAAGTGAAGTACAGAAGGCAAGCATCTGATGGAGAGGTGCTAGGAGACTCACTGAAAGAGTCAAAGCCGATCACTGCCCTTGTATGTGGACGGTGTCCGTGCCTCATTTTGGAGCCTGCTCCCTTGAACAGCAAGGATCATCAGTACAAATGGGACCCCAACATGACTAGAGGATTACAGTGACCAGTCTAGGTGGGTGGTGGTGTGACACACATGGAACCAGGAGACTCTCTGGGCCTAGCCGGCCCCTCCCTCCTCCTTTGGCCTCGGTCCGGGGCGCTGCACCCGCTCATAGAAAAGCAAGTAGGCATTGGAGGCCAGCACCTCCTGCAAGGAGGCCTTGCGCACGGAGTCGTCCGATACCCAGAGCCAGTGGGCGCTAAAGGGGGAGGAGCCACGGGGAGAGGGAGGGCTGCGGCGGTACGTCACAAAGTGTCCTGAGTGCATGTCCCCATGGTGGACCAGCACGGCCATCAGCCGGAAGAGGTACACAGAGGAGCTGTGGAAGCACATGTCAGCAGTCAGGCAACTTGTCAAAACACCCCTAAATCCATCCTTACTGCTGATTGGGAAATAAAATGTATACAGAGCGATCCTATATTCATTAGACAATCAAGGTCTTATCCAATTAGACTCCAAGGAGTAAATCATCCTGAGATAGGCTGCCTTCCAGATACACTTCCTTACCCAGGCACCTTGCCTACCAACCTCCACTTCCTGTGCCATGTACACTGGCCTCCCCACTGCTCACCTGTAGTCGTAGATCAGTGTGAACTGTGGACTGAGGACAGGGGAATGGAGATAGACAGAGGGGCAGGTTCCATTTGAGAGGGGCTTGTTATTGTTGCAGTGCTCAGCATCTGTGGGACAGTGATGACAGAAACATTACAGATTACATTGGGCATCCCAGCATGCAGTGCCGTCGGTACCACCTCAGGGTCACTCGGTGGAGCAGCCATACCTATTCCATTTGAAGGCTTCTTCTCCAGACCCTCGGCCTGGCTGTCTGCTGGGACGCTCCGTGGGGTCCGCAGCGGCCGCAGCGACCTCTGACCCATGGATCTGTGTTTATAGCAGTCCATGGACAGGAACTCAGTGAACTGGACGTGCTCCTGTTTCTTGATGGGTGTGCCCTCGTTGGACCAGGTGAGTCTCTGCAGATGTATGCACAGGCACTGGGGCAGCTGAAAGATTGAAAATTCAGAGACCTAACTGACTGACATCTGTGTGCTGCACATGCACAAAAAGATCAAACATATTAAACTGGGACCCCACCAGATAGGAGCCTGGGAATCTGAGAAAGTAGCATATTGCTCTAATTTTTAGTAAAATGCTACCAAAAACACAATATTTTGGATTAATATTATAAAATAGCCCATTAAACCTTCTTTTTAACCTACTTATCACCCCAATTATGCATACTCCAGCTGGCTGGTTGGCCTTCTCCCCAAAAACATCTTCTGTCATCAAGGCTAAACACCATCACAAGATGAACCCTTAGTCACAGTGACTTAGAATATGACACTACCATTTTGACTGTAACAGAGTCAAATCAACACCTTTCATTACACTCTTGTGTGGGCAAACACAATCGTCTTCACGTTTACCACTTTCATTCCCGCAGCTAGGTAATCAAGCGCTTTATAATTAGCTGCGGAGTAAAATCAGGTGGGTAGACAGAACAAGAAAATGAGATTTGGGATACCTTTCCCAAAAGCATAGCTGCTAATGGGGGCTTTTGGGAAACATACCCCTGGGCGACTGAGGATGGGGCTGAGGGTCTGCCGGTTTAGAGGTGAGAGAATCACTTAATGAACAGACAGGGAGGGGCTCCCACCTTGCCCAGTTTGAGCTGCTTGATGAATGTCGTCCTCTGGCTTTCCACAGTACGCCCCCCCGCCGAACCGCCCGCCTGCATCTGGAGAGAAACGCCAGTCAGTAAAGAGCCTCCTGGACGATTGCCTCACCTTCGTTCAGCCGAGTATGGAAGACCCATACTCACGACCCAGCATACCTTGGTGCAGTTCTCACATTTCACCTCCTTGATAGTCTCCGAGGAGATAAAATGCTGGAGGCAGTGGTCCAGAGTAACAGGTCGACCCTGGAGAGAGGAAACAAATGGCTTATGGAAGATGTCCTTGTGAGGGAATGTGCTTGATGTGTTTTTGTCATACCTTCTGATTCCTAACACAAACAGGTTTTATCAAAATGAGTCAGTGATTCAACAGGCCAGACAATTTCTGGCATTCAAAAGCCGTAATATTTAATTTACACAAACACACTAATATTTTACATTCTACAATTTCTATCACAACAATACATAAAACAAAACGGGAAAAGATACTTTGTAATTATGACAATATTCTTTCCTATTTTACAGTGCACAGATCATTCCTTTACAGTACCTATAAAAATACACACATTTATTCAGAGGTTTTGGTTCCGGTCTTTCTCTGGTCTTACCAGTGGTGCAGGGGGGATTGACAGAGAGAGGCTGTCGAACGAATCGTAATGCACAGGACTCTGCAAACAGACAGGTTTCAAAAGTGAAACAGCCAAATGAGAAATAGCCAATTGGCAAAGGCGACCTAAAACCATGTGGCCAATCACCTGTTGCTCACAGCGCTTGCAGGCCATGTTGCTCGTCAGGCGCCCGTGAAAAGGATGCTGAGATTTCCAGGGAGTTGGTAGGCGGTGCAGGGGGCCTGGTGGGGGGGGGGGGGTGGGTAGGCAGTGGACTTAGTCCATGATCCACTAGGCATTGTAGATGGAACACCTGCACGCTAGTACAAAGTTAACACACCCAGGAAGGTTCGTGCAGCCCGATTACCTTTACAGTTTTATCTACCATTGGCCTGTTTTGTATCCTCATTATCATTAAGCTCTTTGGGGCAACCATGTTGCGAAGGGACCTATGTAAAAGTAAAGTGAGGCGTCTATAATCTGTCTCAGCACAGATGTCTGAAGCAGCACTTCACTGAAGGCACAAAGAGCTTTACCACGACTCCTGCAGCTCATGCTCCAGTCACTAGCCTCCGGGACACTCTATAAACCAAAAAGATACAGTGGGTAAAAATAAGGAATAAATTCAGAGAAAGTTACTCCAGAATATTCTGGCTAATTATGTCTTAGCCTTTATCACAGTTGAGCCAGACTGAATTCTTGCACCTCCCTAAGCATTTACATTTATTACGTAGATCTTTATTACGTAATTTAAGTCCACCATTTCCATTCGCCTACAGCATGTCTGGCTGGGTATGAACTGAGATTTAATCAGTATCAGAATAAGGAGGAATAAGGAGTATGGACAACCAGCAAGTAGATAATGACACGGTGGTGCTGGAGGTGGGTAAAGTGACGAGCGTTTACCTCCAGGGACTGCATGTCGAAAAGATGGGTGACTTTGGGCAGTCGGTCTCGCTCCTCCTCCAGGGAGGAGGTGAGGACATGAAAGAGCTCATGTGCGTCCTGAAGAGATGAAGTATGAATGCCTCAGGCAAAGTCGAACATCAGTAACGTCACCTGAGCTCTGCCCTCAAGCAAGCAGCACTAAAGCACCCAAAAGGGATCGTCGTGGTTACACCCAAGGCATGTGGGAATACCCAGGACCCACCTGTTCCTCAAAGGAGCTGATATGCCACCTGTAGAGCTGGAGGACTTCCAGAAGACAGCCTGCGTCGAGAACATCATCCTCCCCGGGCTCATGACTCGATAGTGCTGCCAAAAGTGACAGGGCCACAATAGTAGTCAACAGCAAAAAAGCATGGAAGAAAGAGGGGTTAAAAGGAAGGCAGAGAGGGAACACCTAGAGGGCCTACCCTTTAGAAGCTGCAGGAGGGTCCTGGACAGCTGAGGCTCCCTCTCCACCTGGTTCTGATCCAAATTGTTCCTGCCTGTAAATTCCTCCAGCCACCTGATGAAGGAGGGACAGGCTGCCAAGCCCTGGAGCAGAGAGTTCATGAAGCAGGTGTTTCCGAGATTCAGAAGCCCAGGCACCATACCTGGAAAAAATAAAATCACCAAGGGGGCAGCATTCTGATGTTAATCTCATTTCTGCTCATGCACTCCACCTTGCAGCAATGACAGTCCATCTACCATTATATAAAGCAGCATTTCCCAACCTGGTCCTTGGGAAGCTGGGAGGGAACAAAAACATGGACTGTCTTGGGGTCCCCAAGGATCGGGTTGGGAAACACTGGTATAAGGAATATTTTCTCTCTTTTAAAAAGGATGAAATTCACACCTTTCTTACGCTTTTTCCTCTCCGCTATTGGACCCCAAAGGACGTAGACTCCAGCAGCCATAGCTGCCGCTATTCCGCCAATGACACCCCAATTTTTCATCATCTTGTTCCTTAAAAAAAAAAAAGGGTCTGATGCAAACTTATATCAAACAAACGCATATGAGACACATCGCTAACGTTTAACAGTTTACCTGGGGCAGATCTGCAAAGCAAACGTGTTCGTTTTTACCATTATAACATACAAACAATAACAGAGGGACAGAAAACCACAAAAGGATCACACAAAACAATAAAAATCTGTAAAACAATTTAGATAGAGCTACTTTATTTATCCAGAAGGAAATTTAGGTGAATACTTGTTCAACCATTAATTCCATTACACTGATGTTGATGCCATTACACCAATTATAATAATTGCTTTGTCGTAATTGCCACAGTACAGGGCTGCTGTGTGACAGGCATCCAAAGCTGATACTATCACCTGTAGGGTGAGAACTGTTAAAATGGGACACTTTCAGAAAATGTATAGAATCTTCTCAACGTCTTGAATCCCAGCTTGATAGCATTCTAAACACAATAATGTCCCTTGAACACTATACAGAAGAGAAAATAAAGTATTACTAAACACATATATTACCTGCAAAGTTTAACTGTGGCATTTTGTCAGGTGTCCTATTTTAACACTCACCCTATGGGAACCTGCCTGCTTAGCCAAATGCGCTGTATTCGTGCTCCCCGAGATTACCTGTGTACCACCCACCAACTCACCAGTCTATCAATAAACCCTGCGGATCCCGCTATCAGACCAGCACTTTAAACATTTCCTTAGAATTATTTATCACTTTCTGACTAAAAATCACCTAAGCATGGTGAACTGGCAATGGAAACGTCGAGTTACATGCTGTAGCTGGCTAATAAGCTAGCTAGCGAACTGTAGGACCAAATGCACGTTATGGGCAGGTTTTTCCTTCCGATAAACCCAATTCTATAGCCAGCTAGATGCCCTTATCCACATTTAGTAAATTAATATTTGATTTAATTTATACATAACACTGACGTTTCCTATATTCGCATCTGCGCACTTTAAGTGGACAAGAAATGCCGCTGTCTCGGTTCAACTCCACGGCACAAGCTAGTTAGCGAGACATAACGTCTAAACTCGACCCCTGAAGCATAGGGTCTGTTCACTAGGATTAAAGTCCAGACCTGACTGTAGTTCCCGTCCTTAGAAACTCTCGAACCAGCTTGTCCGTGTCTTCTGGCCGGCACCACGGCATCCTCACCGGGACTTACCGAGGAACGCAATTAAGTTGGGGTGGAGAAGGCGGAACTAAAATGCGATCGCTTCGTAGCACACGGAATTTCAACCGATAGGACAACAACAGACTGGATTGATTATTTATTTATTTACCTATTAATTTGTTTTTTTATTTATGCAAACAGAAACACTGACTAAAACATTAAAAAACACTGATTTCTCTAATTCCAAATAAACTGAAGGTTGATTTTAGAACATTTAAAAACATTCTTATTTTGGGATGGTGTGTACTGTAACTTTTCCAAAAACTATTTCACTATTTCATCAAATGTAAATTTTACAGTGATGACATATTTTTTATGCTAATGCAATTGGTGACAGTTATACTCAGAAATGCCCAAAAGCATTCATAGAATGTTTGGTTTGTGGTGAAGATTACACATGGTAGTTTCCTGGTTTCCGACATGAATTAAAGGAAAAATGTGCCTGACAAGAAAAACAGATGCAAAAAAACTGTATTAATAAAATGTAAGAGGAACTTAAGTTGTATCCAAAATATCTGCTGCACCCTATTTAGCCCAAGTCAATAAATTCCATCCACCCAACTCACCACTTGTATTGATCAAGGTCGCAAGGGGGCCTGGAGCCTATCCCAGGCAGCTTTGTGCACAAGGCTTGGCTATACCCTGAATTGGATGTCAGTCCAGGCAATAAGTTATTGATATTAATTTAATGTTGGTGGCCACACACATTTATTTGAAAGTTGAGCAAATTAAGGAAGCAAAATAGACATCTTTCTTGAGACATAGGCTTGACATAGGATGGGGGAAGTACTAAAGACTGCAGGTTTAACACAAAAAACAGCTGTCTCAGTTCCAGCATGAGGGAAGCACACAGGGAAGCATATCACCTCTCAGGACTAGTGAAAGGCACCGTTGTGCAGATCCAGGAATTAGGACTAGGCGTGAGTCCTGGGGCCATGGGACTAAACAGTAGTAGTAATGGTTATAACAGGCTCATATGATTGAATGAGTCTGTCACCTGACATCAGTCTGATATTTACATTTAAACATGTAAACCAGTGGACACAAAGGGAAAGACCAAACAGAATGATTAACCACATTATTAAAATAAACTCAACAGGACAGTGAGAAAATCCATAATTATATCAAAATACTAATCCAAAAAAAGATGAATCCAAATATTAAGGAAAATAATTTTATGAAAACTCCCACACCTACATTATGATTGCCTTGTAGACCATTCCAGTTTCCTGCTTTCTGAACTAGATTTGCCCCATTTCACCAGGAACAAGACTTTTCCCCGCAGCAAAAAAAGTTAACTCATAAGAAAAAACAAATAACTCATTATGTGAATCAAATAAATGACATTACAAAGGAAGTTAAATGTTTGTGCTTCATCCAGAAACTAACGTGTTAATAAAGTAAACGTTAACAATCAAATGATATTGTGTTTTGATTCCCGAGGGTATGACATTAAACTGCATCTGGCCCTGCAAGTGGTCCTCAAACTTGCAGAAAAAAATTTGGGGGTTGGTGGCAGGATTGGCACTCCAGCTACCAGAAAAGCTTCACTCTGTTTCTACAAAGCACACAGGTCTTTTTTCTGCTCTCCACCAGAGTAGATCTGCCGCAGCCGCCCACAGGAAGGCTGCATGCATGATGAAGGGGATGGGGGAAAGCCTTCAGGAGCCTCAGCCCCAGAAGAAATGAAACTGCCGGAGAGCCAATGAGGTCAGTCTTGTTAGAGATCGGAACTGGTGTGGTGCTGAGGCATCGCCCACTGCACAGCAATACTTGGGTGCTAATTTCAGGTGACCCATCCATGATGCCCATCTTCCTCTGCTGTTGGAGGAGCTTCAAAAACTCCACATTTCAGTGACGACACTCTCTGAAGGTACAAAAAGTAGAAGTAGTCAAATTTCTGTAGATGGGTCCACCTATTATTGGTCCGGTTGCTCTGATGGCAGATCGGCTCCTCCTGATGGTGCCGCAGTAACTCCTTTCAATGAGCATATTATGAGACTCAGAAGAGGGCATTCTCTGGATGTCTTGTCTGTTGTCTCAATGTATGCTCCAACCACGGTGAGTGATGTCTCAATGAGGGATTTTATTTGCAACTTTTCTTTGGTGGTTTATGGGTGCCCACGAGGTGACAGTCCTCTGGGTATGGGACCACTGACACTGACAGGGTTGGCTCTGAGGATTGTATCGGTCCCCACGCATCTGTCGATCGTGGTGAAAGTGGATCCATGTTACTTGACTTTGCAAAATGTCAGGGGCTGCGGGTCACTGGATCCTGGTTCCTGTGCCCTGAGCCACATCGTTGGACTTAGTACTGAAATACTGGTGGTGCGGCGAAAGAGATGAATCACATCCTTATGGACAGACCCTGGAGGCTCCTACAGAACAGCAGTGTCTAAAGAAGTGCCCAGTTGGGGGTAAGGAAGGCCACAGGCATCTGTGGTATCCAGGTGAATTTCTCTAGGCCGGTGGTAAGGCTGTCCTCCTGGCACAGCAAACAATCTTTGCTTCCATTTTGGAGATGGGCTTCATCTCAACTGACTGGAAAACGGGACTTGTTGGCACTATTTGGAAAGGGAAGGGTGATCGCCTGGATTGCGGCAACTCCATGGGAATAACACTGCTTTAAATGGCAGGTAAGGTCCTTGCTAGGGTCAGTCTCAATAGGATCCATGATCACTTGCTCGCCTACCAATGACCAGAACAGTCTAGTTTTAAGTCTAAGAAGCCTATCATTGACCGCATCCGGGCACTGAGGATTCTCATCGGGTGGAAACACAAACATCGGGCAAATTTCTTTCCAGGCTTTGTCAATCTTTGTGAAGCGTTCAGCTCAGTTGATCGAGTTGCCCTGTGGGACATGTTGAGTCTTCACAGGATTGCCCCAAAGTTGTTAGATGTCATGACTGGCCTGTACACTGGTACTGTGAGTGCTGTGCCGAATGGAAGCAGAACCTCTGTGTTCTATCCTGTTGATTCTGGAGTTTGTCAGGAGTATGTTCTTGCTCCTACTTTGTTCAGTGCTTGCATGGACTGGGTGTTGGGCACGGTCGTGGGATCCAGCGGCTGTGGGGCATCTGTTGGTGAAGAAAGATTCACCGATCTTGACAGTGCTGTGATCTTCGCAGAGTCAATGGAGGCTCTAACTGGGACTCTTGAGAGACTGAGTGAGGAATCTGAGTGTTTGGGTTTGCATGTGGATGGATCAAAACCAAGATTCAGGCCTTTAATGAGGTCTTGTGCACAGCCATTGGTAGTGTATCTACGGAACCTGCACTGGCTCTCTATGGCTGCCCGCATTAGGTTCAAATCCCTAACACTTGCCTTTAAGGCCAAGACTGGAACAGGTCCTCCTTACTTGGCAACACTGATCAAGAATCGTGTCACTCCCCATCCTCTCAGAGCTTCAAGCACTGCTCGTCTGGAACCACCAACACTTAAAAAAGGACGACATGCATCAAGACTTTTTGCAATGTTGGTTCTTCAGTGGTTGAGCGACCTTCCGCTTGCCATAAGCACAGTCGAGTCCCTTGCTGTCTTCAAACGCCGCCTGAAGACACACCTCTTCAAAAAGTACCTAGGAGACTAATACCCCTCTTACCGCCAACCCTCTCTCCATTAAAAAAAATCCCACTAACAATGTTTGTCAGTTTTTCCCTAAGAAGTTTTTCATACAACGTACTTAGCGGTAACTTTTCGTTTCAATGACAGTTGTCGAATTTTGGTCTAGCTTATAGATCGAAGAACAGTCATGGACTACAAAGCACTGTTGTAAGTCGCTCTGGAAATGAGCATCTGCTACATGCCATAAATGTAAATGTGTAACTGTCTGTTGACCACGTTGAGAGGTTCACTTGGCATCTCGGCAGCAACATTGATGTTGCTGTTGATGTTGCTTTCTACGAAGTCAGTAGACAGATTGGGAGAGCATGGGGGGTCAAGAGGTCACTGGGAAGGGGTGTGTGGCCTTCCTGATATCTTCGTAAGAGGATCCAAGGTCCAAGTCTTTAAAGTCCTGGTGCTCCTTGTTTTGTCATGTGGCTACGAGACATGGATGCTATCCAGTGACCTGAGACAAAGACTGGACTCCTTCAGTATTGTGTCTCTTCGAAGAATCCTTCGGTACTGCTAGTTCGACTTTGTGTCAAACAAGTGGTTGCTCAGGAAATCCCAAATGAAGCACATTACCTAAATTGTGAGGGAGCGTCAGTTACGGCACTACAGCCATGTAGCGCAATTCCCTGAGGGTGATCTGGCTCACAAGCTTCTCATTGCTGCGGATCCGAGTAGCTGGACAGGCCAAAGGGACGCCCATGTAACACCTGGCTCTGGCAGATAAGGGGGCATTTCTGGAGGATGGGACTAGACTGTCTGTCAGCCTGGGGGGTTGCCAACCGGGATCCTGGGGTGTTTTTTGTCTTGTGATGGGAGTCTGCTCCCCAACTTGACCTGACCTGACTGTACTGCAAAAGAAACAAACCTAAAAGAAACAATACCTACAGAAATTATAATTAACTGGGTAAATAATGTGTAGGTATTACTTTGATGGGTGTGTGGCTGGCAGGGTAGCATCACACAGTCCCTGGAGCATTTGGGGTTATGCACCTTCCTCAAGGACCCAATTGTGAAATCAAGCTGCCAACTATGGTTTGAACCAGCAACCTTCCAATTACACAGAGCAAAGTACCACCCCTAAGATATCACATTCCTCCCTCCATCTTACAATATTCATTTTTCCACTTAAATACTGAGAGTAAAGGGCAACATTCTTTATAATTACTCTAGGCTTTAGGCCAACAGTTTTTTCTTTATTCTAGAGCTTACAAGGAGGCCTGGATCTCATTGGCTTATACACATTAATCAGCTCAGCTGGGTAAGCAGGGCTCCGACCTTTCGATATCTCACAAATAAGTGAAAGAATCTTTTTACTCAGTCTAAGGTGAGTGGGATGCCAGGGAAGAGACATCAGGACATCTGTTATGTAGTCATCATTTTTATTTACTTCAGAATAACAATACTGCTTATACTTGTACCTGGGCATTCGTTGTAAGCTCTGCCTAGCAGTATTTATGTTTTATTGTGATTTGTTTTATTATTTTAAATGGTTTACTTCTGACTAATTATAATGTGGGGCCTCTTACAAATACCAACCTCAATCACATTAAAACAACAAATATAACTTACATTCATTTGGTTTTCTGCTCATAAGATGAGTAATTTTTCAGATTACATACAGACTTTATTTTATACCCCTAAAACAAAGCAGAAACTTCAACTAAGAAGTGTACATGAACCTAAAAGTGAAAATTGTCTTCCTTACTTATATGCCGTTATTACATTACAGTGACAACTGCAGTTAAACAAACATTTAAAATGCACAATGAATTAAGTTTCTGCAAAACCGAACTGGACGGATGGAATCATTTAAAATGCAGATGGATTTTTCTCATTTAATTACAATTGTGTCCAAAATACTAGCACCCATGCAATTCCTTCAAATAATTCATCATGGACAATCTCAACTCCAGAGAGTCAGTCTCTGTTTCCACTGTGTGTAATATTATAGAGGAATAGATCCATAGCTAAGTTCCCTGCAAATGACTTCAAGAAAAAACATGATCAAAGAACGCAGAGAAGGATTGTCTACATGGTAGAGAAAGGACTGCAATCAACTATCACGGAGATTCAAGCTGACCTTCAGACATAAGTTACAATAGTTTTAACCCACACTATCTATCTCCAACTGTGGAATGTCTGGCAGGGAGCTGGGAGGGAGCAAAAACATGGATCGTTTGGCGGTCCCTGAGGACCGGGTTGGGAATCACTGTTGTAGGAGAGAGGCATAGGAAAGCCTGACTGCATTTCATGAAAACACACCTGACCTTGGCAAATGCCCTCTGGGAGAATGTTCTTTGGACATATGAGACCAAATTTAAGCCTTTGGTGAGGCACACCACCTCTATGTATATAGAAATATTAAATTAACTAGAGCAGTTTACACAATAAAAATTAGCTAAACTTCCATGATAGAGAAGCAGGAAACTCATTGGATGCTATAGAAATGCCTGATTTTAGTTATCCCAACCATTAACTGTGACACCAAGTATTACATCCAGGATGTTAATAATTTATTTTTGCGATTTATTAGTTTAAAAGGATATATTGAATTCTAGATGAAATTCAGTATTGATAGAGAAACTTTTCCCCTGGGCGTGGCCGTAACTAGCCACGCCCAATGCCTGCCTGCCTCACCTCTCCTTTCTGCCAATGTGTTACTCGACCCCAGCTGTCTATATATGTTTGTCAGCGCCGCCCCTTCCTACATGCAGAACACGCGCTGTGTATAGGACCCCACAATTCATGGGGGGCCCCATTTTCCGCAAGGGGGCACATTCTCTGCAAATGCACAAAGGATGCGCATCGCTGCCGTGAGGCGCATAGAGCACCAAGTCAGCCCAAGGCAGGAGAGAAAAAAAGAGACGAGTAATCTGACACCACAAGGTTGTAAACCTAAATTTCGTGATACAGTAATTTTGTAATGGGGGGGGGCTCAAAATAAAATTCTGCTTAGGGCCCCAATTTGGCCAAGGGTGGCACTAACATTTGTACATAAATGCTTCCCAGTCCTGTGTTTACCAGAGCAGTCATTAGTGTCACTACCCAATATGGCTCCTGCCCTGTTCTTTCCTACTTCCCCAGTTTGGATCTACAGTAACCCTGTTTGTTTTCAGTTTGGCTCTCCTCACTCATTTTATTTACCCACTACCTCTGTTCCCGCTTCCTCTGTCCCGCATGTAGTGACTGAAATGCAGAATTCTATTCATCCATCTTCTAACCACTTATCCTGGTCAGGGTTGAAGGTGAAATATGAAATTGTGGAGTCCAAATACTTTGATCAATTTCAACTTGTTTTTATAGAAAATTGTGAGCTATTTGCAAAAACTGCAATATTTTTGGCCACAGTTTTCTCTCCAAATGACTTTGTTTCTTTTTGACATAGATCAGTATTACTGCAATGTCAGGCTTTCAATCTATATCCCAAATGTTTATTTACTGAACCGGGAGTATTCATTTCATAATACCATAATATGGTCTAACTGGTGAGCCTTTTAATTACAGATGAACTTCCATTATATTTCAATTCTGACCACTGAATACATGTTTTGTTTGGCTGAATTGCATAATTTCTTTTGCCAACAACAGATATCTTACCAACTTTCACGTGTCTCACATAAATCCAGTACAATCCTGGCTCAGATTTCTGGAATTTTATCCCTCTGGTCTGGCATGACAAAGTAGTGACAGTCTGTGAGTGTCAGGAAATCAGAGAGCTAGAGAGAGAGCATGTCTTTCAACCTCAGGGAGTGTGTGCATCAGAGCCCTTAGATCATAATATGTGTAAGACAATCTGCCTTATGTAATCTGGCTAAACACTCAGTGTGTTGGTTGGCTTCCACAGGGTCATTACCAGCAAACAGAACACAAGAGAACCAAACTAAACACCATCTAGGTCTACATGAGACCTATTTTCAAAAGATTAATGTATCTGCATCCTTGTGGGCATAATTTATATAATATAATGTTCATATGGTTATGTGGCATACATATACAGCTTAGAATTCACATATATAGTGTTTATATACATAGCTGTTTCAAAAATATTTCCTCAGTTCTGGCATAGCTCAAAAGCCCAGAAGACTGTTCATTGGTCACTCAAAACCACTGAAGAGTGAATCTGCTTTTGCAGCTCTTGCTGTCCTTTGCTTCAGTTTCAGCTCATGCATGCACGTTTCATCTTCGCATGGCTGTGCACTGTTGAGAAAACATTCCCTTTATTAATATTAATATGAATGTATAATAGAAGAATCTGTTAATCACAGTCGCTTGTAAATGAATTTCTGCTGGATGCATTACGTGGTGCGTCTGTTTGCATAGGTCATGTATGAAACCAGCTTCAGGGTAAATAAGGACAGGCGGGATTCGTGACCCCTCCGCGGTCGGAATCGCCACTGACTACCGTCGCCAGAGACACGACACGGGAAGCAGAACTGCTAACGCCGCCCCTCTGCCGCCCCGATCTCCATTGACAATCGCAGCCAGTCGCTGTCTGCAAGCCCGTGGTGCTGAAGACGCCGCTCTCTTTGGCAACAATGTAACGGCAATGAGACAAAGCCCCGGAAAAAGCCGCACAAACAACCACACAGTGCCACAATGGACGATGATCTGTTCCAGCTGAGACAGCTTCCGTAAGTCCTCAAAAGCGCCCATTGCATGCAGCCGTAATTTCTCATTGTTTTAATCGGGCCCCCCTTTCACCAAACGCACTGCTTCCTTTCCTGTTTCCCTGTGTTCATACTATCTATATACGCCTCCTTTGTTTTGCCTGATTGTTCATGCTAGGAGTAACATTTTTAAAATGCCTTTAATGTACGCCAAAAAGACTGTTGTTTGAAATGAAAATATTATGGGAACATTTAAACTGATTCCTTTAGAGGCCGTCTTAATGTGTTATCGTTTACCCATTGTTTTGTGTGTATTTATCCATTAATTTAAAAAGATTCATTTGCGTTTTGGAAATTTTTGTTGCATCTTTCGTACATTTGCAAGATCTGCATATACGGAAAAATGATTCAAACTCCGTTACTTGTTAATTATCCTGTAAATGTTGCAGATGCTTCTGCCTTTACTTTTATCGATTTCCCTAATTTCACTTTTGTTTATTATATAATCTAGCCGCCAGTTTGACCCACGCAGGCTCAATCATGTTGTACTTGTACCTGCCGTGGCAGCTGAAACCCAAATGCCGGAACCCTATAGACCCCTTGGTGTTCTTCCCTTCACGACGGATGACTCATGCGTACAGTTTCGTGTGCTCTCTTCATATACTCTTGAAGTGCACCAGATAACAGGCTGTGGACAAGTGGATGATTACGCCACTTTCTGATCATTAATACAAAGTAAAATGAATAATCCATTTAAATTCCCATGTAAACAACTAAACAATCGATGGGTGATTCTATGGAATTTACTAAATAATACGAGCATAAAATAAGTTGTAAAATAGAGGAAATGCTTACAAAAGCACCTTGACTTTATTCCGTAGGCTATATGAGCTTTATTAAAAACGACGTAGTAGTCTCCACAAAAATATTTCCAGACCCCAGTGGTGACAATGGAAATGACCTTTAGTTTTCCCGTTACGGTTCTGTTTACATTCTGCGATCTCCTTTACTGGAAAGACTGGCCGTTTCTTTCAGAAAGTGAGACGATACAGAGATGGGGGTGCGCAAAATCATTTAGATAAAGAAAATCGTCATTGTGTGCGTAGATGTTAGGATTTGACTTAATGATTACGTCTAAAATTCTCCGGTAACACTTTACTTCAGGGGGCTCGAATAACTTAGTAACTCAGTTACTACTCAAGTACAAATCACGAACAAATATAGGCCTAGTAACTGCATGAAAAAACACGAACCGTTGTGATTGATTAATGATGAATGAACACTTAATTTTTGATTAATTAGTACATTGACGGTGTACTACTACATTTGTGCCCCCTCAGGTCCATGTTACTAATTCTTCTATAGTGAATTCGCTATATTAAGCGAATATACAAAGCACCTTTAACAGAACATGGTAACCTGCCTATATGAAATTCTAGTAGAAGTAGAAAAATGAAAATAATTTACTTGGAGTGTCATATAAGAAAACTTAGAACTTAAGTTCTTTTTGGGAGGAAGTTTACCCACTTTCACTTCTGCATGAAATGGTGGCACCACTTTCTGCGGAGTCCCCAGAGGCGTATATACCTTGGCAGTTTTTAACAGGAAATGTTGTCCCTCCTATAGTGCAATTGCTTGGCAGTCAGCCTGGCCACCGTATGACAAGAAAACCAAATAAGAGTCATGGGGAAAACTGAAGGTGCCCTGGACCTAAAGGATGCAGCACATTTTCTCATCACCATGTCTGAGAGTCATTTTCTGGCCAATCCGGCTCTGCCTGGAAAATGGCGGTTCAGAAATTGCTTTCTGGATTCTTTACTCCTCATTCTTTACATTAAAACCCTTAGATATATTTTAACAAACACTACTGTCACCTGCTAAGTAATGCCAGATACTGACACAACAAACATCAGAGTGCTTATAGTCCATCTCAGAGTTAAGTACGATATTTCACACAGGAGATGGGTATTTTCAGCATGGCTGCAGTTTATGTTAAATCTGGCATTTGTTTCTACCAATACAGCTGCCTCAGCATAAGTACCCCTAATATTTGCTTCATGAAATATGTCTTGAAATGACCAAAGTAAGCTTTGGTTATTTACAGGATTTTTTTGTTAGATTGCAGCTGTGTTTAGCTATCGACTGAACACCCCCTGAATATAACACTCTGATTGTAGTAATTAAAACGTCATTTGGACGTACATTATCAGGGAGGCGAGGCGCATTGCACGCCCACAGCCTTGTTGTTCTCGCTCGTCTTTCAGACATGCTCTCATCTCTGGTGAGACCAGCGCCGGTCTGTGAGCCTTTGAGAGGAGTGACTGTGAATACAAAGTCATTGTTTGATCTTAACCATACTGAAATTGCTAAGGAAGATTACATACAAGGGGCGGTGCGGTGGTGCAGCATTTAGCAATGTTGACTCACACTTCTGGGACCAGGGTTCAAGTTGCCCCCATAGTTGCGTGTGTGTGGAGTGGCATGTTCTCCACGTGTGGTTCTGGGGTTTCTTCTGTGTGCTCTGGTTTCCCCCGACAGTCCAAAAACCTGTCGAGGCTAATTGGAGTTACCAAATTGCCCATAGGTGTGTGTGTGAGTGAATGGTGTGTGAGTGAGCATTGTGATGGGTTGGCGCCCCATCCTGGGCTGTTCCCTGCTTATCGCCTGTAACCTCTGGGATAGGCTCCAGACCCCTCGCGACCCTGAATAAGACAATCAGTTACATAAAATGAATGGATTATATACAAGGTTTGGTTCCCCTAAAAGCCTTTTCTAGGAAAGTTATTGATGTTTTCTTTATAAAAATAGTATATGACTGTCAAGATGTTTATCTGTGGTTTAATGGTTATTCAAGAACCCTAGTAGTTACCTAAAGGATTTTATTGTTTGATCAATGAATCTTGAAATGTGATTTCCCCCCATTGTTAATTTGTCATGAAAACGAGTAATAATGTTAACTCATATTACTCATTTGCATGGAATATGAGGTTTGCGCTTCCCTTTTAAAATTTTTAAAGGTGCCTTAGGGAATATTAACATAATCTCAAGTGGTACTCTCACTGCAGTGTGTCTGCACACTTAGGTGGCTCTGAGATGCAGTGGGTCATTACAACATGAAGTTATCTGATATTTAACATATTTTACCTGCAATGGTGCATGAAGTGGAGACACTGTGTTATGAAACACCCAGTAAACCGTTGTTTCAGGTGAAAACTTGCCAAAACTCGACTCCTGAGAGAGTGAGGAATGTACTTGTGATACATTACACTGTTTGTGTTTATTGTCACCTTTTTTGCACTTTGGCTAGAGGGACTGCCTGTACTGCATGTATAGATGTTGTTTTGCAATATGTTTCCAAAGCAAAGTACAGAAATCATTCTAATATCTGAATCTGTGTTTGGTATGTTAGTCCAGTATCCGAGTGACTAGTTACCAGTCACAGGAATAGTTGTTCCCAATGACCACACCCACTTAGTTACCCATACTCACAATGAATGCATTTAAACTCTTTTTAATGTACTGAGGTTTAGTTTTCCCTTTTCTTAATGATCTGTTGTCTTCCTAGTTTTAAGAATTCTGCGATTCGGATTTGTTAGATTTATTTGGTTTCTGACTTGTTTTTGCCTGGTTTCTGGTTCAGTGTTTTGCTGATCATATGATCTTCACTAGTCCTTCAGCTCTGTCTCTGGAGATCCACACTGAGTCCTTCTTAGCCACCTCAGCTACGTACCTGGCAATCACCTCCCAAAGTTCTGGGGTGTGCAGGCTGGGGCGTGCTGGTTGGAGTGTGCAGGCTGGGGTGTGCAAGCTGAGGTGTGCTGGCTGGAGTGTCTAGGCTGCAGTGTCTAGGCTGGGGTGTGCTGGCTGGGGTGTGCAGCCTGGGGTGTGCAGGCTGGGGTGTGCAGGCTGGGGTGTGCAGCCTGGGGTGTGTAGGCTGGGGTGTGCAGCCTGGGGTGTGCTGGCTGGGGTGTGCAGGCTGGGGTGTGTAGGCTGGGGTGTGTAGGCTGGGGTGTGCAGGCTGGGGTGTGCAGGCTGGGGTGTGTAGGCTGGGGTGTGCCCTTCTACCTGACAATGTGCATCATGCTTGGGACCTGTTAAATCAACTTAGATTTTCCTGAACTCTAAGTCATCTTTAACTGGCTAGTCTGAAGGCTGAAAATCGTTGCAACCTTCTGTTACGCTAGTTAGGAGATTTATCAATATGTTCTGGTAAACTAGCTTTAAAAAATGTGACCCATCTGTTTTGTACAGAGACAGTCTGAGGTTCTGTATGCAGAGACAGGGCTGATGTTTGTACAAAGCTACTTGAGATCCTTATTTCTATCCTGTATACTATCTTCCCCAACCATTAACTGGTTTACGACAGCGAAGCAGGTAGGAACCTGACATATCACCTAGGCAACAACAGTTCTCGCTCATAAATTGAACTTGGTTTTCACAACAACCAATCATCACAGATCAGTTTCCTTGAGGTAAACTGGCTCCTTAAAGATACAAGGTTGAAAATAAAAGCAAGGCTTGTTTTGTATTCAATTACTGCATTTTCCTCTTCACTGAAATGTCAGCTATTTCTGTACTATTGAATTTTCAGGCACCATGAAACAACATTGGCTACAATTTTGTACCAGAGGTAAGGGCGTGGGTGTTGGCCAATGTTTTCTGGTATAATAAAGCAGTGTTTTACCCGACTCCTTCAAAAAGCACAGGGAGCCACTGTATTTCACTCCCGAAGGTGACTTTGACCTTGACCTTGTCCCAGTTCTCCTGTTAAATTCATGGTATGCAGTGTCTTTCTGTATGGAAGGAACTACAGTCAAGACTAAAAGATGTGTTGTCCCTGCCCCTCAGGGTGGTCAAATTCCGTCGCACTGGAGAGAGCGCGCGTTCAGAGGATGAGGGGGGTGGCCGGGAGCACGAGGTCCAGTTTGAGGGTGTGCGTACAAACCTGGAGTCCGTAGAGCTGGAAGACACCACTGCCGTACCCCGGGAGTTCGCCAACCCCACTGATGGTACCTCCCCCACCCTTCAGCAATGGTTCGATCCATTGCATAATATTGTTTCCCTACAGGGACATTGCTTTTGAAATTTTCTGGAAATTTCCGTACCTATAAAGAACTATTACAGTGCAAATTAGACCTCTGTTAAGCAGCCTCTTACTACTATTAGCTAATTAGTCATTTGTAATAAACCTGTTGATATAAAGTTCAGTTTTGACACCACAAAGCACAGAACAGATCTTGTGAATGGGAGGTAATGACGGTTCGCTGTTTCTCTCCTCACAGACACCTTCATGGTGGAAGATGCGGTCGAGGCCATCGGTTTCGGGAAGTTCCAGTGGAAACTCTCTGTTCTCACTGGGCTGTCCTGGGTGAGACAGCATGGTGGGATGGAAA
The DNA here is from genome assembly GCA_026777985.1 of Mormyrops attenuatus. Lineage (NCBI taxonomy): Eukaryota > Metazoa > Chordata > Actinopteri > Osteoglossiformes > Mormyridae > Mormyrops > Mormyrops attenuatus. The sequence goes on along the minus strand of JAODKC010000044.1, from coordinate 37,684,722 downwards.
CGGGAGCCCCTGTTCTCACTGCGAATCTGGTGTGGGAAATACACAGTGTGCGACAGAGGTTCAGGAGGGGGCTTCATTAACTGATGGAAGAAAAACAAAAGCTGCATATGACACACACCGCCTTGTGCACACATCCCCTCCAGGAGTCATTAATTGATTGCACTTGAATGCAATTGAACTAATGAGCAGTTGTTCAGGTGTAACCTCCGCCGACCAACAATCATAATTTCTAGTTCATTTTTACTCTAGCACCAGAACAAATATATGCAGAATGGTACAGTATGGCTGAATGCTGCTCAGACTCCATTATTGAGTAGAATTAGCGTTATAGTCTCTTTCCTAACACTGTTCTCCAGAGCTTGAAATAAAATCAAAGAAACAAAAGAACGAGTGGGAAAAAAATAAGACGAGAAAGAGAAGAAAACACATTTGGAAGGAAAATTAAACCAAGTCAATGGGTTGAACAAATATTAGGAGTGATGTGTTGAGTCTATGATAAGTGTTGTTTACTGTTTGCTTTCCATGCTTGTATTTAGATGGCTGACGCCATGGAGATGATGATCCTTAGCATTCTGGCACCACAGCTGCACTGCGAATGGAGGCTGGCCAGCTGGGAAGTGGCTTTGCTGACTTCGGTATGGAGGGTAGGGGGCGGCAAACACAGTTGCAGTCAATGCTGTTCCCACCTCCGGCCAGCAGGTGGCAACAAGTATTTTTAGTTTCTCCGATCCACAGCACATCTAGGCCTTCGGTTCACTCAATAAGTCTTTTGAAGTGATCATTATGCTAATTTATCAAGGTTAGGCTTGTGTACTGTGGTAAATATGCTGTAAAACGTGTACACACTTTGGCTAACTAGGAGTTTAGGCTGTTGGAGTAATGATTACTGAGGTAGACCTATAGTCCTGAAGCAGTAGCTTTTACTTTTCATGCTTTTTATTCACAGTGACATATCCTGTAGGTATTTATAGGATTTTATTGGTCAAATCAGGTGGTTTAGTGCATCATTGTAATAAATACACAGAGGACATGAGCCGAATATTACTAATACTAAGCAGCTCCAGGGAGGTTCTTCATGCTCTGTTGCCTTTAATGTGCAAATTTTGTGACAAGGAAGTGTAAGGCGCCTGTCTCTCTGCCCTTGGCCAGGTTGTGTTCATTGGGATGATGATCAGCTCCTCACTCTGGGGGAACTTATCGGACAAGTATGGCAGAAAAACAGTGAGTCCAGGGATTTGGTGTGTGGGCAGATCCGCGAAGGTGTGGTTTTAGTTCAATAAACCTCAGACCCATGAATGAGATTCTGTATTATTATTATTTATGCTGTTGCACCAGCAGAAAATCAGTTAAAGGAGGTCAGTGAACATGCTCACAGTCCCAGGACGGGATCTGTAGACCATGTGGACCCCCTTGCTGTCTGCCTTGGAAAGCTTGGTTAATGTCTCGCGTACTGAAATGCACTTGGTTACCAATTCATAATAAAACAATAGCAGTATCTGTTTGATTTCCTGGCAAATATTGCAGTAGCCTCAACCAATATGGAGGGCTGTGAATCCAGGAAAGAGACCCTCTCCTCTTGGGTGTGGTCATGGCACATGTACATGGGTGGGAGGTGGACAGCTGCTCCTAGCATCCATGTTGATGTCCGTCGATGGTGTTTTTGCCTGACAGGGCCTGAAGATGAGCGTGCTGTGGACTATATTCTATGGCCTCCTCAGCGCCTTTGCCCCGGTGTATGGCTGGATCCTCTTCCTGCGGGCCCTTGTGGGTTTCGGCATTGGTGGCGCCCCACAGTCGTAAGTGCACTCCATTGAACCCAGTCTCATCATTCATCACTGCTTGTTGTACTTCCAAAGGCCAATCATGTGTCACAACAGAAACTGACAGGATTATTTAACAAATTCTCTTATTATTGGTCACAGGACCTCATTCCCTTGAGGTGGTGGGGGGTGTGTCGTTTTTTTAGGAATTTGCATAAAGACAAAGTAATTAGCTCTCATTAATTGAAACATTGTAATCGAAACATGTATTTGTTTGTACAGTCATGGCCAAAAGTTTTGGCAGTGACACACATTTTGTTTTGCAAACTTTGCTGTTTCAGCTTTTTCAGATATTTTTTACGTGTTTCTGTGGTATACTGAAGAACAATTGTAAATATTTCAATTTTTCAAGTTTCAAAGGCTTTTATTGGCAAATACATCAAATTTATGCATAGACTCAATATTTACAGTGTTGGCCCTTACTTCTTCGTAACTTCTGCAATTCGCTCCGGCATGCTGGATATCAGCTTCTGAGCCAAATCCTGACTAATGGCGATCCATTCTTGCCTTGTTAGTGCTTGGAGTTGGTTGCAATTTGTGGGCTTCTGCTTGTCCACCTGCTTTTTGAGGACTGACCACAGTTTCTCAATGGGATTAAGATCTGGGGAGTTTCCTGGCCACGGATCCAAAATTTAAATGTTATGATCTCTGAGCCACTTCATTATCACTTCTGCCTTGTGACATGGTGCTCCATCATGCTGGGAAATATGCAGATCTCAGAAGGGGGCTTCACCAGAGGAAATTACTTTGCACCAGTCTTCTGAAGTACAAACACTGCACAGCAGAACACTGGTGCAAAGTTATTTTCCCTGATGAAGCCCCCTTCCAACTGTTTGGTACATCTGGAAAATTGACTGTCCAGAGAAGAAAAGGTGAATGCTACTATGAATCCTGTGCCATGCCAACAGTGAAGCATCCTGAGACCATCCATGTGTGGGGTTGCTTCTCAGCCAAGGGAGTGGACTCACTCACAGTTCTGCCCAAAACCACTGCCATGAATAAAGTATGGTATCAAAACGTCCTCCTAGAGCAACTTCTTCGAACAATCCAAGCGCAATTAGGTGATGATCTGTGTATTTTTATTTCTATTGTTTTACTGTTAATTTGGATCTGTTTTAATGCTAAATTATGTTTTTTTGTGAGCAAGTGTACACTTACTACCCAGATGAATAGCTTTAAAACAAATTTGACTGCCTTAAACTTTTGCACAGTACTGTATCTTAAATCAGATAGATTAAATTAATTAAATCAGAAATGGACAGTCCATTCCAATAAGAGTATGAAAGAATTACCCAACAAGGAATTTTAATAACTCACTCAACTTACTGGAGTTACTATAATTTTAATTACAGTTAACACTGTAAAAAGACCATCCAGTTTGAAGAGGATTTTGTCACCCTGCTTGCTAATTTTTCTGGTGCCTTGTAAGCGGGAGCAAGAAAAAGTACAGAGCTCAGCAGATTGTGTTGTTTTGGACGGCGGGCAGGCCGGCGGGAGGGCCGCGTGACGGCACAGGACTGCATCGCTCTGGCATAGAGCCAGACTGTGGCCTTTCTGAGGCAGCCGGGGTGTCAGGCTGGCGGCCTCCCAATCTGGCACTGATGCATTGTGGGATGTGTGTTGCCCTTTCCTGCAGGGTGACACTGTATGCGGAGTTCCTCCCCATGCGGTCCAGAGCAACCTGCATCCTGCTCATTGAGGTATTCCTCAGTCAGGGGAGGGTTGCTACAACCATGATTACATTTTGTTCCTGATCTTTGACCTTTGATTACGTACCAACCCCTCCCCACCCCAGATTTTCTGGGCACTAGGCACAGTGTTTGAAGTCCTGCTGGCTATCCTGGTGATGCCCACACTCGGCTGGCGCTGGCTGCTTGCCCTCTCCACGGTGCCCCTCATCATCTTCGCCATCCTATGCTTCGTAAGTACCACATTGACTGGGAGCAGATGCCACCTTCTAGCGATGGCTGGTGGCTCATATTGATACATCACTGTCAGCTTTTATTTTCCTTCTAATTGCACACATTTTAGTTATTCATACGCATACATTAATTTGATGACGCTGTTAAAAATAGACTATCTATTGAGATTCACATTAAATTCCATTTTAATCCTATTCTAAAAGCATTTTAAACTATAAAAATGGGAAACAGTGACACCGCCTGTTCACTCCATGTTACTGCATAGCCATATCTGTCAGTAATTCCTGGTTGTGAAAGCAGCAATCAAACCTGTTTAGATTATCTATGCATTAAAGGATGAATGCTGAGTGTCCTATTTAGTACTAAAAGTGAAAGTGACTTCAGTTCAGGACAAAAAACTCAGATGAAGGATCTGGTGCATCACCCATATAGATTAGACAAAATAACAGATTGATCTGTTGTGATTCTCCTACAAAAAATGGATTATCTGTAGGGATCTGAACTGGCGATTTCTTAATCTCATCTGCATCTTTTTAATCCAAGTTAATGCTCATAAAATGAAGCTCAATGAAGTTGGGGCATGCTCTTTAACTCAGCCTCTATGTGTGTGTGTTGTTTGTCGCAGTGGCTACCTGAGAGCGCCCGCTATGATGTGCTGACTGGTAGCCAGGAGAAGGCCTTGGCCACGCTCAAGCGCATCGCTGTGGACAATGGTGCCCCCATGCCCCTGGGGAAGCTTGTTGTTGCCAGACAGGTAGAGCCCGCCACACCTCCACAGGATACTGGCATGCTCCAGAGCCAAGAGGAAGGCCATCTTGTGTGGAGGCCATCATTAGAATCTGAATCTTTTTTATCATTGTACAAGTACAACGAAATTGGATGCAGTTCCTTTCAGTGCAAAATGATTTTAAATGGCAGATAAAAATTTGAACTAAAAAAGCTAAATTAAATGCACTGTAAAAATAAATAAATAAATATACATGTGTACACTATATCATTAAATTCAGGTGTTCCAATCACTTCCATAGCCATAGGGGTATAAAATCAATCACCTAGGCATGCAGACTGCTTCTACAAACATTTGAGAAAGCATGGTTCGCTATCAAGAGCTCAGTGAATTCAAGCGTGGTACCGTGATACCACCTGTGCAATAAGTCCATTCATGAAATTTCCTTGCTAATCAATATTCCACAGTCAACTGTTAGTGGTATTAGAACACCTGGGAACAACAGCAACTCAGCCACGAAGTGGTAGGCCATGTAAAATCACAGAGCGGGGACAACACATGCTGAGGCGCACAGTGTGCAGAAGTCGCCAACTGTCTGCAGAGTCAATAGCTACAGACCTCCAAACTTCGTGTGGCCTTCAGATTAGCTCAAGAACAGTGTGTAGAGAACTTCATGGAATGGGTTTCATGCAATGCAAAGTGTGAGATGCAGTGGTGTAAAACACGCCGCCACTGGACTCTAGAGCAGTGGAGACGTGTTCTCTGGAGTGATGAATCACGCTTCTCTGTCTGGCAATCCGATGCATGAATCTGGGTTTGCTGGTTGCCAGGAGAACGGTACTTGCCTGACTGCATTGTGCCAAGTGTAAAGTTTGTTGGAGGGGGATTATGGTGTGGGGTTGTTTTTCGGGGGTTGGGCTTGACCCCGTAGTTCCAGTGAAAGGAACTCTTAATGTGGCAGCATTCAAAGCCGTTTTGGACAATTTCATGCTCCCGACTTTGTGGGAATAGCTTGGGGATGGCCCCTTCCTGTTCCAACATGACTGTGCACCAGTACACAAAGAAAGGTCTATAAGGACATGAATGAGTGAGTCTGGTGTGGAGGAACTTGACTGGCCAGTACAGAGACATGACCTCAACCCGATAGAACACCTTTGGGATGAATTAGAGAGGAGACTGTGAGCCAGGCCTTCTTATCCAACATCAGTGCATGACCTCACAAATGCTCTCCTGGAAGAATGGTCAAAAATTCCCATAAACACACTCCTAAACCTTGTGGACAGCCTTCCCAGAAGAGCTGAAGCTGTTATAGCTGCAAAGGGTGGGCCAACTCCATATTAAAGCCTATGTATTAAGAATGGGATGTCATTAAAGTTTGTGTGTGTGTAAAGGCAGATGTCCCAGTACTTGTGGAAATATAGTGTATCTACAGTGCACTGTAGTGCACCATATTGCACATGGAGATGAGGTAATGTACATGTGACAGACATACATTGCAGTGGAGGTGCAGTATTGTCAGAGTAACAGATTTGCACTGGGATAGATTGGATAATCATTCATTTCAGTTTGTTGTTTATAACAGGGATGGCCCTGGGATATGTACTGTTTTTCAGTCTGTTTGTACGAGCCGTTATTGCTCTGTACCGCCTGCCTGAGGGCAGCAGATCAGACAGGTGATGTGCTGGATGTGATGTGTCCTTCAGGATGCTGCTGGCTTTTCTGTAGCAGCGGAGCCTGTAGAGCTCCTCTAGGGACAGGAGAGAACAGCCGATGATTTTCTGAGTTAATGACCCTCTGTAGCGCAATTTTTTTCTCCTGTAGTGCAACTGGCAAACCACACGGGAATGCAGAAAGTCAGTACATTTTCTATGGAGCACCTATTGTTCTTTTTGAGGGTCCTCAGGATGTGGAGTCGTTGCTGTGCCTTCTTTATCAGCGCAGTGGTGTTGGTTTCCCAGGTCAGATCCTCGTCCAAATGCAGCCCCAGGAACCTGAAGGCTGGGAGCCAATCCACACTGTGTACGGGCTGAGGGACATATCTGTCTCTCCTGAAGTCCATGATGATTTCTTTAGTTTTTGTGGTGTTGAGGTTCAGGTTCTTCTTGCTGCACCATGTTAACGGTCTTGCCACTTCATCCCTATATGTGGTCTCATTTCCCCCCAGTCATGGGTATAGAGAGTATACAGTAAGGAGTTCAACACACAACCCTGTGGGGAACCGGTGTGGAGGCTGAGTGCTGAGGAGAGGTGAGAGCCTACTTTGACTCTCTGTGAATGGTCAGTTTTTAATCCAGAGGCAGGTAGAGTGTGTGATACCGAGGTTATATAATTTGGTTACCGATCTGTTTGGGATAATTTTGTTGAAGGTCAAGCTGAAGTCAATGAAGAAAAGTCCGGCATAGCTTCCCTTCTGCTCCAGATAGGTCAGAGTTATATGGAGGGCTGTGGCTATGGTGCCCTCTGGCCGGGTGGAACATGGACGTAAGACTTTTGATGATGTGCCTTCTGACATGTTCCTCGAAACACTTCATAATGACTGGAGTGAGATCCACTGGATGGAAGTCATTCAAGTTGCTGAGGGGTCTTTTTTGGGATGGGGATAATGGTTGAAGACTTCAGGCAGGGTGGGACGGTAGACTGGGCTAAGGACAGGTTAAAGATCTTTGTGAAGACCCCTGCCAGCTGGTCTGTGCAGTCCTTCAGCACCCTCCCAGTGACACCATTGGGTCCCGCTGCCTTTCTGGGGTTTACTGCCCTAAGCATGCACCTCACATTGTGCTTCTCCACGGCAAGGATGTTGCTGCTATGTGCAAGTGGATGTAATATGGTCTGGTGACTCCAACTCAAAACGAGCTAAGAAGCAGTTTAGCTCCTCCGCCAATGAAACATCCGCGTCCACAGCTGTGTCTCTGGCTTTGTAGTTGGTAATATGTTGGACCCCCTGCCACTGCCTCCTGTTATTGCTGTTTAAGTGATCCTCAGTTTTCTTTTTATAGGCAGCCTTAGCCTGTCTGGTGCCTCTTTTCAGGTTAGCCCTGGCCATCCTGTACAGTTCCACATCACCAGACCTGAAGGCGGTATCTCTCTCCTTCAACAGGATCCTGACCTCTCTTGTCATCCAGGGCTTCTGATTAGCAGACACCTGGACGCGTTTGTCAATGGTGACAGTATCTGTACAGTGCTTGATGTAGGACAGTATAGTAGTCATGTGCTCCTCCAAGTCCTGAGTATCAAAAATGCTCCAGTCTGTTCTTTCAGAACAGTCTTGCAGCTGATAGGAGGCACCTTCAGACCATGTTCTGATGGTCTTTCTTGTGAGAGGAGCCTTTTTCCTGAGGGGGTGTATACTTGTAACAAGAACAGGGATATATGGTTTGACTGGTCCAGGTGGGGTGATGGTATAACCCTGTACCCCTGCTTGATATCCAAATAGACTTTATCAAGTAGGTTTTTCCCCTAGTAACATAGTCTACATGCTGATAGAATCTGGGCTGTATTACTTTTAAGTCAGCATGGTTAAATTTGCCCGTTATTACATGTACCACCTCAGGATATTTGTACTGCTAGCTGCATATAGCATTGTGCAAGTAGCTTAGAGCTGAGTTAGCCTTAGCATCGGGTTGTATGTACACTGCAGTAATTAAAACAACAGTAAACTCCCATGGGAGGTACTGCTGTCTCTGACAGCCTTAGTACAGTATGAATTCTGATGGCAGACTGGAAGAGGTCTTGGTATAGAGAAGAAGTGATCATGCTGTTAAATCCCAGTCTCTGTGCACCTGTTGTGCTCTCAGGAGGACCGCGGTAAGATCCAGGACCTCTTCTCTCCACACTTCCGCTGGACCACCATCCTGCTGTGGTTTATCTGGTGAGTGAGAGAATGGTCACCTGACCTGAGCACCCCTGGGAATTGGATGGAAAGCTGTGCATGTCCTTTGTAGCATACAGACACAAGCATTAATAATGCAGGGTTTGAAGAAGTCATTATGAAAGCCATATTACTAATTGGTTCTAGAGTGAGCTATTTGGTCCACAATATTGCATGTAAACATAGTTGCTCTTACTGCTGAGTCATCAGTGAACTGTGCGTTGTCTATCTCTCCTAGGTTCTCAAATGCCTTCTCATACTATGGCCTGGTCCTGCTGACCACAGAACTGTTCCAAGCAGGAGATGCTTGTGGAGGTTCCTGCTTCTTCCATTACTCTTCTGACTGTCCATTGTTCTACCCACCTTACTGGGGAAGTTCCACAGGGAAGATGAACGTTCTAGTTGATTGGTGGTTCTGTTCCACTGGTTAAAGTCTGAGAGCCTTTTATCAAAAGTCCGACAACAATTAATTGTAGGCAACACTGAATTTTGTGTCTTCTCAGTGTCTAAGGGTCCCAAGATGGACACCAGATGTAGTCTGGAGTGTACGTACCTGACGTTCTACGACTACAAGGACCTGCTGTGGACCACCCTGTCTGAATTCCCAGGTGACTGCAGAACAGGAGGCTTACCTTGGCTTTAAGCATTGTACTAGATACACAAGAACATAAAAGACTAAAAATTTGAAGTGCCATTGAAGGTCATTTTATAGATGGCTGTGATAATCATCTAGGAAACATGAATACAGTATCTATGGAACACAGTGAGAATATACAAATGTGTGTACCAGTGAAAAGTTTGGACACGCCGAGCCGCTTACAAAGAGTGATGTTGCATCCCATGACCCAGCCACCTGACCTAAACAGAAATAGTTTTGGAGAAGTTTGAGCAGAGAGTGAAGGAAAAGCAGCCAATGGGCGCTCAGCATATATGGGGGACCTTCTTCAGGACAGCTGGAAAAGCATCCCAGGAGGCCACCTCTTGAAACTGACACAGAGGAGAAGGTAGGGTCAGCCAGTCCATGGACGCATGGAGTAACTGGGGTTAAGGCCCATGACCTAATAACCAATGGTGGGATCACTGCCAACTATGGGATTTGAACCAGAATCCTTCTGAGTTCCGACCCACAGAGCTGTACTCACCCTCAACAATTTTTTTCTAATACTTTTTTGGTCAGTACATAATTCCATATACGTTATTTTGTAGTTTTGATGTCGTAAAATGTAGAGAATAGTACAAAAAAACCTTTGTTTGGGTAGGAGTGTCAAACTTTTGACTGGTACTATAGTCAGGTATTGAACTTCTAACCCTTGAGTTGTGAGTCAACAATGCTAGTCCTATAATAATCCCTAACAAAGAGTTTTGGAAGTTATTGTGTTTTTAAGGGGTTTTTAAAGGGGGGATTCTTTTTTTGGGATGTCTACAAAAGGTGTTTTTCATGATTTAAACGCAGTTAAGGAAGGTTAGGAAGACATAGACATGATGTGGGAGTGAATGTGTTTGTCAGGGTGCCTTGTGAGTGGAAGTGCTCTGGAAGCCCTTGGGGGCTTTGGGGGGTGTTTAGTGGCCTGTCTCTCCCCACAGGATTGCTGGTAACCCTGTGGGCGATCGATCGACTCGGGAGGAAGAAAACCATGGCTCTCTGCTTCCTGGTGTTCTCCCTGTGCATCCTACCCCTGTACGCCTGTGTGGGACGGTGAGTTAATCCCCCACCAAAAACGCCAGCCACGCATCGTCGAAGCTGGAGTGTCAGTGCTGCGCCTAACTGCTTACTTCTCTCCTCAGGGTGTGCCTTATGGTCTTGATATTCATCGCCAGAGCGTTCATTGCTGGAGGATTTCAGGCAGCGTATGTTTATACCCCAGAGGTGAGGTCACTACTCACCAAGCACTTCCTCAATTCACTTATACACATCACCCAAGCTGGGTATACAGTTGTGTTCAGAATAATAGCAGTGTGTATAAAAAAGTGAATAAAGGCCAAAGTCCTTATAATAGCTTTTATTTCTATACACACAAATGCATTGGGATCACTGTACATTCTATTCCTAATCAAAACATGAAGGAATAT
>JAODKC010000044.1:37651371-37661458 GCA_026777985.1 Mormyrops attenuatus | reverse complement strand
ATGTTTTTACAATTTATTTTTTTTTGCACCTCCACCCTTCGGGGTCGTTTGGGGCCCCGCGGGGCCACAATTTTTTTCGGCGGCTGAAAACGCCAATTTGGGGGGGGGGGGGGCGGGAGGAACCAATTACGTCTGGGTTACATTCTGTGACATTAGTTATTCACAGTAATTTTAATATTTCATATTAATAATTTTCAGCCAGATACCCTGTGCTACTGAAATGTTTTATATACAAGTACATTCTGCAGCTCCAGTGGGGACCAGAACATCCAGGCCCATAAATATAGTGAAACCCTAGTGTTCAAAAATCATGCAGTTTGGCTTGTGAGAAACAGAAAACCCAACAAACTAATGATGGAAGAACATAAACTATTAATTACAGTTTTACCAAAAATCAAAGTGGGTCTAAGCGGACAGAGGAACCAGGAGTTCTCAGGCTCTGGACTGGAGAGGGTCTGAGAGGAAAACCCCCTACCATTCAACAGAATGCACAGTCCTGTCCAAATGTTTTGAGAATGACACAAGTATTGGTTTTCACAAAGTCTGCCTCCTCAAGTTTTTATGATGGCAAATGTTATGAAGAGTGATCAGATGAATTGTAATTAATTTCAAAGTCCCTCTTTGCCATCAGGCAAGGATATTGCTGCTGGTAAGATTGCACCTAAATAACCCATTTATTGGATCATCAATAACTTCAAGGAGAGAGGTTCATTAGTTGTGAAGAAGGCTTCAGGGCACCCAAGAAAGTCCAGCAAGCGACAGGACGGTCTCAAAGTTAATTTAGCTGTGAGATCGGGGCACCATGAGTGCAGAGCTTGCTCAGGAATGGCAGCAGGCAGGTGTGAGTGCATCTGCACGCACAGTGAGGTGAAGACTTTTGGAGGATGGCCTGGTGTCAAGAAGGGCAGCAAAGAAGCCACATCTCTCCAAGAAAAACATCCGGGACAGACTGACATTCTGCAAAAGGTACAAGGATTGGACTGCTGAAGACTTAGGTAAAGTCATTTTCTCTGATAAATCACCTTTCAGATTGTTTGGGGCATCCAGAAAAAAAAAGATTGTCCGGAGGAGAAAAGGTGAGCGCTACCATCAGTCCTGTGTCATGCCAACAGTAAAGCACCCTGAGACCATTCATGTGTGGGGTTGCTTCTCAGCCAAGGGCTCACTCACAGTTCTGCCCAAGAACACAGCCATGACTCAAGAATGGTACCAAAACATCCTCCGAGAGCCACTTCTCTCAACCATCCAAGGACAGTTTGGTGGCGAACAATGGCTTTTCTAACATAATGGAGCACCGTGCCATAAGGCAAAAGTGACAATCAAGTGGTTCGGGGAGCAAAACATCGACATTTTGAATCCATGGCCAGGAAACTCTCCAGACCTTAATCCCATTGAGGACATGTGACCAATCCTCAAGAGGCGGGTGAACAAACAAAACCTCACAAATTCTGACAAATTCCAAGCATTGATTATGCAGGAATGGATGCAGGATTTGGCCCAGAAGTTGATTGACAGCATGTCAGGGCGAATTGCAGAGGTCTTGAAAAAGAAGGACCAACACTGCAAATATTGACTATTTGCATAAACTTAATGTAATTGTCAATAAAAGCCTTTGACACTTATGAAAAGCTTGTGATTATACTTCAGGATACCATAGAAACATCTGACAAAAAGATCTACAAACACTGAAGCCGCAAACTTTGTGAAAACCAATACTTGTGTCGTTCTCAAAACTTCTGGCCACGACTGTACAGAGGAGGACCAGAATTCCTTACTACTTCCTTGGGTCAATGGGGGAAAAAAATAGCGATTCATGGTTTACCCAGAAACGTGCAGCCCTACACTCAGGTGCGCTGCATGCATTTCTCAAATAGTATTCTTTAATGTATTGGATTATCTACGTCTCGTGCAAAATGTATTAGAGAAGAAAAAAAAACAGTTCGGAGACGTAGCGAAATGAAAGTAAACGTTGTGAATTTAAACTTAGAATACTTAAGCGCATATTCGAAAAAAAAAAGACTAAGCTACTTATTTGTACATAGTTACTTTGCACCTCTTGTACCTAATTATTATTTTAAAAAATAAACAACAGGGACCCTTAATCCATCCATCCATCCATCGTCCAAACCGCTTATCCCAGTGGGTCGCGGGGAGTCCGAAGCCTATCCCGGAAACTATGGGCACGAGGCGGGGAACAACCCAGGACGGGGGGCCAGCCCATCGCAGGGCACACTCACACACCAGGCACACACATGCACACCTACGGGCAATTTAGCAACTCCAATCAGCCTCAGCATGTCTTTGGACCGTGGGGGGAAACCGGAGTACCCGGAGGAAACCCCACGACGACACGGGGAGAACATGCAAACTCCACACACGGAACCCAGGTGGAGACTCGAACCCAGGTCCCAGAGGTGTGAGACAACAGTGCTAACCACTGCACCACCATGCCGCCCCTGGGACCCTTAATATTTGAGTGATTTTTTTCGTCCAAAAACAACATAAAAGACTGGAGATGTCGGACACAAATGTAAAGTTATTCAAATTCTGCGGCAGCATAAAGTTTCTGTTGATACTTTTACGAGGGTCACTTAAAATCCGTGACGAAGACGAGCTGCAAATTCCCCCTTAATCGGTTTAACCCAGACGAACGACTTGACATTAAGCAAACCATGGTTTACGGCGCACACGTGTTCTTTCTAGCGCAGCCATACTGGCGATCTTGTTTAGTTCCGTTTGCAGAATTGAAAAATGATTCCAACCAACGTAACTTTACCAGACTTTCATTTCTTGAAATTAAGTCATGTACACATTAGTAAATATATACGAACAGAAATTTAAAGAAGCAAATTATTTCCTACAGGTAACACTAACCTGTTGTCTGCGTCAGTACAGCCGTCGGGACTGAGACTCTCCCTCAAAGTTAATCATTACGACAACTCTGTGCAGCGCGTGCGAACTGGTTTAAGATTACGTAATCCCTTCAACTCGGTTATGAAAACAGAAAAGCGAGGGTTATCAGTTTAGCATTAATTAAACCAACGCGGCATAGCAAAAAGTCTCGAAAAGCAGATTTTTATTTATTTTATTTTTATCTTTATTTAATTTATTTCCTTCATTTCCCCCGTTCTGTACCTCTCTCGAATGATGTTTTATGTATCACAACACATCCACGTAAAGCGGAACTCAACCCGAAAAGCACTTATCAAAACCCAGATTGATATTTAATATATTTGAATGTTCATGAGGTGCTTTTATTCCGCCTTAATAGTCACTGGAATACGCCCGTCCCAAAGTTTTACTCGGAATCAATGAAGAAGTGATATAAACGCTCTAAACCAAGAAGCAAGCTAAGCCTTTTATTTTTTTCCAGAAAACCCACACTGTCATGATTGCCTTGGCTTCTTTGCATAGAAGCTTAAAAGGCTTTGCATTCATTTTGGCAAGCAAATGCAACGCGGACTTTGTCCCAGTTCTTTTTGCGTTCACGTCCTGCTCGCCCCGGCAAGACCGAGCCGCCTACCGCATTACGCTCCCTCTGTAGTGCAGCCAGGAGCCCCGACAAGGTGACAAGTGCGGGCACTGTGCGCCGCAGCGAATGTCCTGCACCAAGAAATTGATCCTTCTAGAATTACTGCCAGTGTCCTTTTCAGGGTGACAGCCTGTACGTGCTCGCCCTGGCCAGCGTTGTATTGTTCACGTAATAGTCCCCTTTAACTCTTTTATATAGATGTTATATATAGAGATGTTGTTTAGCTGAACAACAGGAGATAATAATAATAATAATAAACATAATCCTTAATGACAATCACAACGTGCAATGTAAGAAATGTCATTGTGAGGTTACTGGAACATTCTGATGAAAGAATACAGGGATACCCCTGCCCGATTAAACATATCGATTCATTATATCAAGGCAGGACATTGACAACAAAATATTTACAATACATTTAGATTCATTTATTCCACAAATGCTTTCCTTACGTGCGACTTTTAGGTCCGGGAAAAGGGGCATTAAGCACCAGACAACAAGAATTAAAAAGAAACTCCCACAAGTTATCAACTCCGCTAAAGGGTGACATTTAATGTCATTGCTTCTCCGCGACAGGACCTGTTTCAGAGGCTTTTGATGAGTTATGATCGTCTGTATGACACCGCCTGATCCGCTCGCCGACACACACTTACACACTGATACTGATGCAGAAACTGCGTCACGACGAGCAGATTGGGACAGTGCTGTCGGGTATAGAGGCAAAAAGACATATCTGCATCCTTTTTCTGTTGCTATCCAGACCGACATAGCATCAGAGGCTGGCCATCGGTAGAGATGCGCGCATCACATATCCAGCTCTCCAGCTTCCTGCTGCATGTGTGGCGTGTATGCGCGCGTTTAAATCTTAATGAGCGGACAAATTAACACGCGAGGCTTGGCGGCTGCACTCTTTAATGTGCATCGTATGCGCATCTTCGCAGAACATAGGGGATCGGCGGCCGGGAGCTGGCTGCGTAATGTGCATGATGGACCTGACATTTAACGGGACAGAGATCAGATCCTTAGTATCCTCGCCCGCTTAACTTGGTTCTGGACATTCAGCATCGCTCAGCGCAGGGGGGGGGGCAACCTCGGGGCGATCTGCCTGGTGAATAACATTCCTACCCGGTCAGGGACGCTCCCGCCGGGTCAGCCGATCCCCAAGCCATGGCTCTGGTGACTCTGCAGCGATCCCCCACCCCTAGCGCTGCGTCCACGGCCAGCACCACCGCCACCAACGCGGGGGAGGTAAGTCTGCGTTGAGGGAGGGAGCGAAAGTGGAGTCTGCGGACGTGGGAAGAGCCTAAGGCCGGAGGAGACGCCGAGGCTGTGCGGGGGACGCGTAGGCCCCACGCCCGGGGAAGGAGGCTGCTGGCGCCCGGGCACTGAATGAACACCGCGCTTGAGTGAAACGCGAGAGTGAAAAGGGACACTTAAATAAAATGAATGGTTGCCATTTTATTGCAAAATAGAAAAAGACAAAGATGACAGGAAAGAAACGGGTATATGTTGCATCAATGAGACAGTTGGCTTGCTAGCTAGCATCCCTTCAATGGGCTGGTTATAGGCGACAGAACCGAACAATGCGCCGCCGAGGCGCTTCATTAGCCGGCTTCGCATTCAGCCGCAAAAAATGAATCAGCAGCGATCGGCATTGGCTCGGCCTTATTTGTGGATGGCGGGGCGATAAGATAATGGCTCAAGAGGCGAGAATAATCATTTTAAAATGGAATCATTAGCCAACTAGCTAGCTTAATTGCTTATGTTCAGCGCGACTTAATCGTAGGTCTGCCTTATGGAGGAGGGATGGAAATATACAAACCTTGTCAAAAAGCTTTATCATCGCCATAATAAACGTGATCGCCTTGTGAAGCGAGTTAATAAGCTCCTGTAAGGTACCGACACACGGCCGGGCGGCTTCGGGTCTGGGGCGCTTAAAAATGAGTTTAATTATATTTTAAAAGGCAATATTGTGCAATCAGGCGTGAGCACAGCGGCAGTAGATGGGGTTGATTGTGTTATATATGCACAATACCAAAACATAAACTGAAAACGAACTACATAACAATCATATGACGCTGTATGGTAATTGAGATGTTGCAGATTACTGTCATTCGACATGTCGCCCATCCCTCGACCGAACCCCCCGCGAAAACAGTCGTCTCTTTTTTTGTGAAGGATAAACCTCGCGATTAAAAATAAGTTAGGTTAAAGGCAGCTACAGGACGATGTTCATGGCTGTCGAGTAGAATGTTTTTGGCAAGTTGATATTCCAGTTATTGGTCATTATATTATTACTCGAGTAAGAATGACTTGTTTCTGATACCGTCTTTTGGTAAGATGCAATTATCGAGCCCATTATGCATGGGCAGACCAATTTATTTTTATATACATTTTTATGTACGGGTCCAAAATGGGTTACCTGACCCACATGTGGTTGGTGACATGACTGCGTGGGCTCCTGTATTCATGGGAAGTGAATCGGATATCTAATTCGAAAGCGCGATTACTTTACAAAATACGATTCAAACCAGTAAGTGTTTGCGGTTCAGTGTCAGTGAATTGCAGCCTGAACACATTGGCTTCAGTTTGCGTGTTTTATTTTAACTTAATCCTGTCTGAAACCTATAATTGATGTAATCGATTGTAAAAATAGAATTACTCAGGGTGTAAAGAGTACCGAGACGCGCTCTGTTTCACGGTGATTAAAGTACCGAGTCACAGTTGAGCCGGTCCCTTTCAAACAGGCGGACGGGTCCCGTTACCGCTTCTGTCTTCAAAACCTTTTCATCGGCAGCTCGTAGATTAGGACAGGTGAGCTGGGGGCGTCCCATGCCAAACAGACGTTGGCCTCGGATTTTTAGGGGAAACTGATCCAAGGCACAACACCTAAACTGCCGCACTTTTACGTTTCCCAGGTGGACGTATGTTGGGGTTGTGTTCAACCCATCTAACCGCTGCGTGGGTCTCGGCATAAACATGTAGAAATGAGAATTCCTCTCCGTATTTACGTGCCAAACCATCAGAGTGGAGAAATCTAATTCATACAAGCTACCACTAGCATGTTTGAGTGATTTAAGTGGGGGCAATAAATTCTCAGATTAACAAGAGGACAAGCTGCACATCGCTGGGCAGCGGCCGGGGACTGATGCCCGAGCGAGCACATCCTTAGATGACTGTGAATTTAGCCTCGTTTACGAGGAAACACTCTCTATGAAGTAGTATTTTATGTGTGATACAGCATACACGCCGTCGTAGAGCAGGCAATGTTAATTTAATTATTACTGCTTATGATTAATCTGAACGGAAACTCTATAAGGGTTGTATGTAATTTCCACCAGTAGGGGGAGCCACATAATTGCATTCTAAATTTCAAAGATGCATGAAATTAGAAATACTCACTGAAACGGCCTTTCCTGGTCGTGTTACTTAAAATATCCATTATGCTATATGATTCGGTGATAAGTCATGTTCGTATTTACTGTGCAGTTGTTACATGCCGCCTTGTACAATAAATATAATGTTTGCATATGATAGTTTAAGGTAAAATTTATTTTCGGCACGATAATGTGCTTGCATTCGTCATAAATAATGCCGTCTGTAAATAGAGTTAAATGTTTATTTTAAATGACGTGGAGATTCGTTTTGTAAGATTATGGATGAATGCGGTCTTGCTTTATCGGTACCTTACGCCGTAGTTATTTTGAGCTGCTTGATCATGACGCAGCAAATACCGGTTTAAAAAAAACGATGGATAAATGCAAATCGAGACACGTAAGATCTCAGAGTAGGAAAGAAAAACCCTGTCTGGATGGCACGACGTGAAACCTGCACCCAGTGGGAGACAGAGGCGAAGCCCTTTCTGTTGTAATGTGGTGGGTTTAATCGAGGCGGGTTTCAACGGCTTTTTGCAGCCTGGGGAAGGTGAGGCGTGTCCCGGAGGAGACTGCTGGAATGATGTCATTCCTGCTTATGGTGGGATTAGATATTGCTGGCGATGGGGAGGAGACCATTCTGTCATTGAGATGTAGGAGAATGGCCGGTAAAGATTTTGGCAGTTTCCTTGTTAGTGAGACACGGTGGACCTCTGGAAAAACTTTCAAATATGTCTTGATAATGATACTTATACATATTACCTACACAGATGCATATCTGCAGTGGAAATCCATAGATCCGTTGTAATTGTATCTGAATAAACATAATGCCATTACCAGATGATGCTGGTAGACTAGTATTTCAAGAGTTTCTTAATGTGGGGATTATTGATTAAGCATTTTGTCAACAGGGACATACTGTAGGAAATATCTACAGGGCGCAGAGAAAATTAAAAAACACCACATGAAAAAAGATTCAGACTGAAGTATCTACATCAAAATATCAAAAGCAGATACAAAGATGGTTGTGTATCAGTCACAAAAACATGACAGCACATGGCAAACACAGACACAGTGCATCAGGAAAGAACATTATTGCCTGTAAGTTGAATCATGCAGGTGTTGATGGACAGACAGTTAACTGGATAGTTGCCAAGCTCCACAAAAGGACAGCCTTAAAAATGACCACAGAACTGAATCGGCACATCTGTGACCTGGGGTTGACTAAAACTGTACGTCACAAGCTTCACAGTGCAGGGATTTGTGGCAGGCCTTTTACGCAAGGCCAGTGTAGAAGAACGCTTAACCTGGAACAAGGAGCCCAAAGCCTGAACGCCAGATCAATGGAAAAGTTCATATCTGATGAGTCATCTTTTACCCTTTTCCTACGTCTTGAGAATTTCATGAGGATTCTTTCCGGCTGCAGCGTTCATAATGGTATGGGGAGCCATTTTGTGGAAGACATCAGGTCCCATGATTGGCAATAATACGGGCAGAGGACATGGGGCCATTTTTCACGGCCAGATGCACCTTATAATGTAACCCTCTTGATATCCCCAGTTGATGATGCTCCCTTATACATCACTCCGCAAATACATGGCTGGTTTGATGAACCCCGGGATGAAATCAAACACATTTCCATGGCCGGCCTGCTGCTAAGCATAAACATCATTGAACCCCTATGGGCACATCTGCTGTGTTGAGTGTGAAATACATTTCCCACCTCCTCAGTCCCTCAAAGAAATGAAGCCTTGTCTTCTTGAAGAGGGTACACCACTGTACATGGTTCAAGACTTGGACGACATTATCATAGCATTGGAAGAAGGTTTGCAGTTGTTTTGAGGGATACTGTTCCTTCTTAGGGCCTTGATATTAATTTATTATGCGGTGCTTCCATGTTTTGTCCACTCTTTTTCTATTAACAGGTCTGTCCAATTTACTTTTCTTTTTTTCTTTACTTTTCCAAAGATTTCAGACTGGAGTCAACCAAATTTAAATATAAACGGCAAAATGTGAGGTTTCCAGTTGTCTGGTGAGGAAAGACAAATCAACCTCAGGAATGATGATTTTGAAGTAAAACAAAATTCTGATAATCCAGGTCATGTGACTCTACCTCCTGAGACAGCTGATGGCCACGCCCCTCACACCCAGTCATGTGCCATTTGTTATGTTTAGTAGGTGGAGAATCTAGACTAGAAGTAAACCTTATTTTTTAGTAGTAGTCGTAGTGGTAAGAAAAAATCCAAAAAACAAAGCAGTCATCTGTTTAAAATGCACTTGATCCAAATCGGTTTAGAAATGTAAATTGCACTGGTTGAAATTTTGGGGTAAAATCCTCCTTTGAGAAGTTGACAGTTGAACTGAAAGTCCTTTTGCTGTCTTTTAAATCTTTCTAAGCGCAGCGGTTCACGCTCCATGGGTGTTGGTATCACGTTACTAGCCTCCAACCAACCTCCCGCTCCACGTCTGGTGGGATCCGCTGGGTTCAGCTCGTATCCCTTTACTGGCGAGAGCGGCAGTGGTCGCGGTTCCCCCACTTGGGACGGCCTGCTGGAGCAGTTCGGGTAACAGGCACTCTGGTGGTTCGCTGCAGGTGGCCTCTGAACCCAGCCACCACCCAGGGTTACACAGAGTGCTCTCTGATTCACAGCAGGTGCATGAAAAAATAAAATGTGAATAAAAATCCAGTGCTATGTTGAGCGCTACTCCATTTGCAGCTCTTTGTTGGTCCCAAGACCACGTTTGTGTTTGTGTGTACCTGCATGTCTGTGTGTGTGCCTGTGTGTTTGTGTGTGTGCCTGCATGTCTGTGTGTGTGCCTGTGTATTTGTGTGTGTGTGTCTGCGTGTGTGTACCTGTGTGGTTGTGTGTGTATTTGCATGTTTGCTTGTGTGTCTGTGTGTGTGCCTGTGTGTCTGTGTATGCGTCTGCGTGTGTGCCTGCGTGTTTGTGTGTGTGCCTTTAAGTTTGCGTGTGTGCCAGTGTGTGTGTAAGCATGTTGGATAGTCCCAGGGTTTTCAGCTACCTTTTAAGTTTATTATATAAATGTTTGCCAGCAAAGCAACTGATCCAGCACAGTCCAGCTAAATTGTAGAGCTGTGTAGATACTAGCCTGGAGTGGTGAAACTTCCCATTATGGGGGGTTGGGGGGGGGGGGGGGGGGGGTTAGGGCGGTCAGACGG
>JAODKC010000044.1:37636164-37650974 GCA_026777985.1 Mormyrops attenuatus | reverse complement strand
CCCCGCCCCCCCCCCCCCCCCCCCCCCCCCGCGCCCCCCCGGGGCGCCGCGCCCCCGCCGCCCATGGGGGACGTCAGGCTGGGAGTGTAACCTCAGCAGACTGTTAGTATTTTAGTATTGTTATGTGCCTGTCCACCTGCCGCTACAGGTAACAGGATAGTCCTGCTTATTATCCTGGAAGCAGAAGCCCTTTTTTTGGTGTCTGAATTGTTGTGACAAAAAACTCTAGTTAGACCCTACAGTTGTTGCTTCTCGGGTGTCAGTTTCACCACCCACCCCCCCCCCAAGAAGATACACAAGTTGTAGATAAGATAATGGTTCTTCAGATAGTTAGTGGTTATTCTATACCAATGGTTGCTAGATGACAAGATTTTTTTTCTGTATAGGTTACATTATAATCCTAGAGTACTGGTAAATCTGCTTTTGAAAGCATAATTCTTTATTTAGAGTTTATAATATTTATTTTCTGTGGGTTGTTTTTGTCTGATTTACACATTTGACATTTATGGACCTGTACTAAGGTTCTGTACTAATCTATACAAATCTATAGTAAGATTGTGCCCTGACTTGGAGTGTGTTAAATTCGGGGGTTACCGCACTATTTTTATGTGATTTTTTGTTCTTATAAGCTTCACCTCCTTTCTTCTCTCCTTGTTTTTTTAGGACTTTGGGAGCGATGAGGAACGTCGACAAAACCAGAGGTGAGTTACTCAGTTTAAAAGCAGCATAGGAGTATTTTACTCTGGCGAGCAGAGCTGGAGGCTCTCGCTGTCTTTACACACTGCTGTGGCCTTGCTTCCCGTCTAGACTCCATCTAGCTGGAGCAAAAGTCACGTCTTCGTTTCCTGGTCCTGTAATCTAAGTGCGGTGGAGGGTCACCATATCCTGAGACGGATGACACGGTTTTGCCTGTGGTTATATAAAACGTTGTGTAGTATGTCCACGAGAATAAAGGCTTATGTCTGCCCCCTGACTTTCAGCTGTGTGGTTTTTTTCCCTTCAGTTGGCCACCATACCAGCGGTACTCGGGTTCAGGTTCTGACTTGGAGTCTGTTGAGTGACATTTTTGTCGGCAGCCTCAATTGAGGAACAGTTTGCAGAGAAAAGTAATGGAGCCACCGTCCTGCCCTTCAGGAGCTGTGATGGACAGACGTTTCTGGAAAGATGTTAGCAATGTTGTGTCCTCTTTTTTTTTTATTTTAAATCTACTAAAAAGGGACTTTCAATTCAGAGATGAAACCCTTTGGAGAATGATGTCCTAAATAACTTGTAGGGCACTAATAAATGTGGGTCTCTTTTTTTTGGCAGATTGTAACAGTTTCCGATGGATTTTGCTTAATTTGATGATTTGGGTTAATCGAGGGTTGTTTGTCTATAACACGATGATGTACTGTGAATATTTGCATTTTTATTCATACATTAAATAAGAGAAAGTTCAAGAAACAACTGATTAACAGAGGAACCCTTTTGCCTGTGTCCCCATTGTGTACCTTTGGGTTGTATCAGTCAGAAGTTTGACAGCCGCAGAGCAGTATAATTCCCCATTCTCACTGCAGTGACCGGAACTCAGATTCTCCGAATCATCTCACATTTATCCAGTTTTTTTGAAGGCTCTGTCTTGGCCCTGTAGTATTCTGTAGGTTCTTAATATGCTTCTATTTTTCTCTATCAAAATGGCTTCTCAGGCCATTCGTCTTTTCCCATGTCCCCATTTAAGTACAGTGGATTCAGCACATAGGACAGTATTCTGACCCCATTGGCCCTCAGCCTTGCGGGAGGAATGTGATTGGTCCGGCTGCCTCGCATTAAATTACCAGTAAGGGTTTTCCCCCACTGCGCCTGACCAGCTCTTCATCAAGGTGACGATAGCAAGATGACTGTTGACTAACATGAAAGATCACCTCATTTAATTACGATGTTCTTACACTCTACGTCATGATTCACATCAGAGTACCTGATGCAGTTTTACTTAGGTGCTCTAGGGCTGTTCGTATTTTGGAAAAGTTGTTGCATGTGTTGCAGTCTTACTCAAAAGTATGGCTGTCACTGTCTAATACATTAATAATTGAATAATCTACCAATTAATCGAGTAAATTGTTTGTATACAATTTATCCATCCATCCGTTTTCTATACCTGCATGTCCTATGCAGGGTTGCAGGTGTCCAGGGAATAACCAGGTTGGGGTGCCATCCCATCAGAGGGTGCTCACTTACTCATACAACCAGTTTAGGCCCTCCAGTTCTCTTAAGTTGCATGTTTTTGGACTGTGTGAAGAACCATATGATCTGGCATAAACCCACACATACACGGGGTGAGCATACTAACTCCATACACTGTAAGCAGCAGGGTGCAGCGAAAGCACTACCCACTGATCTACTGAGCTGCCCTCAATACTAGGCCTGCATGATGTGCGATGTTATACACTTGCAATTGTCACATTGTAAGGACTGTGATAGTCAGTTGGGTTAAGACCATGAAAAAGTTACACATAGACAATTTTACTTTGTCACAGGAAACAAAACTTGGGAAAGTGATGGTTTGTTTTATTTAGGTTATTTCTGTTTAAAATGCTTAAAAAATAAGTCTGAAATTTACCTGTATTTGCTGTGGGCGTCTTCTGAGGTGATGTGCTGACAGAGGTACGCTGATGACCCGCAAAGTCAATGCGGGTGCGTACTACAGTCTCAATTGATTTTCTTTTGGGCTGAACCACGGCCCCACATCCACATCCAGCCCCCACTGGGAAGGTAATCGTACCTCCCATTATCACGGACCTGTGTTGCTGACTGCATATTTCTATATATGAATTAAGATGTATATTTGGGTCGTTGCTGAGGCAGGCTGTGAAGATCGCTTAAAAATAGTACTGTGATTATATTGAAGGCAAGCATGGTGGCTTAGTGACCGGTGCCTCAGAACTCTAGGGTTGGGGGTTTGAATGCCACCTCAGCTTTGTATGTGGAGTTTGCATGTTCTACCCTTGTCATGCAGGTTTCCTCTGGGTACTCTGCCTTCCACCCCCAGTCCAAAGCCTAGCAGTTAGGCTAATTGGCATCTGTGAATTCCCTACTGGTTGTATCTGTAGTGTCTGTGTTTATGTTCATTACGATGGACTGGCACCCTCTCCAGGGTGAACCCCAGCTTCTGCTTCTTGGGATAGGCACTTACCCAGATAAGCAGCTGGAAGATAGATGCTTTCTTAACTTTCCTAATCTTAGGTTGCACAAGGCTGTTGTGATAAGTATGTGCTCTTGGGAATGTGTTTACATGCAACGCATTACCTGGTATTGAGACTGTATCATCGTAAGAGCTGGTCTGGGGAAAAAAAGCATTACGTTTCAGGAATGTTACATTTTATCATCTGTTTGCCATCAGTGAAGGGATCTGGATGGAGTTCAAGAGGGTGATGATAGCAAAGAGTTTTCTTGTGGAATGGGCCAACATAAATATTAAAACGACACCTGCCCTACAGTGAAGTGGATCACGTGGTGATTTCGGCGTGTGCGAGTGAATGATGAGTTTTGATTTTGTTTTTGGATAAACAAGCAGCCCGGGACATATGGAAGTGTTTAGTTCTTGGACGCTGCTTGTGGGTCAGATTATCCGTGAATCTGCATTTACATGTTCTGAACCACATTCCATATTACGTAATGCTTTGGACCGATTTATACAGTTACTACGAAGGGGCAATGTAATCTTTGCCATTCTGTTGAGAAAACAAAACTTCTGTTGTAACTTAAACCCTCACCCAGTCCCGAACCTGAACTATCTTGATGTAGTGGAGCAAGCAATAAGGTGAGGTTACCGTCAGCTCTGAACGATCATTCATTCTGCGTCGGTCTGCTCCAGTCCTACCATCAATCTCCTTCAGGTTGAAAACTCATGGAGTTTTCCCCTCCCCCTCTCGGCGGGGTCACCGAGGAGCTAAGAGCAACCTGCGGAGTTATACAACATTTGGCTCTAAAAGAGGGCTTCTTTCCCCTGGTTGCCGCTCAGGTTCATTAATAGCCGTCTATCTCCATGCCCGTTTCATTCTCACTTCCCCACATTCCGTATTTGCTCCACCACAGCTAACTCTATGCCTCTTTTATACCCTCAGTGCTGATGACCTGTAGTCCATGCTCTCCAGTTTATGGCTGCTCAGATCAGTACTTTGCCTGATCCAAACACATGTGCCACCTGGGAGACCTTGATACCTCCAGGGCAACAAATGAGATTCAGGAAGAGCTTAGGTGTCCTGACTCGTGTCATACCTCATAGGTGGAGTCTCAGGGAGATTCCGCTTTGCCACAAGGACCGCACAGTACTGTAGGAGTCAGCCGATACCACCATTATCCGTGCAGTGCCGTGCCATTCTGTGACACGCTCGGGGCCAGAAATCCACGCTCCCTTTTCTCCGCACTCATGCAAGTCTCTTTGGAGTTGGTACTCTGCTTTTGGCTCTTGCTGTTATGCTCTGGTTACTTGGAAACCATATTGCAGAGTCAAAACTGTCTGTGGCGCTCGGAGATACGCCGTCCGCATTCAAAATCTTTCACACTCCCTGTGATGCTCTTTCAATGAACCCTGAGCTGGAATGCTTGGTCGAGACCCCCCTTGAATGGGCCCCGTTGAAGCTCACATGCTTTTCTGCCTACAGACCCCAGCCCCCCCCACCTCCCTCTCTCTCTCTCTCATGTGTTGTGACTCCTTCTTTCGGCTGTCCCTGTTAATCAGTGCTGTGTTACATGTACTCCAAACAGAGCACTCATTGGATGGCTGCGCGTGCTTGGTCCTCTTCCTCAAACCAACAACTAGGTGTTCAGATGCAGAGTGACCAAATCGCCTGCCCAGCTTCAGATTTGGGGATTCCTCCTACGCTTGGTGGTGGCGTCCTGTGAAACATTCTCCCGGCTGTGCCGTTATCTGGGTTATGTGTGTTGTTTGTGGCCGTGTGAGGCATCTCTAGGGTTTTTTTTTTAAACCTCCCCCCCTCCACCACCAGAGAGTGCTGGGATAGCAACCCGTGGTTTTAAGAGGACAGATAAGGTGCTCTGTCGTCAGGGTAATGAGATTTGGCCCGAGTAGTGCCAAGGCTATCTACATTGCCCTCCCTAACGTAGCGCCTGGCAAAGAATGCCAGGACACCAGTCAGCCTCAGGGGCAATGTATGATTTTTTTCAAAGCCCTCCGCTGAAGACCAGCGCGCTGTTTCCGCTCCTGCTCGCCCCCCGGGTGGGTGGCCGGGGGATGGTGCGCGTTCTTGGCTCTCGTTCTCTACAAGGCACATGTGGAGCTGCTTTACTCAGAGGAGCGGCAGCCCAGAAAGTGGGACAGACGTCCTGTCGTTTTATTGTACTACAACTTAATGAGGGAGCCGCCCCCCTTCCCAAAGTCCGCACACCCAGAAGAGCAGAAGATGGAATGGGACGGAGACCGGGATAAGCTCATCAGTGCAATCTCTGTCCTCCCGCATTAACTAGGCTTCAGGAGAGCCTCTGCTCGTCACCTCTCTGTGTTCGTGTGTGTGTGTGTGTGTGTGTGTGTGAAGAGGAGGAGAAAGGGGGAGAGAGAGAGGGAGGGAGGGAGAGAGTGAGAGAGCGCAGCAAAATGCTCAACCCCCGGGCTGCCAGCAGAAACACTGTTATCAGTGACTAGCCTGCGGATAACAGTCAAGAGCAAGGCTTTTCTCGTCTCTGGGACAAATGACAGGGCGTCAGACTTGATCCCTGCACCTGAAGCACACCTGAAGCAAGGTTCGGGTACACAGACTCCTCCCCTTCAAGAAGAGGATCCAAGACCCCTGGCTGGACGAATCGACAGACAGCAAAATGCATCTGGTGGTAGAGCCCTCCCAGAAGAGCATGTTGAAGATGCTGCCCTACTTTATGGAGAACGCAGTGCTGACTCAGAAGGAGATCTGCCGAATGTAAGTTCCCGGCCGGTTCCGGTGTTTGGTGGTGGTGGGGGGGGGGTGGTGCGGCACTGTTCCCGGAACTGAAGGGGCTCTGGTCTCCACCTCCACCTCCACCTCTGTGTCTTTGCTGACTAAGTTGGAGGTGTAGATGGCGTTCTCGCAGTCTGGACCATGGTGTCGAAAAGAGAACTTATCAAAGAAACACAGAGACCAAGTATCGAATCTGTATAAAGTAGAAGAAATGTGAGAAATTGGGGCCTCGTTGCTGGGAGTCTCAGAGTGTATACAGACTGTTCCTGACCTGACATGTTCAAAGCCTGGCTCTACAGACGACATTATAAAGCGTGTTTATATATAGATTTAGTTTCAGCACCTTTTAGTCACTGTTGTGTCAAAACATCAGCAAATGCTTCTGTTCTTCCTGGTAGTGAGACAGAGATGGTCGTCATGGCGATTAACTATCTCCGGTGCCCCTTTGAAGTCTGCGAGTCGCCCTTGATGCCAGATATTATATTTAGACTCTGCTTTTGAGGAGACGTTGATAATGGGCAACTACAAAGGCTGCGGGGCAGCTAATGAGTGCGCCTGTCAGGCTTCCGTGAGCGACGCTGTTAAACCAGGCTTCAGGTGCTCAGTTCTTGCCATCAGATTTGGGAAATTATGTTTAGTGACATGCCTATATATATATGGCTGGTGTATGAGGAGGGAGATTTCTCAGCTGTGATGGTAGTTCTGCTCTGACGCCCAGAGACGACAGGAGCCTGTGGGCCGGAGCAGGCTGGCCGTCACCGCGGCGATCGGACGTCGGTCACGCCTCATGTGTCCAGTCCCCCCGTTTCTGCACAGTGATGCTTCTGGAGTATGCCACCCCCAATTGAAATTCAGAAATGAAACAGTGGGGGTGGGGGGGGGTGTAGGGGACAGCGCAGAACAAAAGCTCCTCTGATGGGATGAGACGTCCTGTTCTGAAGGGGCTTGGTGCGGTCATGGTGGGGAGGGCGGCACAAAGCAGAGACTGTTGTCCCCACACATGCGCGCACGTGCACACACACACATCCTCAATGAGCGGGAATTACATCTGTCCTGTCACACACACACACACAGAAGCACAGGGCCGCCTCTGCTGGCAGACAAGGGTGTCTGCGGCTGAATGGCAGTACTGGGGATAGAAGTCTCTCGCACGCGCACGGACACACGCGCACGGAAATAGGCACCCGATGTAACATGAACTCCAAAGGAAACATCAGCATATGTACACATTAAAACTACGACTGTTAATGCATTCACAAGCACAATTCACAAACCCGCGAGCTCTGCTCCTCCATGCTGATCGGTTCGCTGTGGCAGCCCTGGTATGCACCCCCCCCCAGATCAGCGCCAGCTTCCGGCTCGCCATTATCAGGTGGCACTGAGATGTTAGTGTCGTCCTGGCTCCTGCCCTGCGTAGGGCAATGGGGGTGGAGGGAGGGATTCGCAGCCAAGACACAGGGGGGAAGAAAGGCTGTGGAAAAACCATGTCCATTTACTTCCTTCTCCGTTCTGCCCTCGGCGTTCCCATTCACATAATGCCAGAAGAATTATCCGCCTGGGGGGGGTTGGGCCCGGGAAGCAAACCCCACCGGCCAGTGAGAGGAATCTCTCCTTTGCTGCTGGAAACAAGGCGGCAAGACGCTTAACTGCAGTCAGACAGAGAAAAAGCTGAATGACTTTGTGAACAGACAAAAAAAAAAGGTTGCTGAATTATTCAGGAAGCTTTGGCAGCATGGGTTGGGGGGGGGGGGGGAGCAGCCGACAGGTCGTGGGGAAGTTGCTTTTGCGGGGAGGCGTGTTGTCACAGCACCAGGTTCTCGACTGGCTTGGATCTCCTGGAAGTCCTTTTTGGGCTCATTAAGGCAGCCGTGCGGAAAGAGTAGCCCCCCCCCCACAGCTTTGATGTCTATGGTCAGGGTTTGGTGGGGGCTGGTTCTGTCAGGGGACCCAAATTTGGTATCGATAATGAGGAGATGCTGTTGTGTTGTTTTGCTGTTCCAGCCTGAGTGAGAGCTTCTTCATGGTGAAGGGTGCGGCCCTCTTCCTGCAGCAGGGGAGCAGCACCCAGGGCCAAAAGGCACACCCCCACCACAAGCATGCAGGTGAGCCTTACAGGGGGTGGGCGGGCAGGGTGTCACACTTCTGGAGGCTCTCTCACTGTGGGAGTTCCCTAAACCACACCCCCACCTCAAAATAAGCATCAAACCATGAGACTCCACAGCTTGTAATTTCCCGTCTCCTTCATTTCACCCCGGCCGCCCTGAGACTTTTTTTCTCCCCACTGATGGTCAGTTTTTTTTCTTTAGTTTTTTTTTTTGTCTTTTGTTATTGTTTTGTCCTTCTCAGTACTCAGCTACAGGGCTCCCGAAATGGCCACCCTTGGAGCCTGATAAGCATGTTCCAGCCGTGTGCAGATTAGGGAGATGAACCGTTAAGCATGTGGCACGGCCGCCGTCTTAGCCTAGTGCTGTCAGAGCGATCCCTGCGCCTTCGGGGCGGTTGGTGTGCTCAAAGTGTGAGGTTGGCTGCTCGGGGGGAAACCGCCGGTCCTGGGATGCGCGGGGTTGGGTCGCGGGTCTCCAGTATGCGGTTCTTCTTTGAAGGGTTGACGCTCACGCTGCCAATCTGCCATACAGACGCCTGAGGGCCGCAGCCATTTCACATAGATGATCCATGTCACACGGAGAGCACAGCTCATCCAAAAAATAAGATCAGGACAGTTAAGGATGCGTCAAGAATAAAAATAGAATATAAAGAGGAATTAATCATCAAATACGTATGAGTATGGTATGAGTATGGTATGAGTATTTCTCTGCATGCAAAAAATGTTTGAGTATGTGAATTGTGAAGTAAATCACAATCTAAGGACGCTGTTATTCACAGAATAAAGTTACATCATGGATAGTAATTGGATGACTTATTAGATGACCGGCTTGTGCATTTGTGTGGTGATTTTGGTGATTGGCGCACAACTATGAGGGCTCCGCCATGTCCGTTTCCCTTCTGGCCCAGGCTAAGGGCTTGGTCAACCTGCCGCTACACCAGTCGCTGCAGTCTCTGAATCTCAGAGCGTGGATGCACGCGGTTCTCGAAGGCCTGCCAAGAAATGGGGGCACAATGCGATGCTGGACATGCGATGCTGCCAAGGTAATACAGGATGGAGGGCGGTTCAGTATAAGTACAAGAATTTTGAAATGTTTTTCTAGCCTCCAGCCGTCTTAGCATCCCTGAGGTCCTTCTTTGTTTCAGTCATCGTCGGTTCAGTCAACACGCCAGTTTCCTTTTCCCTGATCTAGCGCATTTCATTCCTCCTCCTCACTGAGGAGCCTCCGA
This sequence comes from Mormyrops attenuatus, assembly GCA_026777985.1. Taxonomy (NCBI): domain Eukaryota; kingdom Metazoa; phylum Chordata; class Actinopteri; order Osteoglossiformes; family Mormyridae; genus Mormyrops; species Mormyrops attenuatus. Next base: position 37,641,714 of record JAODKC010000044.1, on the reverse strand, counting down.
AGAATTTAGGGGTCCAGAAAACTAGGCCAGCGGGTTGGGAGGTGGTTAAGGACGTTGACTGGGAACACGGAGCCTGTTGGATTGGCTCCTGCGCGACCTCTGGGCAGACTGTAAATGTGTCCGGAGTGTCACTTGAACAATTCCTTTGTTGTTAATGAATAAAAGCGAGTTTTCTTAGTGTGGGATGATTGCTGGTGGTTCCTTTGGTAGCTCCAGGCCTCTGCTGTTCAGTGGCCTGACCTCAAGTGACCTGCCTGCCTTTCCCATTCGCATTCCCCTTAGCCACTTAGCTAACGCTTTTGCCATTAACCTGGTGTCAACTGCGTCAAGGCGCTATTAGACATCTGTTCTACACACTCTTGTGTGGAACGCCCCAGGAACCTGCTGCGTACATACAAACTCGGCTCCCCTTGGCTCCCGGTAGCTTCTGCAAGGCTCGTCTCGTGGCAGGCAGCCAGAAGTCTGTCTGACGGCCGCAGGAGGAAGCACACCTCAGACCCGGCTGTAAATCACACCGCCGCAGACACAGGTCTGGGAAGCAGCCACAGTGAACCAGACGCAGGCTGAAAAGTACAGCCCCCCCTAATTGCCTAGCACGCTCTGGAATGCGTTCATAGCCACCAACGCGTCAGCCGACTCGGGACACGTCGCGTTAACTAGCCGTCTGGGAGATGTTCGCTGTTTCACAGTTGAAATCGCTGTAATAGAGGCTTTGTTTATTTCTTGATACTATTCTCCAACTTGCCCATGCCTGTTTTTTTGCTTGCCTGTAGAGGCTAAGGTCTGTCTGCTCAAATGCAGGCCCTGGATTCCAAGCAGTGCTAGTCTGAGCAGTTGGTGTTTCCATGCACTAACCCAAAACAAGGCATAATAGATGTAATAAAATCAGTATGAGCCTGTGGAGGGGGGTGGACACACTACGTCTGGATTTGGAGGAAAACTCGTAACAGTCGGTCGTTTTGCGTCTTGTTTTTCTCCATCCAGGCGACTTACCTCAGCACCTGCAGGTGATGATCAACATTCTTCGCTCTGAAGACCGTATTAAGCTTGTGAGTATGGACCTCCCCACGTGTACAGCAGTCACATGCCAGTTGCCAATCCCCCGCCCCCCCCCGGCCTGAGGGCTTTACCGTGTGCCCTAGGTTCTCATTTGCTGATTATGGTCATTAGCACAGCAGAATGCGCCACGGAAACCACGACAGTGTACTGAAACCTGCTGTACAGTAAACGCCACATACTTCTGCTATTTTACAGTCAGTGCTTAAAAAAACATACCTTTTCTTAAAAATTAGATATCTTGAGTTTTGAATAGATATCATGAGTTTTTTTCACATTTTGGTGGACAATGAGCATGAGTTACCAAGCGTTTTAGGTCAAAGTTTAGGTGTAGGAGCTCCCAAATCTTAAATACTGGTCAGGCCAGTGGGTTGGGAGGTGGTTGAGGACGTTGACTGGGAACACGGAGCCTGTTGGATTGGCTCCTGCGCGACCTCTGGGCAGACTGTAAATGTGTCCGGAGTGTCACTTGAACAATTCCTTTGTTGTTAATGAATAAAAGCGAGTTTTCTTACTGTGGACAGCTGGACAGCGTGTGAGCGTGCGACCCTGTCTGCTCCCTCAGGCGGTGCGCTTGGAGAGTGCCTGGTCCGACCGAGTGCGGTACATGGTGGTGGTCTACACCAGTGGTCGCCAGGACACCGAGGAGAACATCTTGCTGGGGATGGACTTCACTAACAAGGACAGGTACGCCACCCAGGCACCAGGCCAGCTCTTTGGCTGCTGTCATCAGTAATCAGTAAAGTTACATTATTGAGAGTCATTAATTATGCTAACTTTTACGGGCTGTATTTTCCAGTAAGTGCTGCTCCATTGGGATGGTTCTTCCGTTGTGGAGCGACACCAAAATCCATCTTGATGGGGACGGGTGAGTCCAAATTTAATCTGCCACAGATACTTTCTTCTGATGCTCAGCTTGTTTTCTGTGAGATCTGCAGTGAATAGTCTGACTGGTTGCTGTTTTAGCTCCACACATATGAAAATGTGCAATATTTGGTGGTACAGTGGCTCAGAAATAAATGTGACAGTGACATTATTCAGATCTGATATTGAGAGTGTCCAATGTGTGAGTATTGCCAAAATTTTCCTGTTGGATATTTTCCTTTTTTCATCATCCAATGACATGGAGTGGTGATTCATTTGTCTTTTGCATGTGTGTGTGTGTGTGTGTGTGTGTGTGTGTGGATTATGTTTATATTACATTGTGAGGACCAAATGTACCCCACAATGTCATAAAACTTGTTATCTTGATGTTGTGGATACCATTTCTCAGGTCCCCACAAAGATCTGTGAATGCAATCAAAAAACTAAAAAAGTCTTATTATTTTGTTTGGTTACTTATGATTAAGGTTTGGGCTGGGTAAAGGTCAAGGTCGTCATGTTGGGATTAGAGTTTTCCCCATAGAAATGAATGGAGAGTCCCCACAAAGATATAATTACAAATAATTACATTATTACCTCTGTGTGTGTGTGTGTGTGTTTGTGTGTGTGTGTGTGTGTGTGTGTGCGCACGCATGTTTGTGTGTGTGTCTGTGTATGTGTGTGTGCGTGTGTGTGCGCGCATGCGACATGTGCGTGTGTGTGTGTGTGTGTGCGCGCGCAAGCGGGTATACCCATCCTTATGGGAACACAGTGTCCCCATAACGTGATAAATATAATTTTTTTTTCCATTATGGGGACCGGTTTTCTGATCGCCATATGGGAAAACTCTATTTTATAAAAATCGGTGACTGCTATGAAAAAACTAAAAATGCAAAAACTCTTATATTTTGTTTGGTTAGTTATGGTTATGGTTAGGGCTGGGTAGGGGTTAAGGTTGTCATAGTTAGCGTTAGCATTTTTCCCTTAGAAATGAATGAGGGGTCCCCAAAAAGATATGATTACACGACTCTGTGTGTGTGTGTGTGTGTGTGTGTGTGTGTGTGTGTCTGTATGCTCTGTGATGGGGCTGGCATTTTGTGTTGGGTGTACCCAGCTGTACATAATACACTTCCCAGGATAGGCTGTGGATCACAGCGGTGCTGATTGGATTAGGGAGAAGCATCTGCGAATAACGTCATGGTCGCTGTCGCATGGTCACTGAATAAATTCATGAAATGTTTCATGAGGTGGCTATGGAGTGTGATGCAATAAGCTTTATTCTGTTAGTTCAGCTGCTTGGATTAACTGGTGCCATGAAATTGAGTTAAAATACCAGTTAATCTATTTTTAAGGTTTATGCTAATATGTCCTAATATTTTCCTTCTTGCACTACAGAGGATTTGAAGTACTTGCATACACAATTATTGCTTTTCAGAAAGTTTATTTTCCAGGGTGTCATCCAAGGACAGGGAAATTAGTTTTACTCTTTTCGCCCAGGGTGTGGGGGCAGTGCATGTGACTGACAGACCATGAGTGACTGACAGACCATATGTAACTGACAGACCATGAGTGACGGCGCTTTCTGTCTCAACCGCAGGGGTTTCAGTGTGACCACAGCAGGACGGACACACATCTTTAAGCCTGTGTCTGTCCAGGCCATGTGGTAAGTGTGGGATGAAGTTGCTATAACAGTTTCGATTTTAAAAATGTGATCTGAAAGCCCATATTCCCAGCGCACAAACATAGTTTAAGTCTTTGGTGAGACGGCAGACAGAGATGTTTGTGGGATATCTATGCATGGTACCAAGTTGGAATTTTGGGCTAAGCCCAAGCGCCATCTAGTGGTCAAGCAACGCAGGTGCAAGATAGTGAAAAATGAAATGCTGTCGTGTTTTATGGAGCAAACACGTCATTTTTGCGCAACTGGAAGTTATGATGTGAGTTCTTTGTCAGATTTGTTTATGGACGAGTCCAAAGCTAAGCCTGCCGTGTAACCGCTGCTCCAGGTCAGCGCTGCAGATCCTCCACAAGGCGTGCGAGGTGTCGCGAAGGTACAACTACTTCCCTGGCGGCATGGCGCTCACCTGGATGAGCTACTACGAGAGCTGCATCTCGTCTGAGCAGAGCTGTATAAACGAGTGGAACACCATGCAGGACCTGGAGACCACTCGGCCAGACTCGCCCACCATGTTTGTCGACAAGTGAGAGCCCGCCTTTGCCCCCCCACCCGAACCCCACTGTGTGTCACCCCCTCTGGGATTCCCTCTGACATTTATTACATTCTTGAGATGCTCAGTTGGTATGTTTTCTCAATCAGTTTAAATTACAGAGCCTAAAATCTCTGGGATTTGAAGTAGCAACCTTTTGGGCAGAAGTTTTTGGGCTATAATGGCTATAGTACCTGAGTACCTGAGTACCTGTCACTTAACACCCATAGATGACCTGACTGCAAAAATTCTTGTTTTGCTTGCCCAAAAAAATTCTGAAAATGAAATCCAGGCTGTACCCCTAAATTTTCCATATAGATTAATGGTCCATCATGAGACAGAGAAAACATTGAATCATTGTTTTAAAATAACGGTTATCCAACAACCTACAGTTTCATTTAGCCAATTTGCTAATACTCCCCAAACATAGGACAACAGTGTTCCATTTAATAGTATTTTAAGCAGTATTTTGGAAATGAAACAGGATAAGTACATCAGGACCAGTCTGTTCTGATGCCCTTTCTAGCAATCCTGTCTGTTTTGTGTGCTTTGTGAATGTTTGGTTACCCCCTCAGTCCCATGACACATGCCCCGGCTAAAACACATGGTGTGTGTTCCTCAGGCCAACGGAAAGGGAACGGACCGAGTGCCTTATCAAAGCCAAACTCCGGAGCATCATGATGTTCCAGGACTTGGAGAATGTCACTTCCAAAGAGGTACGTAGTGGCCAGACCCAGACCAGCTGTCATCCTGCCAAGTCACATTGTCAGGTTTCCTAGTACAGGTACAGGACACCACCCTGAAATAGCACCGCCAGGGACCCTGGAGTGCCTTGTTGAAGCTCAGGGATGTTTCAGCTAACAGATTTGTTGATAGTTAGATGTCTTGCCTCTTGAAAGATGGCCAGTGGTAGCTCAAAATGTTATTGCACAAATTATTGACTCAAAACCTCAGAAATATGCTCATTGCCTTGACAGATCCGGAATGAACTGGAGCAGCACATGAACTGTAACCTGAAAGAGTACAAAGAATTCATTGACAATGAGATGCTCTTCATCCTTGGGCAGATGGACAAGGCCACACTAATTTTCGACCACCTCTACCTGGTGAGACTCCTAGGAACCTCTGAGATGCTGCATTTTGCTCCATCCTCCAAAATCTCAGTATTACTGCCAAGATCATGTTTCCACCCTCACTCCTTCAGAACGTACATCAACCAGTCAGCCATCACGGGAACAGGGCATAATATACCTTTATTATGTCTTTATTAAAAGATATAAGGCATGTCGGTATAATTATCTGTTTAATCAAAATCATACCAACACAAAGGCAAAGCTATATAAAAATAATAGGGCTGTCAAAATTAACGGGTTAACGCGGATTAATCCATCATCATGATTAATCTGATTAAAATTTTTAACGCAAT
>JAODKC010000044.1:37592511-37620804 GCA_026777985.1 Mormyrops attenuatus | reverse complement strand
TTTCAAGTAAGAATTTCATTGTGCTCTGTACGCTGTACTTTGTACATATGACAATAAACTTCAAACTTCAACTTCAAATGATAGCAGTGCAGATTTTAACATTTGTATCATTGATATTTTAAAACTCACGAGTTTATATAAACGTATATTTTTACTCGTATGCAACTGTATTTGTTGCAGATTGAGTTTAGTCTGAGCAGTATAAAGCGCTACAGACATGTACTAACTCTAATGAGCCCATCTGGATAATGTGGCGGTAATAATCTCCTGTATGGAAAGGCATGTCACTGGATAATATTCAGCACTGTTGCATGATAGACTGAGCGATAAAAAGGCAAGATTTGACGAAAAACAGGCTGATCTACCCCCCTTTTTGTGGTGCTGTGATTTTTCTCCCTTCTGCCACTAGTCTTAGAGAACCGCCCAGCTGACACTTCCAGGCTGGACACACAGGACGCGGCTGGGAGAGCCTGCTTTAATGGTACAATTACGGGAAGCCCGCTCTGATCGCACATATGTTAGAACCACCTTCCGTCCTGCAGATAGGGTGGATCGCTAAAGCTTTTGAGATTGGCCATCCTGCAGACACAGCTGTTTACAAATGATTGCCATGCGGGGCAGAGCAGGGGCATGGATACATTGGCAGATTCCTGGATGGGTGAGGTTGTACAAGGGAGGTGGTGGATGAGTGAGGGGCCCAAGGTCACATTTTGTCAGGGGGCCCAGAATTTCAAATTGCCACACAGAGATGAGTCGTGTCAGGTTCCCTTACTGCTGAATGATGCTGAGAGTAATACAAAAGATAACAAAGATGAAATGAAGATAAGGGACAGAGAATTCACATTAAATACTTTTGTGAATTGTGAAAAATTAACTCAAACTGCATTATATTGCATTATAAATAAAATAAAAATAAAAAAACTTGATGCAAAACACAACGATTTTGCAATGCAAATACCAACTTGTGGCATGGACATTTTACTAGTATAATTTGAGAAACAAATGATCCCCCATTGGTCAGATGAGCCTGGGTGGCACACATGGTCCAGCTCATCCAATGAGCATCCACAGCGGTGAACAGAACTTCTGTGGAATGAGTTTCTCTGACCTTGTGTGAGTCAGAGTTTCTGAACAGCCAGTGAGTTAGGAGTAGAGCTCACACTGTGCTAGATTACAAATGTCAGTGTTTCTCAATGTTTGGCTCTTACTTTGAACAGCAAGTGGAATTGTGTCTAAGGACACTGACACATTACCTGTTGGCTCATATCCCACGCAGGGCTCCACTGTCATTCAGATATTTGAGATGCTGCAGTAAAATATCATGAAAGAATTAAATTGCTTTGAATAAGAGCAGCCACTCAGCAGCAAAAACATACTTATTCTAAAGGAGGATTGTTATTAAGTTCTCGGTCTGTATTTAGTATTTTTACACTCAGTTTGTCCATGGAGATATGAACAAAAAGAACCATTCCAGAGGCAGGAAGGGAGTGGGTGTGGGATAACACTCCGAGGCACTGGGTCCTGTCTCCGATAAGCAGGCTGGGGCCAGCATGCCAAACCCATGGCATCATGGGGAGTCGACCGCTTCAGCGCAAGGGCTGACGCAATGTCTCTCCCTCTCTCTGCAGGCAAGAATGGGACAAGGGCTGGACAGAGCTACGGAGGCTGAGCACATGGATAGGAGTGCAGAGAAACTAGGCAGAGGCCTTGGAAGTCCAGGGCAGGGGGGTGACAGCGAGGACCCGGAGCCGGGGGCTGGCGGAGCCGGGGAGGAGCTGCGGAAAGCTGACTTGGATGAGGGCCCAGGCATGGAGCCAGCGGCACCTGCTCTGGAGAACGACGCGAACAGCCGCCCAGACGAGGGGGGAGAGGATGAAGTGGGAGGAGACGACGGTGGTTCGGCTGCTATGCCACCGCCACTGCAGCCAGATGCCGGGAAGAGCCCAGGGAAGAGAGCACAGAGCAGCAAGTCCTCCACAGCTGATCCTCAGTCATCCAAAACCATGAGCCAGGAAGAAGCTGCTTTAGGCAATGGTGAGGACAGGGTGCAGAGCGAGGCAGACCAACGAGTCGGAAGCAGGGGTTGCTTTGAGCTGTATGTCGAGGAAGAGGCCCTTCATTCTGACTCCGAGGTCATCTCTGACGGCACTTCCATTCCACATGTGAACCCTTCTGATGTGAGTGAATTACCGGTGGGGCAAACCATGAGAGATTTTGCGCTGCTTGAGAAAGAACAAAGAAAGAAGACTGCTGACTCCAAGACCGTGGAACCGAGATATATGGGTAAATTAACAAGTGAAGACATCAAGATCGATTCTTGTCACGTGGAGGGAGACCGGGAAGTGTCTTTTTGTGAGCCCCTAGAAATCATTGAGGAGGTGTCCCCAAGTTCTGACAATTTACTGGAAAATGTGGGTATTTTGATGGCACATTTAAGAGAGGGAGGAGAAGATTCCAAAGGGACAAAAGAACCATACACTGCAGAAATCCAGTCAACCACAGCAAAGATTGGACCCCAAAAATACCAAGAAACTCCTAATGATTTGGGGCCTGTCCACCTGGAAAGCCGAAATGTTGAGTGCTTTATTCCTGTAAATGAATTTTCCTCAATGACTAACCCACAAGATCTTCCACAACAGGATGTAGAGCATGCCCAGGTTGGGGTGAATTCAAGGAAGGATCTTACTTATGAATTTCTCAGAGAAAATCCTGATAAGTTTTCTGACCAGACCCACTCCAGTCCTGGGGATCATATTGCTGAAGTGGCGTCCGTATCTGAAGTTTCGCACATTGGAGGTTCATCTCAGAAGAATGGTGGAACAGAAAACACCACACATCAAATGGATCCTTTTGAAGGGAAAGGGGAGACAGTAGGTGACATTTCTGAGCATTGTCAACTTCGTAAGAATGAAGAAACCAAAAATGAAGATCTTGTTTCTATATGGAGTAGGCCAAACCAGTCTGAATGGACGGCTCCTGAAGTTAGGACTCCTGCGGTGTTTGCCAACTGTTCATTGGATTTTAGCTTGAGCTCTGAAGCGCCCAACATCCCAAGTAAAAGTGACGATGACCTGGCTGAGCTCACTACAGCTTTTCATTCTGATCAGAATGCCCCCAGCAATACTGTGGGTTCTGCTTCAATCAAAACAGGTCCAATAGTTGACCCTAAGAAACAGGAAGAGGAAGTCACACATACAAAACTTTCAACAACTTCTTCGGAAGAGTCCCCGAAAAACGAAGAAACTGATCTTTTGGCATTGCAACATGGACACACTTTTGACACTTCAGCAAACCACCAAAATACAGAAGGAAGAGAAAAGCAAGACGCAGTACGTCGGCTGCAGGAAAGGACACCTACAGGCGAGACACAAACATCTAAACTTGACAAAGAGGAAGCAAGAGGAAGTAGTTTTGGTTGGAACAAGTCTGATTTCAGTGGCAGTGGTATTGTAGAAGCACAAGTGGCTTCCTCGAAGGATACTCCCGAGTTACTCAGAGCCCTTCCGGCATGCAGTCTAGCTTCAACCGGCCAAGTCACTCTATCATACACTCAAAGGTCCCCTGAGACAGAATTGCAGAAGTCAGAACTGCCAAATTCAGTAGTGCTGCCAACATACCCAGAGGGATTTACGTATCTGTCCAGTCCGACTCTCTCAACTTCTGGGAATATCACATATAATGAACCAGCTGCGATTATATCCACATCTGTAGAAGAACTATCCAGGTCTATCCCAACTGATTCTCGAAAAGAAAATGAAATGTCATCAGCATTATTTATAGATGAAACCCAAAGGCTTGTGGCTGTTGATGCTTCCTCCCTGCTTACAGATGAATTGTCTCCTAAAAAAGAAAGCCTGTCATCCAACATATCCGACCCCGAAACTCCATGTACAGGACCCTTAGATGACAGAGTTGTGGAAACAACAGATTCTGCTGGAAAACAACCCTGTGCTGAAACAGAATCCTCATCAGACCTCGTAAAACGCCTTTCAAAGGACAGTGTGCAGTTTGACCACAAACAGGATAAAAGCCTTTGTCTGCAGGATGTAAAAACTGACAAAAGTGCCCTGCGGCCTGATTGGTCTCTCTCTGAAAAAGATGCCCAAGGTTTGCTCCAAAATGTTCCCAAGTCTAAGACCGTTTCTGACCTCGTAGAGGATACGACCCACGTGCAGGAAAAGACGAAGCATCGGGACGGGACGAGACCTTTAAAGGCTGAAGGGAACATGGAGCAAGGGGTGTCCTTGAAAGTGGCACAAATGCTGAAGGCCTTTGATGCTCCCAAAAAGTTACCTGAAAAGGCACTTGAGAAGAAATCCACATCAAGGAAGGGTGAGTGAAATATTCTAATAACAGAACTATGTGAAATGTCCTAGCAATATGATGTAATATCAGTTGTGACCACCTTTACTTGGTAAAGATTAGGAACAAAGATTAGAAACAAACTAAGACTCTCTAAAATGTAATATTAGCTAACAATAAAATAAACATTAGGTAAAGTATGGGATTTATAGTTCAGTATGAGACGTTAAGATATTTTAGCTGGATAACTATAACACAGACACACATGCAAATGATTTTCAAATTTTAAATCATGTACTGACAACATATGGGTGCATTTTGTATGTATTTTGAATGTATTTGCCTATGAGTGTAGTATTTACAGATTCAGTCCTCCACTGTTGTGCGTATCTCATGTCTGACAACAACAATCAAAAGGATTTAAACAGATCTCACTTGTTTGGTAGCAAAAAGAAAATAATGCAATGATTTATTGCTCTGATTTTGTGATTACATCTCATTTTACCCTGTAGCAACCTAGATCTTCATTTGTTTTTAACAATATTTAGCTCTGTTTCAAATTTACTACACTATGTCATGTGAAAGTGTCTCGGGGTCTAAACTGGATCCGTTTTCAGCATTACGCCTATACCTTGCATTGATAGGCAGTATCAACCACTAATTTGGAATATTGTTTTTGTAAATAGTAATTTGCTATGGAAAACTGGCCTGAGATATTTCAAAATGTTCATTTTTAAGTAGATGTATTTAACTGCCTTTATTCTTCTGTACACTTATTATTTAGTAGTGCAAAGAGATTATACACTATGTACAATACACAGAAAGTGCTTGGTGTATATATGGTAGATCATGTGGTCAATCAGAGACTATTCATATGGGGAGGAGGAGAGGTAATACAAGTTGATGATCTGTTTATGTATTAGACATTGTCTATGAGTACCTTTCGAAATGCTTGAGGGAACTGCATTTAAGGCATGTCTTAGACAAGATGTTTTGTGTCGAAGTCTGCCCTGTCTGCAAAAATTCCGGAAAACCTCCATCCGGGGATATGGCGCCACCCAGTGCCAAACACTACACCGGCTGACAAACCACTACTTTGACTTCCTATCGTGCAAATTAAAAATTTATCAAAACCCTCATTTCAGTAATGTTTATTCTATCTATTTTATAGCATATATTCTTCAAATTGGTGGTAATCAACATGTCTTGCTTTAGCACTTACTGAGTAAGTGTGATCATGAATTTTGCGCATAATTTCTGAAGAATACTGCGGCGTGTTTGTGTAAAAATCGCCCTAACAAATGCACGTTACATTTTAAGACGGAAAGTGTAACTCCCTGAGGATCCTCAATTGAACAATAATAATTATACAACTCGTGTAAATATAACTACAATTATATACTCTTTGTAGTGACAACCACCACATGTCCACCACATCGTTAAAAAGACCAGTTTTATACCAGGTAGAAGCGGTTTATAGGGCGTATACTTCGTATATCTGGGACACAAAATCCAGATGTCCACTAAGCTCCCACAAAGACCGGAGGAGAGAGACAGTTCGGTGTCTTCTTGACGGGCACCCTACCCGTCTCTGTCCCGCCTATCGCGCATCGGGGGCGGGATCCAGGGTGCCGAGCCGATACGCGGATTGGCTGCCCGATGCGCCTCTTGCTGCGCTGTGCAGGTTGCAGCGCCGGAGCTTTAAACGAGGCTGGGGCGCCAGGGGAGCGGGGGGCGTGGCTTCCGGGACTCCGGAGCCTGGATCTGGAGTGCGAGCACAGGCGAGTCCCAGCGGCCAAGGCAGAGGGGCGGAGGCGGACGGGAGGAAGCCTGCGGCAGGACGAGCCTATCGTTTTAAAACGCGCTTGGATCTTAACATATTTTTCACTTTATTTTAAAGAGCAGGTAAGGGTTTCTTAGATCTCAACTTGACAGAGGTGCGCTGGTTCTGCATGCTTGGAGATGCTAGGTGGACATTAAGTTAGGTGTATCATTGGGAAAGCTGCTAGCCGTGTCGAAAGCGAGGAGCTCAGTCTTTTTGGGAAAATCCAGGAGAACGATACAGTTCTCGGATAAATACTTAGCATAAGACCTACGGACTGATTTCCGATTATTCTTTTGCCGGTATCGGCTTGATCACGAGCAGAATCCGGCTCGTTTCTGGGTCGTTTGAACAGGAAGCTGATTGCAATGTGACAGACTGGAGTGTGCATGAGTTTATTCTCCGGTTAGACACTGCCTAGGTCGGTATTTACCTTGACTCGGCTTACCTAGGCAAACTACCCCAGGCGGCATCAGGTATTCCGGGTGCGATTCTTTGATTTGAATGGCTTTCAAGTAGATGACACTTTTTATTCTCTATCCTGAGCTCTGCGATGCAACCGATTTAGCCAGTAAATGCAGCCGTGTGCCTCGGAAAATGCGCTCCGTTTTAAAAGGATTTGCAGCGATACAGGCAATAATTTTAAAAGAAAGCTAACCTTTCGATTTAGAAGCTGTCGATCTATTAGTTATTGGCATGCATCTTGTGTGCATTTGAGAGGGAATGTGAAATTAGGTAGTCTTGGTTATATGGTTTGAGGCCAGTATCCAGCTACGTACGTTTAACGCAGAAAACCGAAAATGTCACTCATGTTGTGCAGTTATTTCCTATGGGAGCAATATAATTAATACGTGTAACAAATTGAATGGTGATGAACGAAACGTGATACACATGGGAGGGAACGCTTATGTAACACAGCTTATACTGTTTGGCTTGATTTTGGTATAATTAAGTGAAATAATTGGGTTTGGATGAACGTGTTAATTAGCGAGTGGGAAGAGACATTTCGTCAAAGTGATCCGTCCAAATCAACGCGATTTAGAGTATTTTGTAGGGATATGAACGACCCAGCTGGTTCAGGACATAATCGTAATCGGTTTGGCTTCCCACTGTTGTACAGTAGATTGGGGCAGGTCCTGTCACGAATGAAACCAGAAATGTCCAATTCCCTTACAAGACTGAATGCTTTTCTTAAAATGCCATTCCTACCTATGCACTAAGGAAAAGCATATATGATTAGCTGTAATATAAGCTGAAAAATAGGTGTAGATCCTACTTAAATTTACATATGTACTCTAACAGCCTCAACTCTCATTATAAATTATATTTTCTTTGCAAATTAACTTTTTATCTAGTCTCTCTGTAGCTGGTTTAGTTGTTTCTCTGTGGTTTGGATCCGGGAGATAAAAATGGCATTTTTCATTTTTATGTAGTTTGTGGTATGTTAATCACTCAAGAACATGTGGATAAAAATCCGCAGATTAACCTAACTTATTGTGGTGGCACGGTGCTGCTGTTAGGATGTTGGGTCTGCCATGTATTAACCCACACGGAGTACTTAGTTCTTGAGGGCATTTCCCCACCTCTTTCATTTCACCTTGATGACAAGTGATGGGTATCTCAGTGTTGGGCTCTGGTTATGGTGTTTGTTGTGGTGTTTGTGGGTGTTTTTCGGAGTCATGTTAACAGGGTTTCTTTTGGCTCGTACATTCTGTAGTGGTGTTTCTGGCACATGTTTGAATCACAGTGTTTATCAATTAAAATGCTGCTTTGATTGTATCTGATGCTTGTGCAAAGCAATCAGTTTCCAAAAACTATCAGAAATTGTTTGATTATTGCCCATTAATCATAATTACACATTCTGTTGGTGAACCTGGCAGGACATATCTCTTCTTACATAAAGACAGCTTACATAAAGGAGAGGATGGTGGGGTCATCCATCCATCCATCCGTCCATCCAGTATGGGTTGCAAGCCCTAGATCTTTTCCCAGATGGCCCAGGGCACATGGCAGATGTACCGCTTGACCAGGATGCCAGTTGATTGCAGGCCTTCTAAACAACCACACCCTTGGATTATGCAGAGGAATCTCACACAACATGGAGGAAGTATTCCCATTGAAATAAAATAGTGAAGATATGATTCCCATTTCTTCTCAGATAAAAAAAAAAAAATGACACCTATAGTCCTACAAGGTAGCTGGTGCTGGACGAGGTGAGCTGTAGCATTTATGGTCGACTCTGACTCTTCTTTTCACTATTCTGTGAAACGTCTCCTCCTTCATTGCAAACATTGTGGGATGCATCAAAAAACCTGGAGTATTGTTAGTCTGAGTGGGAAGACAAAGGTGTCATCTGGGATGGGAAAAGTCTACACAATGCAATCAGGCCGATCATAAGGTCTTTTGGTGCACTTCCACCACACCAGGTACTGTACTTTTGGTACATCGAGAAAGTACCACAAGTATTAAAAAAAAAATTACACCGCCAGGACAGCACACTATATGCTATATACCTGATATGCGTGCTGTCCTACAATATTAAACGAAATACTTTTTAAATTTGTCATGCAATTCTGATCTCTTTTTTTTTTTGCATCTGTTCTTCCGACCAGATGGCAATTAATAATTGTTTCACTTCATTTATTACTGTTTTCTGACTTCTTAACTGTTCTCAATGCAGTGTTTTGTATTGTGTTTCATAGGCAGGCTATTTGCATAACCAATCCACCAAGACAACATCTCAAGTCCCACCCCAAAGTACTGAAGTACCACAGAAGTACCCCAGCTGGTTTGACACTTTTAGTACTGGGACTTTTGCTACTGGTACTTGAGCAGAAGTCAGTGGAAAAGGGAAAGTACGAAAAGTACCGTACCAAAAGTATGGTAGTTGGCGCGGTGGAAAAGCACCCTTTCAGGAAGGCTCTAAAAAGGTTTGCGCCTTCGAGGTGAATTCTTAGTGTGTTTTGTTTGTTGTGCATCGGCATATTAATGGTAGCCTTGGTCATGGAATTTTCTTCATCTGGTCTTAAACATCCTGCTGGTTGGCTTATTGAAGGTTCTGCCAGTAAGGAGATTCCATTCACAGTTATTTTTTAAGATGACTAATGTTGATTTAATTATTTAACCCAGGCTGCCTTAACTGAAAGATGTCAATCCAGGTCATCATCCTTAATCGTTCCATCAGTCTTCTTAGTGTCAGCATTGACAACCATAAATTAGACGCGTGCTTGTAGTCAGGTAATGGGAAGTTGCATCATAATTTTAATGCATAAAAATATTGCACAACCTATGCAGGCTTCAAGGTATTTTTGGTCAGCAAGGACTGAAATTTTTTTTTGTGTGTCTGACTACACCACCATCGTGCTATATACATTTTTTTCTTACCTTCAGCCAATGAACTCCTGCCAGTAATAAACTGTGAATTTATGTGTAACAAAGATAAAATGAGGTAATTCCAAGGTTTCAATAATTTATTGGAAATCTAAAAAACAATTATATTCAGTACTGGAGGATTTCATTTAATTGAAGATTCTGGCATATACTTGCACAGATAGAACTTTAATGAAGATATTTGCGTTGAAGTATCTTTCTTAATGGAACATCTTCTGAGACTGCTACGTACAAGTGTCATTCTTAAACCACAACACTGCCTGGCTCTTTTTCAGTGAGTTTCGGCTGTGTAAAATTTTCTGACACATTTCTGAAACATTCTGAGTCAAAGACTCAGATTCTGACCCTGTGGGAAATTTTGGAGAAATTTTATATGGGGAAGTATCCATGGCTACACTGTGTTTATAAACTGACCTGATTTTGCACAGTGATGGGTACCGTGCTCCAGCGCTCTGGCACTGACTTCAGTGTCCGGCGTCGTTCTGGACTGAGGAAGTTCCAGAATGTTGTGCTTCCTCTTGCTTGAGCTGTCCATTGTTCCCGTTGCCATGCTTAAATGCCAGCTAATAGGGAATTTTGCTCACAAGTGCTGTTTTATTAGCCCCAGTGTCAAATTTAGGAGTAGTTTTTGATGGGGGATTTTACAGGGATTCTGTGTATCGTGTAACAGCAGTTTTGATGTAGACAGTACTATACTACTGACCACAGAAACCCCTAAACGAGTAAGACTTCTCTGCACAGTATAGGTAGGTAGGAGTAGCCTAGGGGTAATCTGTTAGTAATGATAAAAGATCCTTGCGCAGGTTGCGCTAGTTCTTTCATGTTTTTTTGGGTAACCTATTGAACTGGGTGGAGTCTTTACGAGCCGCTACCCAAGGCCTATCTCTCAGACCTGAACCAGTTCACTGTTGCAAGTACCGCGTATCATAAGCCAACACATTTGAGTCCTTACAGCCATGGAGAGGACGGGCCTGGGTGGGGGCCATAGAGTAATTTGGATCCTGAACAGAGCCATTTATGGTGGTGAAAAACGTGTCCAATCTAAAATAAAAAAAGACATTTGGGTTCTTTGGAGGCCTGCAAGCACTTTAACTTTTCTCCAGCCTTATGTCAGAGGATAGCAATGTGCCTCGGTTCTGGAGCACGCGGATCTGCACAGCGCAGATTCTCGGAGGTACACACGACTCCTCCTTCTGTTTTGTGGCCGGTGGTCACCATGGAAGACAGTGCGGGATTTGGTGATCGTAGGAGAGCGCAGCGTATATGCAGTCCTGCCATAGGACCGATGGATTTTTAGCTTTTAGATACGGTCTCGCCAAATGCTGCGATTTTAATACCGCGTGTTTTCCCCTTCCCTGGTGTGGCCATTTTGTGTGATGACATTGATTTCCACAAAGCAAATACCTGAAGAACTGGTAGAAAGTTGGGCTGTTGGGAAGCTTAGAGACAAGTATGATCTCTGAAATTTTCCCTGATCCTGGCAGGATGTGACCCAGGAATCTCAGGAAAGCCTCGCCGGTGTGGAATGGCCCAATGACAAAACTCACCATCTGTCGGAATTCCACCATGTCTCGTATATAGAGATACTGGATGGGGCGTGCCTCAGTCTGACGTCCTCCCAGAGGCCCGAGGCCTATGAAGGGCAGCCTGATCCGACTCCCGAACTACTGAGCTACTGTTCCATGTGGCTGGAGATGCATCAGGCAGCTGATGTCCATATTCATATACCGCACTTGCCTCTAGTGCTTTGAAGGTTATTTTATGTATATTATTAATTTTCACCCTTTAAGATTGAGCGCTGTCATGGATTATGTGAGGAAGAGCTGTTTATTACGCCTCTTTTCCGACATACAGCTCTTTACCCCTGCTTTATCAATGAGGTCACGGCATTATATGTCAAGTTGTGGTTGGTGAGGAGGAGTGAATGGTGTTGGTGATGTGTGTACATGTGTTTGTGTGTGTTTAGTCATGGTATGGTTGCGGCAGCCTTTTTCAGGGTTACCATAGCAACAGTTTCAAAAAACACAGCACTCCTGTTTTGGTCGGTGAGGAACAGCGTTCCCATCCGTCCAAGTAGAAACCCTTTTCCACATGTCATTTATCAGGGCGTGAATTACTTTTGGAAATGGGTGTGTTGTGCCTTTAGTTCTGAGTTTCTTTGTACTTACTTTTTAAGCGTGGCTGCTTATTCCAGTTCACTTCAAAGAGATGAGATTGCTTAATATAGACAGGTTAGATGTGAGAAGGAGTAACTGAGTGAATACATAGCAGTAAATCAGAAGGGTAAAATTCTGAAATTGTGCCTGGTGTTCAAACAGAGTGCTTGCTGAACGTAGTTCTCCCCAGTGGTTCTGAGATTCTGAGATCCTGCTCAATGACATTCTTGGGCACGCCTTGTTTAGGTGAGGCTATGTTTGTGCGAGCACTGTGCCATCTTTTTCCCCCCCGCCTCCCCCACACCAAGTCAGTGTTTGCTTTGCCCAAGCTTTTGAAAAGATATTTGCAAGCCAGCTATGTGTCTTTGTATTTAGCGAGTGTGTGATGTCATAAGCAGGTAGCTAAGCAACACTGAAAATGATGAAATTGATTTATGCATTCCACGTGTGCTGATGTGAAAGATTAGTGTCTCTACCCGGCAGCCGTGGTGTGTGGGTCAGTTTGTGTGTGTGTGTGTGTGTGTGTGTGTGTGTGTGTGTGTGTGTGCACGCAGATGCCTGTGTGACGCAGCCCTTCTCGATTTGGTCACTGAGGTGTCTCCCAGTCCAGCTTCTCACTACACCAGGCTCTGCTCCTGGATGCAGGCCGCATGTTGTCATTGTCTGGGTTTTGAAAGGGATGGAAGTTGAATGAGCCCCCTGCCCCGGCTTCCTCTGGGGCCCAGACCTCAATCTCATAAACCAATGGTGAGACCCTGCGGAGACATGCAGACAGCAGCACTTTTTTTTTATTATTATTTTTTTTTTTTACTCCGAACTGAAGGGATTCCTTCTCGCAGACCGTATTCCAAAGCCCTTGCTGACTCTGTACAGCATAATACCTGTGGTGCACCAGCTTGCCTATAGAGCCTCATTTCATACATAGACTGCTAGTAGGATGGACTGTGTCCTTATTTATGCATGATGTCATCTACTCAGAGTGGGCCTCACCTCAGTCGTGTGATTTATGGTTATGGCAGTTTATGCAGAGTAGGTGATTTGGAATACCAGAAATAAAACCAAAAAAAGCAGATCGAACCATCTCCAGGGTATTTTTTACCTCCTGGAGTGAACAATATTCTTCCTAGGAAGTAATTCCTTTTTTTTTTTTTTTTTAATAATAACTTTGGACAAAGTTGTTCTTTATTTTAACTGAGTAAGTTGTTATTTTTAAGTTTTAGATATTTTCTTCCAAAGCTTGTTTGTTATTTTGTTTACTAATTTAAAATCTGTTGGCCTGCTGTAAGCTCTAGTGGTAGAATTGGATGGATACCATTAGGGCTGTGCGATATCACCATATATATCGGATGACAAAGTAAAAACATTTACTGCAAAATTTTTTATCATTTCAATGACAGTTTGCAAGGTTACACGCTACCACATGGGATGTGGCACTTGTATGGAAGTTTTTATTGGACTTTTATTATTTGTAACCCATAGAAGACAATCGACAAATATATACCAAGATAAATATTTAACTATCCACAAATATGTACTTTTAAATTTGCGATGTGTAACATCATATCCACGAAAATATGAAGATTTATACACATGAAACGTGTTTTACACATTTGTGCATCACGTCCTGTCTGTTTGTGGATCACGTTACTTGTGACTTCCCTCATTTTGATTTTTGTACAGTTCGCGCAACTACGGAGCCCCTAAAAAGTCTCGGTGGGAAAATACTTTTTTGAAATAGTTTTGCATTCCCTCACAATATTTTTGTGATCCCACTGCTGTTGCCCACTTGCTATTTGCTGCAATGTGATGGTATAAGAACATCAGAAATTTACAAACGAGAGGAGGACATTATCGGTATGGATAAACCATAAATAATACAGACATGTCCTGTAAAGTGTGCTTTAAGCATTAAACTGTGGGCGAAAATGTACACCATTGTAACTTAAATATTATGTTATTATTATTATTATTATTATTATTACTATTATTATTATTATTATTATTATTATTATTATTATTATATATTTATTAATAACTGCATTGTATCCATTCACTGCCTGTGACTTTAAACAAAACAGCTGGGTTATTGAACGTGAAGTGCACACATACAAACACTGAAATATGTCACAAACATTGAAAGATATTACAGCTAGAAAATTGCATAAAAAGCTAACTTTACCGTGGTGTTGGGGTTAAGGTTTAAAGTCAAACCTGCATTCTGGAATACTTCAGTATATATCTGCATATACCCACATACATCAAGCGAGAATACCAGGGAGGTATCCCCAAAAGTGGGTTCGGGTTCAAACCCTAACTACGACATTGTGGTAAAGTTAGCTTTATATTCAGTTTTCCAGCTGTAATATCTTTCAACAAAAGCAAGCAACACCTCTTGGTTTTCCAGATTTCTTTATGGGCGAATTTTAATTGATATTTCAATGTTCATCTGTGCACTTCATGTTCAATAGCCTAGCTGCCTTGTACAGTCCCTGATGGCGAATGGACACAGTGCAATTATCAATAAATACATATAAAAACACTCATAAGAAATTACACAGTAAGCATTGTCTCCTATAGTTTAATGCTTAAAGCACACTTAACTGGACATTTCTGTATCGTTTAGGTTAAAATTTATTAGTCCATTAATTCTATCTTTTGTACTTTAAATGGACACAGTACAGTTATTAGTAAAAGAAAAGTATATTGTGAGGGAACGCAAAGCTATTTAAAAAAATGTTTTCCCATTCAGACCTCTTAGGGGCTCCGTATACCGCAGCTCTTCAGGAAAAAGATCAGAAATGCATCGCTGTCCAGAAACATGTGTTTTTATTTGTTTTCTGTAAAATCGTATCCACAACAATACAGCGCAATTATTTGTGAAATATTTGTGGCTCGCATTACATTTGTGACAATTGCTGCTTTTTATTTGTGGATCTTTTTCCAGTTCCTACCTTGGCTGACATATAGAAAAAATCCATAAATATGGATTTGAAATGTATCGTTATCGGGATATGAGATTTTTGGTTATCGCACAGCCCTAGATACCACGATGTATCTAGCCCTAGATACCATTATTCTGCGGTTTATGGTCTTAAAGAAGAACTACAAAATAATGAGTCCGTGTTTACTGCAGTGCCCGCTCTTTAAGGTTCGGTTTGGAAAGTGGTATCGCAAAATTCCTTCCTTGCTGGCCAAATATGAAATGGCTTTTATTCCACGTAGTCGCTGCTCCATAACGCTGCTTTGAAATATGTTCCATAAATGTGAAATCTGCATGGTCATACCTTCCTGGACCTGGATAGTTGTACCATGCCTGCTCGTTTGACCTAGCTTTGCTTCAGCGTCACACAACCATCTCTTCTGTAAAAACCTGATTCCGTCTGTTCTCTTGGATGTTTACTGTCCGGTTTCTCCATCACTGTCACCTCGTCCCGTGGCCGTTTAGTAGCATGAGCCCCTGAGAATGTTTGGAAAGATAAACGCTGAAATGCCAATGCGGCCGAGTCAAGCACAAAGGAAAGGGAAGGAAATGGTTTGTGACTTTAAGGAGCTATCCATTGTCATCTGTTCTGGCATCCAGGTCTTCTGGTGGAGCTCTCCGTCCCGCTCAGCTCTTTATCTCTGTTAGCTCCATCATGACGTCCTGCAGGTTCTAGCTTGAGCTTTTGGTCATCGTAGCCAGAGCCGGTCTGGGAAGCTGACCTCTACGTGTCGGCTTTTCAAGATCACAAGGGCATTGTTACTTGTTCAACAAATGATAAATGCTAGTCTCGGTTCCTGTGAGATCTTTCATCTATAAAATGTTGAGTGTTAAGAACAGCTACTTTTGTTTAGTCAAATCTGGGGTATGTAATTACTATTCCTGTCTGCTAATCCAAAATGAACTGGCAGCTAGCTTGATAAACCTCTGTATTGTTTGATAATCTCTGGTTGTCTAAGCTATTATCGTCCAAAAAGCGTAAATAAGAAAAAAGTCGTACAGTGTTTTGGAAAAGACTGCGGTAATTTCTTGTTGCCACATAGCTATAAGTATTGTCAGCTTATGAAATCAAAGTGAGTATTATTTTTTTCCCGGGGAGCAGTCTGATTATGATTAGTTTTAGTACACTCAGTGACAAAAAAAGTTAAGTACCCTGAAGTGATGCTCTGATTTAGATGTAATTTGGTACACGTGCAGACCAGCGATGGGTATGTAAATGATTCGAAGGAGCTGGCACGTCTAGTCACCAGACACGGAGGACGCCTCGTAGACGCATTAGACAGCTTTACCAGCACTTGACGGAGCTTGATAGGGGTCGCATTGTGGGTTTGCATGAGGCCCGGTGGTCGTATCGTGCAATTGCCCGGCATGTGGAACATGCAGATGTCGCAGTCACCCGATGTTGGAACCAATGGGCACATGAGGGCACCCAGACACATTGTGAAGGTTCCGGTTGAGACGGACCACACCAAGGGAGGATCGTCGTATTGTGTGGCAAGCATTACAGAACCCCATGATATCTGCGCCTGCCATCCGCACACAGGTATTGGACTCTGAACAACACCCCGTGTCATCCCGCACCGTCTCTTGATAACTGCCATCAGCCGGACAACAGGTTCACCATCCCATGTGTAGGCTGTAGGATACAACGGCTACGTTAGGAGTGCTGCTGTAACCGAGAGGCATGGACTGATGACGAGTGGCGTCGTACCATGTCCAGTGATTAAATCTCGATTCTGAATTACCGCAGATGAATATAAGCTACACATGGAACTATCGCTGCACGCATGTGAGATGTGGAACCACCAAAATTCTTAGAGCCAGTATGGTCACCTTTTGTTACGGGACAATGTGTTTAATTCTAACTGTACCATATATAGAGTAGCGTCTTTATGCATGAGGAACAAATATCCAGAACACTGTTGTGTGCCTCCTGTGTACAACATCAAAATTTAATGGCAGTTAGTTTCTTCTCTTCCCAATTCAGTTTGAGCTAAGAAAGCAGTGTCGTGTTTACAAAGTACAATGAAGTTCTTACTTGAATGCCTTCTGCACAGACTACAGACAGTTAACAGGACAGTGCAACACTACAGTGCAAAAAATACTAAGTAGGGCTTGGCTGTGTTAATATCCACATCACGTCAGGCACATAAAATTGTCATGATCAGGCTTTTGTATACCTTCATACTGTACTGACAGTATGACGAGGCGTAAGGTATTTTCATAAACATCATCAGTAGAGTTCTGGTATTTAGAATCTTGGTGATGAAATCTGCTCAGAATGGGCAGGTTTGTTTTGCTAAAACATTTATACTCGTAAGGAAACATCTTGGGAAACAACAAGCTTTGCCAGTTTCTTTTTAAGATAACCTACTATCTGTTAAAAAATGAGGTACCACTTTACAATGAGGCTACCCTTTGCCACTTATAAATGGTAGTAACTCATTAATAAGAAGAAAACTGTGGTAAAAGTTGTTTAATTGTCTAGTAATGATTTATAAAGTCTTACACCCTAATTAATAACCTGCTTATAAAACATTTATAATCCCTTTATAAGGGTAGCCTTATTGTAAAGTGGCACCAAAAATGAAAGCTACTGCTACTGTTGCATGAGATCTGCATGCAGTCCCTGAATCAGTCATAATTATTTTCATGCTTGCTGTTTTAAATCACTCATGCACAGCTTTGTGAGAAAATAAATGTATTTTATGTGTGTTTTATGTGTGCGTGCGTATGTATGTATGTATGTATGTATGTATGTATGTATGTGCATGCAATTTATGCATGTCTATAAGTTTTTTGAAAGTATATCCACCCGGAAGCGGTACAAATCTTCCAGACTGACACGAGCTATGCACAGAATTCTGAGCAGCAACACCTCTTGCATAGCGATGCATTGAAAGCACCGAGTATAAACTGGTCCTAAAACATCTGACCTAGCATACCACCGCCCCCTTCCATTTGGCCCACTTAAGCCAGACTGATGCCAGGCAGTTGCTCTGTTGTACATTTTGGGGGAAGGTACTCCCTGCATTTCGAGTATGGAGTCCAACAGATCATTTTCAAGCACCTTGCATGCAGGCAGCCCATCGTCTAAATCAGGGGTGGGCAATCTTACCCGCAAAGGGCCAGTGTGTATACTGGTTTTCGCTGCAACTCTGTAATTAGGTCACTAATTAGAAGACTGATTGGCTGAAGAGTCCTCACGCCTGGGTTTGAACAGCTGACCTAAAGGTCATCCCAAATATCTGCATACACACCACCGGCCCTTTGTGGGTAAGATTGCCCACCCCTGATCTTAATCCTCTGTCTGTGGTGTTCTAACTTGGTCTCTGTTGCCAAGTGACACTTTGTAAATGATGCTGGCAGTTCTGTCTCCTTGCCTTGGCAAAGCTGTCAAAGCCACATCAGGTGTTCGCAGTCCTCTAGGCACCGTTAGCACTTTTTCTCGCATGTGTGAATATTCCTGCTTTGGAACGGCTGGTGGCCTTATCAGGACACACACAGCACCGATAGTTTGTTTTCAAAGTGCAGCAGCGCTTATATTTCTTGGGTCTTGGGTCGCTTGCTTAATTCAGTAAAAATATTGCAGGTTTTATTGGTTTTATAAAAACATTGTTCACATTAGAAACAGTCGTTTTTCAGTAAAACATTCATTTCGAGTAGTAGTAAATTAAAACCCACATTATAGATCTAACAGAGCTGTTTTTAAGTTTAAAAAGTTAATTGACAAGCAGTCTTATTGGGTTCTTTTTAATTAGCAATACCTTTACAATAACATAAAATCCCAAACATTCATGTGTACTGTTCCAGTGGGAATTTTATTTGGACCACTTTAAGAACCTGAACCTGGGGTACCCTAACTTAAGCAGAACTACACACACATACACAAAACTTCAGTATTATTCAGCAACAACATAGAAATATCCACACCATATTGCGTCAGTAAAATATTCTGCTTTATGCTTGGGAGAGAAGTGTACATGGCTAATCATTGCAACACTTCACTAAATACCCTACATCTTCCTCCAAGAGCTGCTCCGTAGACGGAACTTACAAAATAGGAAGGCAGTCTAAATGGGGAACACTGCTCCAGTGCACTTCCTCCTTTTGAAGCACTGAGCTTGAGTTCCCAGTGGTGGGCCGTCGATAACGAGGGCTGATTAGCCTGATTGAGGCTAAACTCAGACCGAAACTGCCTCAACTGGGAAGGTTGTTTTGTAATATTTTTCTATGTGACGTGCTGGCAGGATGGCCTCTGACTAACCCGAGCGGCGCCGTATGCCCCATGTGCGATGCACGCTATCGGGGGCAGCCATCCAGCTCTCACCTCAGTGCGACTTCCTGGTGGATGGGGGAAGAGGATGTGGGAAAGGGCAGAATGCATAACAAGCACCGTGTCGGTCAGAGAGATGTCCGAGAGGCTGTCCAGAGACATTTATAATTTGGCCGTTTCAATTTCATTTGTTTGCTGATTGGTCACAGTTGATATATATATATATATATATATATGCCTTTCAGAAAGTCAGCGCCTCGTGCCGGAGTTGGCGATTGGTGTTTAGATGAGTCTTATGTTGGCCTTCCTGGTGTCATATCTGAACGTCTGCCTGTGTCATCACCCTGTAACTGGGCGACGTAACTAGTTCCTAGTAACTGGCTGACTCTGTACTGTGCCAGTATTGGGATAGTCCATGCAGAGAGCGCATATGGTATCATGCCCCATAGTGCTGGGGATGGGGATCTCTGCCTAATCGAGTGTTCTGGCATGCCTCTCTTAATTAGCCCGGAATGCTTAATTACTCACACGGGGAGAGTGGCAGGGGACAAATTGTTAAAATTCCCATCGCTTTAACAGACCTGCCTCTAGGTCTTGGAAATATTATGACTTGAGCATTCATTATGGTATTTAATTCTTTGTTTGTTTGTTAAATTATGAGCTATCTATTCCACACCATGTGCTGAGGACAAGTGATGTCAAAGGGCAATTTGAGGATGACATGACATTAAGCATGTAATCCACACAAAAAAGAAGGACTCCGATGTGTATCATTCACATCTGTTTTAGCAGTGCTGAGGATTCTTGTTAATTATATTGCCCCCTACTGGTTACCTTACTGCTCTGCCCCACCTGCTGCTGTATGGGATGTTTGTTTCTTGAATGTGCTTGGATAGACAGTTGTTGGATTGTTCAGATGTCTAGAATGTCTCCCTATCACTATATTCCCAGCACAATAGTGCATTGTAATGACCGAACAAGGCCGTCCAGACAGCCTGCTTAGCAGCATGCTAAATGTTTAGTGTAAAATCATTAGCATTTTTACAAAGATAAACTACAAATATGTGTATCTATAGTAGACCATGGAGGAGCACCATGGCTCCGTGGTTTGCCTAACACCCTCTCTTAGCATAACCTCCTTGGATGGGGTTTGAATCTCACCCATTGGTTTGTTATATGGTGCGTTTGATTATCTCTCCGAAGTCAGAAATTCTGAGGTGCGTGATTTCATGTCCGACCAATCTCCCGTTCGAGCTACACATCTCGGAACAAACATGGCTGCCTCCATGAACACGCCGTTGTGTGTTGTTGCTTTATATTTTAGCAGATTTGGAGTGAGGTTTTTTTCTTTTTGCGAGAGACAAACAAACAAGAAATACAAACTAGTCAAACCACATTAAAAGCTTTTTTCGAGATGCACACAAACTACAAACAAACAAGACACTAAGAAGTCTGGTAGTAAAAATCTGATATTGCATGCTGGGATACTGTTTATGGTCATGATATGGTATTCTCTAAATCGACCACGTGCAATTACATTTCTAACTATTAATACATTTAACAAAATAAACGATAATTTAAAAAAAAAAATAGAATTACTGTTGACTGTGTAAGCCGCCATGTTGAAATGACGACACAGGGGCAACTCGGACAACAAATTTCTGTCCGACATCAGCGTCATAAAAGAGGCGTGTTTCCAACAGGAAGTGATGTTTTTCGTGATGTTCCACCTCTGAGAGAGAGAATCGAACGCAGGATTACATAGTCTCAATTTATCTTCTAGGATCGGAGGTCAAATTTAACAGGTTAGGGTTAGGGGTGGGGTTAGCGAGGAAGGTACAGAAAATGGTCACCCTTTCGGTGTGAATGGAGATCGCTCTCTCCGATGTGTTCCACCCTGGGTTTGCAGTTTGGGTGCAATATATTCACGTTTCCAGTAAAACCATTGGCTTTGCTTGCTGCCCTTGTGGATCTGTTTGAGTTTGGGTTCTCAGAGAAGGAGAAACGGAACAGCCTGACCTTTTTACAGTTATGATTTACAGTGCTAAATAATTGTCTTGAACTTAAACCTCAAATACTTCTGTCTCTGTGGCTTGTGGAATAAGGAAATAAATGCAAACTATCATTTCCTAAGTTTATGCCACATGGATACATTTTTTTCCCATAGAGTTGCATTTTCCTTTCCTGGTTGATAGATCTTCCTCAACTGCGGCTTCCTGTACTTTTGGGTCGGATCAGGCTATGCAGTTGTGCGTTGGTTCAGTGTCGTGTGGGAGGGAGTGACTGTTCAAACATATTGTGTTTTTAGGTGTGCGGAATCGCAAGCAAGGTGGTTGAATGTCCCTTCTGTCCCTTTCCTGTGTAACTAACATTTTGTTATATGTTTCGTGTCGCGAAAGAACAAGATAGAATGAAAACCCTGGTGATTATAGCGGTAGCAGAATTCGAATGATTAGATGCTTTGTAAGCTGAAGGCTTAGTATCCAAATACCCATCAGACACACATCACAATAGACAGTCATTACAAGAGCATGCATAGCCTGTTAAATGCTACAGGATCAATAGAAGTTGCACAGCTAATCAGCAGCCCATTGTCTTGGTTATGTTAGCATGTGCATCTGTGCATTGGTAGCATATGAGAGCTATTTCCATTATGCCCAGTTTTATATACTTGGTATCATTATTACTTTGTTTTATTACTGGCATTATCATTGGCCAATCTCCCCCAGTTGTTTTTCATGTCACTAAGGCACATAATTTATAAAATTTTGAAATTGAAAGTCACTAGGTTTGTGTTGCGAATGTATGACTTGACAGACAAGCTCTAACAGGACTAATTAAGTCCAAGTTACTTAATGCCCTGCAGGTATAAAGTGTTCCCTGTGTTGACTTCTGCCTACCTTCCAGTCTCTGGAAGATGAATATGACTGATCAGTGCGTTTTGGGTTCCTGGAAATGGTTTCCACGCTTGTGCAATAGAAAAGGTGATGCATGCAGCCTGCAGGCATTTGGAAACCAAGGAGACCACCACCGAAGAGGGAACTTCCTTTCTGTATTTGTTTGTTATTCATTTAAGAAGCTGTAAACACGCATAGCAGAGTGCTCTCATTGCAGATGGTAAAAGAGATTTCTATGAAGAGATGGATCTGAAGACCAGATTCTAACACAGCCGTTCTATCCAGAGATGGCACACGTGGAAAATTTCACTGGGTGGGCCTTTACCTGATCTGTAGGAGGCCAGGTTAGAGGCACATGGAGGGGGGGAGCTTGAGTGTGCCTTGAGAGCACCTGGAATGGACCAGCTCTTTGGAATTGTAATGCATTGGGCCAAAACATTAATGTATTAAGTAGTATTTTTTGTTTACCTAGTAGAAGACAAATGCCTCTTTTGGAATAACATGACATTTTCCTTTATGTGGCTTTTTCCTCTTTCCTTCATAAGGTGATAAATTCAAGTTCTTTCTAACATGCTATTATGTGGAGGGATTTTTATTTTTGGCAGTCACGGTATAGGCAGAAAACGCAGGAGACAAATTATGGAACTGGATGACCCAGTTTTAATGTGCAAGCACTCTGCTTGACAGGCTGCGTGATAAGAGAAAATGGTTTCCATGGATATTCATTTGCATGTATTGAAATGGCCACTTGTGAACTCTGGTAAACCTGGAACTGGAGTGTGAACAATCAGGTGTTGAGGGTTAATTATGCCCCCGATGGATGGCAGTGTACATGAGAAACAATGTGCTGATTGTCTAAAAGATCGACGACTTGCAAGCCAGAAGACAAAGACCAAGAGCAAGTTGGCGTTGGAACCCCATTGAGCATTGTTCTGGAATTTCATTGATCCTCCCTTTCTCTTTTTTTTTTTTTCCTGAAGGGGTAACATAATGTACCCCCCATCTCACAAGGCTGCTATCTCTTGGTCCCACTAAACATTTCTGACACTTCTTGGACAAATTCAGGCTCTACAAGATAAACAGACCTGTTTTTCTAGCTGATCCCTACTGCCGCAGGTGTAAATCTAGCATTAATCCCATGTCTTTGCTCCCGCTGTTTGGCTTTTGAGGAACACCTCGTTTTGGTTCCTTATCCTTCTTGACAAATTCCGGTCAGAGTGAAATGAAGTCCTGTGAAGGACACGGCTGAGTTATGTCAGGCAGATGTTGGCGTCTTTCCTCCCAAAAACGAAGAATGATCCTCGTGAACTATAGTTGGTGCCAAGGTGCAACCTGAGAATGCATAAAAGCCAGAGAGGTTTCAACCGGCAGATCCAGAGGTACGTCACCCTGGATGAATGTTTCTAGCTATCCTCAAGTGACGGAAACAGAAAGGAGATGGTGTGGTGTTTATGGGGAGGAAAGTGCTTCGAGTCTTTCATCGCTAGATCAGCTCTCATGTCCCCTGAGATCTTGAAATGAATTTTTTTGCCCTAATGTTGTTCTTGTTTTTATTGAAAAGCCAGTTCCCTTTGAACCTTGGATGACTCCTAAAATCATGTGTGAGAGAGAGAACCAAAACACAGCCTGGACAGTATTGTTCACTTTTGCTGAGACCTCTCTTATTCACATTTTTTATTTTATTTATTTATTTACTTATTCCCATTTTTCGGTGCACATCTGTAGAAGCTTGTATAACATGTGACAGAGAAAGAGAATGCTACCTGTTGCCCTGACATTCTGTCCTTACAGATTTGTTGGGTCGTGAAGGCGAGGACTTATTGGTTCCGGCACGTGTCTGTGACAGTGTTCCCTGGCAGGTATCAGTGACATTAATGAATGTGCCCTGAATGGGCCTTACGATGGTGGCAAGCTGGAGAAACCCCTCTGGTGATTGATTTATGTTGGTTACCAGTGACGTCTGCTTTGATTACTGTCACATGGGGCTGGTCTGCCTGCTGCTGGCTGGTGTTCCTCTAAGCTCTGGGCGCCGTATGGGAAACCAGCTGCTGTTAGATCCTAAATCACGTTTTATGAAGCACCTAATGCAGCAGACAGTTTTACTATGCGGAATTGTCAGCTGAGGAGGCTACAAAGCAACCCTTTTGTTGGGTTTGGACATTTTGTGTTTGTGTTGAGAATGCCAGTGGAACTTTTCACAACAAAGTCTTTAAAAACCCTTTTTTCACATGTGTTTGTGTGATATGAAGCGTTGACGTCCAGATGTTAGCTTTAAGTTGGTTTTCACTTAATGGAGTTTTTTACGGTGGTACTTGGCCTTCAATGTTCCTGCCATAATGTTCCTTAAACTGGTGTTAAAATAATTCTATGACTTATGCTGGGTGCACTGGGCAGTCGTGAACGGATCTCTCGGCTCCTGTTTTTCACTTTAGTGCATATAAAGATCAGTGGTTTGGCTGAATTTGTTGGGAAGGTTTACTAGCGCCTACCTTTCTTGGAACCCTCCATAACTCAGTCTTCAGTCTACCGGAAGCCATTGGAGTTCACCGTCTGTCTTAGTCAGACACAGCTTTAACTTGAGCCTATCCTGTCATTTCTTTGTATTCGTCGTCATATTTGCATTTTGGCATGGCCTTTATCGGCCGACACCGTGAGCCATGCGTAGTCTGAGTAGCAGAGAAGATTCATTGGAGTTTGTCATCAAATCGCCTAGTCAGGTGCAGTTGTTTCTTAAGGCTTTCATTTGGGGTTTAGTTTATATGGAGAAGGTGAGTTTTTTGTTTTGTGATAACTATTTACTGTTGGGTGGAGCTCCAGATTTTGATGCATCACGGTACATTGATTCCTCTTTGTCTCTGTCTTTCTTTTAGTTCTCTGTGTCCGTAATTAGCTACATTTTAACTCATTTTGAAGCGCACAGACAGTCCCCTGACTTAAAAATGGAGTACCATAAAGTGTATTTTATTAAAAATTCGGGTTACATGCAATCCTTGTAGTGTTCTCACACACTACTTTGTGACGTTTGTGAAAACATTGTGTGGCTTCCGCAGTTCGTCGGCTCAGGGTCAGTACCAAACTGTAATACTTTTACTATATTTTTACTGTATAATTATTTTTATTACGCACCGTATTATAATTTTTCTGACTTGCGTGCAAATTCGACTTAAAGACAGACTTTGGGAATGGATCTCATTTGCTACCTGGGGGCTGCCTGTCTTTAGGTCCCCTTTCGCAGCCACTGTTCAGATGATTTCCATGTGTTCCCTTCAGCAGCTGAACTCAGCAAGCCTCCCAACCCCCACTGACACAGCTCGTGCCTCTGTCACTGGACATCGTATATTTTCATACTTTTATATTCCAATATTCAGTCTCTGTTCCATTTAATGTCCTTATAATTATTTACTATATTGCACAACTGTACTGATTTGGCCTGTTATTCCTTCATGGTATTATTTAATTGTATCTTTTTTTTTTTATATATAACTTAGAAGAACAAAGAGCATAAATTATCTGTGAATGTAAGTACCAGTACTGCCAAAGCAAATTCCTGGTACAAGCAATTGTACCTGGACGATAAAGAGAATTTGATTCTGATTCTGATTACTGATGCAGACTACTCCCCAGCCCCCAAATGAAAACACCTGGGATGCCATTCTTTTGACAATTGGTATGCAGTGAGGTACAAGGAATCTCTGTATTTTTATACTTCCCTGATGAAGGTGGAAACTTGACGTCCCCCCTCCTCAAACCTGTCGTGAGGCTTTATCGCTATGAAATGTTATCAGAAGTTCCCCAAATCTGCTCCATTAAATATAGCATTCCTATAACAGATTTATGCCACTTTGCTAACAGGAGGAAGAGCAGCAGTAATCTTTGGATCTGCACATTCTTTATATAATGAACTTCCCAAAAGTAGGTTACCTGGCTAGATAATCCACTGGCACGTTGGCTAGTGTAGATTAAGCGATGAAAGAACAATTTAGAGTGAAGACTTTCTGTGGTGTCGTCTGAAGAGCGGCAATCATGCAGCTTCCTGGTTTGGTGGACTGAAGACCTTAAAGGGCAGGGAAAGGCAAGACCACTGATAGAAGGTAGGCAGGGATAGCCTGGGGAATGAGTGGAAGAGGTGCCTCTATCTTGTTGTTATGTTGGTTTAAACTCGCATAGGTTGGGGTGGCTGCACTCCTGTTATTCCCAGCCGTGGGCTATGCTTCCTCGCTCCTAACAGTGCCGCCCCCCTCCTCCCCCACCCCTGCAGACATGTTCCGGCGCGTCGTGCGGCAAAGCAAGTTTCGTCACGTCTTTGGCCAGGCCGTGAAGAACGACCAGTGCTACGATGACATCCGCGTGTCACGTGTCACCTGGGACAGCTCCTTCTGCGCCGTCAACCCCAAGTTCGTGGCCATCATCGTGGAGGCCAGTGGAGGAGGGGCCTTCCTGGTGCTCCCCCTACAGAAGGTAAGTGTGGCGAGGAGCCCGTCAGTCCCAAGGTCTTCTGCCGTTGTGTCTCGCTGTGCTAGGGGCTGCTTACGATTACCATACGTCCATCCGGTGCCATGTAAACACAAGACTCTATGTTGGCGCCTAGGGAAGCACGATCAAGCCGCAGTGGGGGGGGCAGTCAGTTTCCAGCTGGTTGTGTGGCTTTGGACACTGCCAGTCGGCTTGCTCTCAGACGTGCGTGCTGCCAGCCGCTCCCCATCTGCAGGGAATAACCCTCTTCGTCTGGATTTACTGCTGAGGTAGCTGCTCCAACTGGGAATGGAGAACCCTCGCGACAGGCTCCATCTTCGCGGTTTGCAAAAAATCGTTTTGTGTGTGTGTGTGTGTGTGTGTGTGTGTGTGTTTTGCTGTCTTTGTGGGGAAAACTTTTTTGAGATGTTAACTCCTATGGAAGAAAAAAAAAAACTGTCTATTTTACTTTTAACCAATAGTACGGAAAGTTTCTTGTAACCCAGAGATGACCCATTGGAAATTGTGTCATCTGATGGCATGCTAGGATTGAACACCCATGATTCTTTGGGTTATGATGTGCGATGGACAAATGTCACCTCTGAGGATGGTTTTTTCAGCCTCAGCAGAACGGTTCCATGTCCATGGCTACTTGAATAAGACCCTTAACCCTTCGCTCCCTGGGTGCTGCACACTGGCTGATCCTGTGCTCTGACCTCCAAGCTTGCTGTCTCCTGCCTACTGTAAGTGTCTGTGTCTCTCATGGAGAGCAAGATGGCGTAGATCAAAAGAGATTTTCCCCACAGGGATTAATAAACTATTGCTATTCTATTCTGTTTGATTTGAGTTTTCGATTTGGCTCCAAAGACATACACTAGTGATGGGTAAATTTGTTGTGACTACACTGAATTGGTTTGTAGTGGGATAAACTGCCAGGTATTTGGGATATTTATTGCCTAATTAAGGCTTTTCTTGTCTTGGTTGGACTCTTCTCCCAATGGAACAGTCTGGACTTCTAAGCAAGTGATGAACTCTAGATATAATGCTGGAGCTAAACCAAGGATCTGCACAGGAAGCCTGTAAACTGGACCGCAGACTCCATGGAACCATTGTTTTATCATGCATCCACTTAAAGAGCAGTATCTAATTGCCTTGCCACCATGCCAATGTGCCCCCACAAGCAGAGCATGCTAGTCTATCGATCAGTCCAAGGAACAGTGTTGCATCTTGGGAATTAGCACAGTGGGGTCTCATGACGTTGAGTGTGTGTCTGGGATGATGTGTGTAATTTGTTACCGATGAGGTAAGGCGATGAACCCCACCCCAGCCAAAGTCAGCAGAAGATCATTAAATGCAGAATGTGTAATGGATTGCAGGAGGTCTTCTGAAGCTGAGCTCTGGATACGGTTTTCCCTTGTTTTTCTAAAATACGTATTTAGTGGAATGTTTTTCTGCCTGAAACAGTATCATTATGTGTGGTTTAAAGTATGATCTTTGTTTTTCTTGTGCTCGAAGTAAAAACAAAAAAAACTGCCTTTGACTGTCAATGGCCTCTCATAATGTTTGGCGCCATGCTGGATGAATTTTCCCGAGTGTCCAGATACCCATCTACCCATTGCTTCACACTTCACTTATCCTGGTGCACCTTCGTGTACGAGGACCGGTCCCTCTGGGTGTTCCGTAAACCACCCTGCCATACCCACAAATGGGATACATGATCTGAGACACTTCACCATGACATTGTAAGAAAAAGAATTTTGGGACCCATTTATCTGTAAACAGACTTTTCTTTGTGATTGTTTCGTTCCCCATGGGATGGTGGCAGCAAACGAGCATTTCTCCGGTACTTTGAGATAACCATCTTCCTCTTTGGCTGGAGTGAAATGAATTTAATTCTGGAACGCATACCACATAATTGGGTGAGCAAGATATTTGCCGTAGGGGGTTTTAGTGTGATTTTGTGTTTGTTCCAGACGTGTCTTACCCCCCGCCCCCCCCCTTCCTCCCATCCGAGGTTT
>JAODKC010000044.1:37554878-37569579 GCA_026777985.1 Mormyrops attenuatus | reverse complement strand
CCCCCCCCCCCACCCCCCCCCCCCCCCCCCCCCACCCCCCACCCCCCCCCCCCCCCCCCCCCCCCCCCCGCGCCCCCCCCCCCCCCAAGAGCCCACGATTCCTCCCTGAACAGTTTATGGTCCGGACCTTGATTTGCTCAAGTCGGGGTCACCAGTGACACTGACCTGGCGTCTCTCCAGGACCAAAGCGAACCAAGTGGTTTAGCACTGGCCGTGTGAGTACATCAGTGTAAGGAGTACTGTGGATGGATATGCGTCACGTGTAAAACTCTCAACTATGTGAGTCACAGACCAAAATAACTGAAAAAGAAGAGTATAACGTACTTTTCACTCATTTCTCTAACTCTTTTATTGAAAGCAACCTGTAGCATAGGGGTCCCTGAGATGTATAACAATAAGGTAGCTGGGTTTCTTTGGATCACAGTGTGTGTCAGGCAGCTATGATTATTCATTTTTTTATTTAAAATACACAAATTGCAAGTCCATGTCTGGGCAGCGCTGAGCAGGCTTCAGATGTCAGGAGGCAATGTACACCAGGGGGCGGTAGAGAGCCCCTTCATTGGTGAGTCATTGGTTAACTGTGGATCATAAATACAGAGGAGAAGGCCACAAGGATCCCACACCCTGTCCCTCCCTCTGAAGCATATAGTTTTGTGCCGCCCTTTTTTGCGGCAAGTGAACAGCCTTTTCATTGCTAATTAAAAGCTCCCAACAGATTCCCCACCCAAAATTAGGAATGGTTATTAAACTATATTTAATGCAAACGTGGGAAAACACAGCGCATTTCTAACAGCCAAATTTGCTGTATTCACTTTAGGTGAAAAATAGGACGGCACGTTTGTAAAACACTGCCTTTCCTCCAGCTGATATCTAATTAGATAAACATCAACATAGTCTTGATCCCACAAGAGTTTGTATGACTGTCATGAATAGTGGGGGTTTCTTTGCTGGAATTAAAAGGTCAGAATAGATTAAAAACATAATGATGTACAAGAAAAATACAAACACCACGGCCTACCTACTCAGATGATAGATGCATTTGGTTCATAGACACTGCAAAGCAATTGAAATGATGCAAATCGGCTCCAAACTCTGGTTTATGTTATTTTACCAAAGCCCTACCATGGCTTCTATGCACAGACATTTCTGTGTTATGCCTAAAATAATATAAACCATCGTCGTTTGGACCCAAACTTCATTATTTAAAATAATAAGAAGAAGAAAAGTACTAGTGCTTTGGCTTCCCCTAAGTAACCCTTCACGTTTTCTTTAGCTAAGGTACGAGTCACACACCTCATAACTGAGTTTACTGCAGATTTGCTACCAGATTTCGGTGTGGGAATTGTAGAAGCAGCACCTTTCGTGTTGAATACGCTTAACAGAGTGGTATGTATTTGTTAAAATGAAGGGTTCTCCTGGGCTCTTCATTGTCATCATTGTGCAAACTAGGGATGGGCAATATTGTATCGTTTGCGATATACCGGAAAAAAAATTCCCCACGATAATAATTAGTCATCCTGTGATAATAAAGATAAACTCTAATTGATAACGTATATGTGTGTGTGTGTGATGCGCTCACAGCTGGGCCCGCTGTAATAAGCATGGCGGAAGGTGGAGGAGAAGCCAAGGAGGAGTTCATTGCTAAAAAAGGAACTACCTCAATCATCTGGAACTGGTTTGGATACAGAAAATCTGACGTGGAGCAAACAACTGTAATATGCAAAGTTTGCAAAAAAAAAAACAAACAGTGCTTACGAAGGATGGTAACACATCCAGTTTGTTCCACCACTTCAAACACAAACCAGAGTATGAGGAAAGCCAGAAGATGCGCGAGGAGGAGACAGCAAGGTCGAGTAATGTTACGGTTAAGAAAATTCCAACTCAGTTGAGAATTGCCGACACTTTTTCTCATTGCATTCTTTATGATGCGCAAAGTAAACGATGGAAGGAATTCACAGGCAGTGGCAGTTTGCTTGTTTAAAGACATTTGTCACTCCAAAAAAACAGTATTGAATTGTTATATTTTTAATCATCATTTATATTGTTATCACAATAAATACAAGAAAATATCGTGATAAAATTTTAAGTCCATATCACCCATCCCTAGTGCCAGCTCATAATTATCATTTCCATTGTCCTCACAGGTCACTCACTCGTGTATTAAATCATATATTTATTTGTTTCCAAATGCAGCTGTTTGTTTCAAGACTTGTCACGACTTGGATTTGTCCTTCTTGAAAAGCAGCTTAATTGTATGAGGTAACAGACATAACTTCATTAAAAAGTCACAAATCACAAAAGAACACACAAACTATGTTCTTTGATGCAAGGTTCTTTTCAAGGTTCTATTCGTTTTGACCCAAAAAGAAAACAGAACTGGCATTATGCAGCATAATAAGCTAACTTTCCTAATTTCTTTTACCCAGGTTCTCTGAATGACCATGAAGCTCTCTCTGTTCCTTTCTTTGGCCTGTGTGTCCACGGTTCTCCTGTGGAACTGCAGCTGTGATGCCACACCCTTCCCATTCAACATGTCTGCGGAAGGCAGTGGGGAGAGTGACCCGGAAGTCGTAGAACCCGCCTCCTTTACCACTCGCAGCCCAGACCATGTGTCTCCAACACCCAGGGTCACCACTGCCACTCGCATCAAGCACTTCATCCTCAATCAGGTGGTGGACTTCCTGCGTGAGAACCTGCTCCTCATCGTCGTCGTCTCTTCACTGGTCATCATCCTCATCTTCATTGTCTGCTGTGCCTCTGTCATGAGCCACAAACGCAAGCTCAATGCCTACTACCCATCATCCTTTCCCACAAAGAAGTACGTGGATCACAAGGATAAGTCTGGGGGTGCCAGGACGTTCAATGAAGTTCCAGGCAAGCTACCTAGCACCCAGCAGGCTCGACCACTGGAACCTGTCAAACAACCACAAACTGACAACAAAATGATCACCAAGAACCTGAGGACTCCCTCAAATGCCCTGGTGGGAGAGAAGGAGGGCAAGGAGTCCAAACTGAAGCCCCATGAAATTCAAACCAACAAGGAAGCCAGGAGGCCAGAGGAGACCACCCAGGTCGCCAAGCAGGAGGAACCTAAGCAAACCCCAAGCACCAGTCAACCCCCCCTGGTTTGTCTGTGTCACTTGAGAAATGGCAACCAGCCAAATGCTTCCCAAAATTCATCTGGCGCAGAAGATCGAGTTGCCAAGAGAGATGGGAACGTAGCAAGGGTTCAGGGAGTTGTTGTGGAAGTGGTGTAAAGAATGAGGAGAGATGACTTAACACTGTGTACGGCTGGTCTGATGCCTTCAACACAGCATGCCTATTACACTATGCTGAAGTATTTTTTTGCCATTTTGTTTGAGATGGTGGAAAATTAAAACCAAAAGAATCAAAGGCAGATCTCTATTATTTTTCCAACTGATGATTTAAAATTATTGTTCTGTCATCATTAATGCACAGAAACCAAAAAAAAGATGACTTCTGTGACTTCTGGTGCATTGCATGAAACTAGTATTAGACTCAAAAGTATGAGCCAAAAACCATTAATAGTTCCTTGATTTTTATTTATTTTTTTAATGAGACACGTCTGATTTTCCACTCATTCAAAGCAGGATTCTGGCAGTACCAGACACAACCTATTTAGTATAAACAACACTGCTATTTCATCATAGTTCTGTATTCATTGTTGCATATTTTTGGAAGAGACAATCTATAAAAATACCTCTTGTGGTGCATCATTGCCAAGGCACTGAGGTTGTAAGCCATTTCTATCTGCAGTGATATACCTGTGCGATGTCCCCCTCAGTGCCTATATTTTGGGAAGGGAAGAATTTGATCATATGTGTAAAAATTGATATCACTGATTTTTTTTTCTTTTTAAGTAGCATGCAGCTGTCATGTTATTTATCTTTAAATGTTTTTAGTTTTGAGTGGCCTGTGCTTACCTCTTCTGATTCACTGCATCTTTAAGACAGCCTCACGGTACCTTATTAAACTTTGGCCTTTTTTCAGGTCAACTTTTCATTGTAGCAACCTGGCAGACGCAAGAAATCAGTCATTGTTACATTTAGATTTATTCATTTATCTGATGCTTTTAACCAAAGAAACTTCCAATTAATGTGTGCTCCCTGGGATTGGTTAGCTTCACAGTGATAATGTACATGAAATTACCATCACCACTAATCTTCTCGGAGCACTATGGTTACATTCTTTGTCTTGTTCAAAAATCCCCCTGAAGTAAAATTATTTTAAAACTTAATATCCTTTTCATATAATGTTGTCAGCTATGACACCCACTCCTTTGTCTCCAGCATGATGGTAAAAGAAAGTTGTATATATAGTTGTATTTTTCTTGTTCATATACAACCTATCTTGCAAACAAATTGGTAGACATTACATCCCTTTATTGTACCACTTTAAAGGACAGTTTCCTGGCAAAATATGTCTGGGACTAGACTAGGAAATTGAATTCTGTGTTTTTATTTTTAAGCGCTCTTTGAAGTCAGGATACTTGTCTAACGATAATATGCGCGCATTATACTTTCTGTTACTCTGTTTTTGTGTGGGTCTGTTTAGAGGCATATAACATTCATTTAACTTTATCTACACAAAAGGGGAAATTGTGTATGTGTCTGTTAATGCTGTCTATGTTTCACTGAGGTTATTTTTCCGAATGATGAATTTTGATGTGAATTTTAAAAATAATTGTGGACGGAAAAACATAGGAAAGCTGTGCAAAAAAGATGGAAATAATGATGTGTTTATTCCCACTTTATCATAAGCATGGTTTTCCGAGTCCCTAAATGCTTATGTCAGGTAATATAACCGCCACAAATAAATGTAATAATAAAATAATCCAGTTTCATTTGTTAGTTTATGTTAACGTAATGCTGGGGTCATCACTTTTGTTAGTGGTTATAAACAATGTCTAGACTGTCATGTTATTAATATATTCTATGACAATTACATTTATTCCTTGTGTGATTCTGTTTTCCAGTGGGTCAGGATCAGTGTCTTTTGTTGGTGAAACACAGACAACAGATAAAACACGCCCTTTCCTTATTAAAACATACATAGGCCTAGTGCTAATATGATTCAGACCCGTTCTGCAAGCTGGTCAACGGAAACATTTCATAAGGTATGTTTTTATTAAAACACATGTCACCCAAACTATAAAAAAAATACCAAAATACCCACAGATGTGGTCAGATTATAAATTGTATTGGATATGGACTTCAACGT
This sequence comes from Mormyrops attenuatus, assembly GCA_026777985.1. NCBI lineage: Eukaryota > Metazoa > Chordata > Actinopteri > Osteoglossiformes > Mormyridae > Mormyrops > Mormyrops attenuatus. The sequence goes on along the minus strand of JAODKC010000044.1, from coordinate 37,564,338 downwards.
ACACTGTCTGTATATGCAGACTGAAATAGTTTTATGGCTCATATTGAAGAGAGCAGTTTGCGTGATGAGAACATCTCTGTAGATATGTTTTATATAAATATTTAATGGCGGCATTCCTAGGGGGAAGTACATGTGCCAACTCTCCGCTGCGGACCGAATTTGGTCTCCTTCAGATGCTGGGTCAGGTTGATCCACATTCAGAGGACTTGTTTGCAAGGACACTTGTGATTTTGGTTTCAATGCCAAAACCTCTCAAATATTTATTAAAAGACTTTTCAATTCCACTGGGATTCCGCGCAGGGTGTACCCAAGAATGGGATAGGATCCAGCCCCCCCACGACCCTGAACAGTATATGTGGTTGGAAGATGGGTGGTTTCCTTTTCATGCCACATATAGGCCTAACATGGTCCTCATATGGAGTGAACATTGAAAACAGGAAAATGGTGCATCCTTTCCTTTAGACCTCCTGCACTACTTTTACCACGAGACACAGAAATAACATTTACAAATTTGAAACAAAAACACAGTCTGCCCCAAATTAGAAATCTGACATAGGCCTAACATTCAAAAACGCTGGCATGAGCATCCATAATCACACTGAAATTTCAGCACCAGCTCAGTAAAAATAAATGGTGGGCAGACTGTGCCTGAATTTCAGCACTAAAAGGAATAAATTGGTGAAACTTACCGAGCAGCATGCTTGTGTCCAGTTTAGTTACTGACAGACGCACCAAATATTGTCCCTTCATTTATTTTGTCAAAAAATTAGATGGTTATGGTTCTGTCTATCTGTGACACTATCGCATGCCTTTGCGCAAACAAATAATGTATTTACGTTTTGGGGTCTAGTTGAGCTAATGAACTTAAACCCCATATGGATTACATTAGCACTGACTGTGAGTTGCCTTCGCCTTTATCAAGCTACGGGGAGCTTTTTCATGTGCTCGTCGCTGTCCCTGCAACCTTGCACTGTTATTTGAATATTTTGTGGCGAAAGTAAAAAAACAGTAATGCCGGATTTTGCTTAAACAAGACTGTCTATAAACGTCGTGCAGGCAAATAAGGGCACGTTGTGCGCAAAGATCCTGCAATGAGAAGTGCCTTTTCTCTCCTTGTTGGGCTTACAATTTTTGGTTTGTATTTCAGCAACTAGTTAAACGACTCTGTACCCACTGAAATTATAGGTAAACGTTTGTGCCTTTTTTGGTGCAACCTGCTGTTATTATGGGCAAAGTAAACAAACTAGTTTTGACCGCTTCTGACTAAAATCTAGGGATGCACAATGATATCGGCACATCGGTAAAAAACATTTTTTATGTATACATTTGTAAAATGATACATTTAGGGATGAAGTGTTGTTGATCTTGTTTTATGTCTCTGTCTACAACAAGTTGGCCATAAGAATAAGAGTAAAAGGTTATTTCTAGTACAAGACACACTTGGTGTTCTCGTCAATGACATAAAAAAAATGTGTATGTATCTGTTTTGGCTAAACTGAGTTTGAAAATATCAGCATATAGGCAAAAATGTAATATTGTACATCCCTGGAAAAAACTGAATTTTTATTGAATTTTGAATTCTCTGGATAAATCTTGCTAGTAGCTTAAATAAAATATATGATGAAACAATTGCTCACAGATCTGGCAGTAGCTTTCCTTCTCCAAGCAGTAAAAAAATAACATGGTTTTAGTATATAGGCCTAGCTTTTTCAATGCTTCACATTTTATTAGTCTGTATCTTTATATGTTGCCGCAGTGCATTAAAACAAGGAAATGGAAAATGAGACCATATTAAGTTTTCTAACATTTACATGTAGGTCAATGCGGATCGCCTAGTAATTGCAAGCATTGTAATCGATGGAAAGTGTGCCACCTTTTGGCAATGTTGGGAATGACATGGTACTATCTACACCCGTCACACCAGTGCTCCTAGACAATAGCGCTGGATACTTATCATGGCTCTGGTTGCCCGTTTTGTCTTATCAGGGGAATACTTGGTTATTTTTTAGATTATATTTAGTTCGTCAACTAAAGTCATTTTTGTGCCAGTTAAGTTTAACTGCTGACAGTTGGGCACACTGGGAAGCTAGTTTTTAATTCATGGTGCAGTTTGAGAGTCATTCATGTGCTGCTTTGGAAAAACCATCAACTACGAACACATGGTAAGTGCTAAAGTTAATGTTCTACAATGAAAATCCAAAAAGAAATCAAAGGTTAGCAATGTGAAACGTTTGACTTCATTAAAATTTGTTTAATAGCAAAGTCTGGAACGTGTTTGAAAGATAAGCTGTGTTTATGCATGCAACTTAGAAATAGTTAAAAAAAAAAAAGACACATACCAAATAGTTTGTACATCTTGTTGTGGTTGTTGAAGTTTGCTTTTTGTGAGAAATGGACCATGCATGTAGTTTGCAGGGAGATGGGTGTTTGTCTGATCGCGGCAGAGAGCCAGGTCAGTGATCCGGTTGGAAATGCAAACATCAAAGATGGAAAGTGAAAAGTCAGCGGCTCAAAGGAGCAGCCAGCAGCTGAAAGGCGAGTCCTGGAAGGCGGCTTGCCTCAGGATCAGCTTTCCTCTCCTTTTGTTGAGGAGGTGCTAAATAATTTGGGAATACACATCCTACACAGTTTGACGGCAATCTGCTCGCTTTCGGACAGTCCATGTCCTGAATAGTTGATCAATTCATCTGTATTTTCTGATTGACACTAAAGCAGATACCTTTATTTGCCACATTGCTAAAAAGCTGAATCTTCCGATGGCTAAGATGTAACTGTTGATCGGTTTGAAGCAATTACAATTGCGATTCTAAATGTTTTTTTAACCATCAGCAAACATCTCACCAGAGATCTAATCAGGAAGAGGACATGGCATCATTTGGTCAAGAAGACACACAACAAGTAACGGAATACTTTTAGGTTCCATTAAACTTTGATGCCTGCTTTAGATTTGCTGAGACCATTTCGTTTCTATGTTGCAGAGCATCTCCCCAGGTGCAATAGGTGTGCAATTTTTACACCATGGGGTCAAAAATATTCTAACCACAGCTGGAGAAGATGGTAAGTGCCACTGTATTATATCATTTTACTACTCAAACCCTACTCAAATGCTTTTGAAAAGGAGAAATATCATTCCAAAGGTACTTTTTACTAAAAGTTGCATATTTTAGGTTTCAGGATTTTCAGGGTGTTTAAGGACAAGATCACATGTTCTAAAGAAAATTGAAAATAAAATGGAGTTGGTTCCTTCCTGCAATCTGACTGGGAATGGATACCTCTGTCCCTTGACAGTAAGCCATGCCCAGGTGCCTATATGGTCTGCTTCTGGTCCTTGTGATGACTCCTCTAGTTTCCTGGGTGGCTTCCATCTGCCCTCCAGGATGTTGCTGCCCACACCCAGGGTCTCTGGTTCTCTGTGAATCCCTGGGCCTTCAGAACCTTCCACGTGCCATTCCACTCAGCACATCCGTCCTCTCCATGGCCAATAACTGGCTGTGCAACGTGGACCACCTGCTCCGAGCTTTCTCCAACCTCCGGGAGCTGAGCCTCAGCCACAACCGGCTGCCCCGCTTCCCCAGGGGCCTGCCCCCCAGCCTTCAGTCTCTGCAGCTGAGGGAGAACCACATCACATATCTGACAGCAGGTGGACTGCGACAGTTGGGAAACCTAACCAGGCTAGACCTGGAAGACAACCGCATCCGTTTCATCCAGCCTGGTGCACTTCTGAGACTGACAAAGCTGCGGGTTCTGAGCCTGAAGGGGAACCGCCTGTTGGACCTTCCACGCTCCCTCCCCCCCTCTCTGGCCCACCTTGACCTGTCTGCCAACTGTGTCTCTTCTCTGGATCTCACATCCCTGGCCCCCCTCGTGATCCTGCAGGTGCTGAAGGTCAATAGCAACTGCCTGAAGTCAGTGCCTGTGGGCGCCTTTGACGGGCTGCCCCGCCTCCGGGCCGTTGCCCTGGCTGACAACCTCTGGGTATGCGAATGCGACATCCTCTACCTGTACAGGTGGCTCCTGGATGGCAGGTTGAGGATGGCCACAGACCTGGTTTGTGCCGCCCCTGTCCACTTGGCTCGCCGTTTGCTCCTCACTCTGTCCATCACAGCCATCTGCCCCTGGGTACTGAAGCCAAATGACACCAGGGTTCCCCCAGATACTAGGGTGCCTTATAAACCACTGAACAGTCATGCAGCTTTACCCAGGACTGACAGCATGTCTCTATCCACGACAACCAGGCCATTCTTGGCATCCTTTAGACAAACAGCCAAAGCGTCAGAGACACCAGCCATGACTGATGACCACACCTGGCACATTCATCAAGACCTCTTGGCTGCCCACCTCCCGGTCGAAAGCTATGTGTTGGAAGAGTTGAGCTACAAGGACTGCTTGTCATTGAACTCAACCCCACTTCCTGCCCTCCAAGTGGACAGCTCTATGGCCCACAAAGACAGCACATGCACAGAGAACACTGTGGGGCACTATACAGATGCAGACAGCGCCACCACAGGGCCTGCCAGTTCTGCTCTCCCTACGGACAAGGCTGGCCTACAGCCCATTACCCCCATCTGGCCTGTGAGACTGCAGGAGTCCAATACAATTGTGGCTATGCTAGCCACTCTGTGTGTGCTGGTCATCCTGGTTCTGCTCCTACTTTTGCTTCTCCTGCGGAAGGTCTTGCGGAGGAACCAGATAGTGGTCCCCATTCATAACTCTTGACTCTGAAAAGACGCCAAAGTCACCTGGTTAACAAAAATAACAGAACTGCAAAATAACAGAGACCTATTGCTGTTTATCACAAACATTTAACAATTTGATATGACTTGTTGAGGCACATCAATGAATTAGAATGCATATCACAAAGAGAAATTAGGAGTTAGAAGTCATGCAGCATTTCTGTTTCAATTGCTCTTAATTGTAACTGTAAGTAGTCTCTAATAAATATTTTGAAAACAAGACTTTCATGTCTTTATGAAAGCAGACAGCCAGCTCCAAAACTTTAATGCCAAAAGAACACAATATTACTTTATTGCTGTTGCTATTTCCTCTGCAGCACGCATGACAAAATCATGACAATAGAATAATACTCTAACTCCTGTCTGACATTCATGCTGGCTTTGTCCAATCATGGCTTACTTTAGTGGAGTTGTACAGTTCCATATTCTTCAATATCCTTCTAAATCACTATTATTTCCCAGAACTGGACAGACATATTACTACTAGTAACATTCAGCCCACCATGGTGCAGCTGGCAGAACAATAATAACCTTGATATTGAATAAAACATACTGTCAGAGGCACCTTAAAATGCTTTCACTCTTGTGAAAGTATATTATGAATATTACTCTTTAGCAATCCTTTGATTCTTTCTATCCAGAGACTGCATGTGCAGACACCAAGGTCTGATAAGGCCAAAGAGTAATGTGAAAGAAGATGGGTGTCAGGGGGCCCAGTTGGCCATAAATCTAACATTTTTAAGCATACATTTTTGAGAAACTAGTGTCAGACAGCCCCTGCAGCAACTGGGGCTTAAGGGCCTTGCTGAAAGGTCCAACAGTGAAATCACCATGCTTATGGTAGGATTTGAACCAGCAACATTATGATCACAAGCACAGCATCCTAAGCCATAGAGCCACAAAATTGATTCTGATATCTCTGGTAATCTAAGAAAAGACTTGGAAATTGCTGTCGATGCTGTAAACCGAGAGCTTGAGCAGATCTATCAGCTACTTGATCAGAAAGGTTTTATTTTATTGGTCTGTTGAATTATTTCTAGCTATTATGTAAAACAATTCTGCAAGGAACCCAATCTGAACTATACACCCATCTTCCATATTTGTTCATCCAGTACAGGGTCATGGCGAGCCTGGAGCAGGAACAACACAACCCTCGAAGTGTGAGGCCACAGTGATACTCACTGAGTTACTGTTCCTTCAGGTGAACTGATTTCAGAAAAAAGATCTTACTCTGACATTTTCCTGTGGCTCATATAAACTCTGAATAAAATAACTTCATTAAGTATTTAATAAAATTCTTCAATTTGTACTTTCATAGGAAAGAGCAGAATATTGGTGTAATCCACCCTGTGCTCTACTGTGGGTCTGTCCATTCATCTATCCATACATGTGCCTGTAGCAGTAAAAAGGAACACAAGTAGCCTTCAACAAGATCTTAGATGATGGGTTATTACTAGAGTAAACTCAAGTGGCAAATTTAACACGTCATGTTTCACAATTAACTAATGTAAGGAGATTCACTTAAGGGATTAGATGTCACGGATATTGATTAAAAATGTATTGTTCCCGTTTGTTGGTTTATTATATGTAGGCCTAATACTTTCTTTACAATTTCAACATTATACACATTTTGTGAAACTTCTTTAAAAAATATTAGGACGAGGGATGTCGAGATGCTGAGAAAAACACTACAAATTATTTTAGAATCATAAACATATAAAGCTTACACACTTCATCACACAGCGAGGATAATTCGGTAATGCGCAATCGATCGTCAGAGAACCCCCCCCCCAAAAAAGAAAAACTGTGTTGTCGCGATGAGATCTGGCATGTATGATATATTAGGTCATTACAATTGCTTTACACAGAATTCAGTATCGCAATTAGTTTTGAGTTTGAGTTCCTGTAATGGACCTGTAATGTTGCCTACCAGTACATCGATTCATTTTTATTATTCATTGATATAGCAAGAAACAACATAACTACCTCCAGTTACAATCATAAAAACCTAAAGTTACAGTACATTAAATCTGTCCAACCCATAGTGTTTCGGGGAGCTGCACTTTCGGACAAAGTACAAATAAAAGGAATCAATATAAAATTACTTAATATGGAAAGTCATAGAGAACCGAACGCGTTCGTCTGAAACATTATTTACTGAATGTGAGAAATGTTAACATTTATTATAGATTCCTATATTACATTAAATTACAGAAAACGTTAGAAAAATAGACTTTATAATTGCGAATTAGAAATTATTCTCATAACACACAATTTACACATGTTACATAATACTAGTTACAGGAGTTTGTTAAACGTAATATTATTTCATAAAACTAAAAATAATACTGGAAGTAACCCATTATTTTCAGCGTGCATCTGTATGAGTTTCAACACCGCACCAACATGGCGCTGGTTGCGGTGACTAAATAATCACGTGGTTTTATTAAATGTGACGCATCATCAAACCGTCTTTAAAACGCCTGAAATATTGCCCCTGACAATTTCAATAAAACGTGAACTAAACGCGATAGAAATGTATCATTTTAATAAATACAAAAGTAGAATATAGTATTAATCTGGTGTTCAGACAACGCAACACTGCGTTTAGTTTATTGGGGTCATTAAAATCAGGCTTGAGGTTGGACAACATTACACTGTTACCAGGCAGATCGAGTCTCAACATGGCGGCAAAGGGAAGCGAAGAGAAGACGCAGTTTCAAGAGATGGAGGAGGAGACGACAGCTGGATTGGAAAGAGAAATGGAGTCTGATCAGGAAGAAGGAATGGGGGTGGAAGATTCTTCTGAGGATGAAGACGGTTCCTCTGAGGATGAGAAGGAAAACGAGGCTGAAATTCAGCGTCTAGAAGAACAGGTATGGTTAAAAAAATGAATGAATGAATATGTGTTGTCAAAGCCCCGTTTATTGACTTAAAACACTAGCGTTTCTGGCTGAATATCTGAGATCTTAAAAATACAGGCAGTCATTGATTGCTCAGTATTCATGTTACGTACGTGCATATTAGCATTAAATTTAACGCCATGCGGGCGATCCTTATGTACGCAGAACCCACTCTATTAAGTAGGCTGGGATTTAAATGACTGCGTTATGATCTGCGCGTAATTAGGTAACAACGCGGTTTATCATGCTTGATGACGCATATTTTCAATGCATGTGCGTGTCTTCAATTTTTCGGGTTGATAGTTAGATTTATTTTGTCAGTATAAAAAAAATCATTTTCTAAGCTTTGCATCGTTAAAGTTTCGTCTGTCGCGGTTGTAAAACCCTACAGCCTACACCGTTGTAACCGGAGTGCTCACGACTTTCCCAGTTAAGCGTGAGGTGCGCATTGCTTTCCGGGATAGTGTGGGCGTGATGGCCAAAACACTCACCTGCTCCATCATTCCACTCAGTCGCTCGATAGGTTCCATATTTGCTCCTAGCTTGTTGATTTGTATGTTTCAATGGTGTCATTTCCCTATGTCATTAGCGCACAGTCACCTCTTGCATGTTGAACTTTCTTCCGCTGTCTATACGGACGTGTCTGTTCACTGATTTGCAGCTATCCATCAATGTATTCGACTACAACTGCCACGTGGATCTGATCAAACTGCTAAGGCAGGAGGGTGAGCTGCTCAGACTGCGCAGGGCAAGGCAGAAGATGAGTGAGCTTTTCCCTTTGACAGAAGGTTAGACCCAGCCCTTGTGGCACTTTCTATCATTCCTATGACCTGGTTGTTTGTGGTCAGTAGAGCCGTTTTGTGTATTAATTATTCATTTACATGGTCAGTGTCTACAGGTGAGTTAGTGACGTGTGAAATCAGATCGTAAGGTGTGTTTCTAGATCTCACTTGTCTTCTGCAGAGATCTGGCTGGATTGGCTCAAGGATGAGATACGGATGACAGAGGGGGAGCCCAACCGTGAGAGTGTGTACGAGCTGTTTGAGAGAGCTGTGAAAGACTACATCTGTGAGTAGGGGCATGGGCTATTAGGGGAAAAATAACCTTATGAGAGACAGGTGCCATAAAAATGGTGCATCTTCCTCCTCACTCAGGCCCTGAGATCTGGCTGGAGTATGCCCAGTACTCCATTGGGGGCATGGGGTCATCTGGTGGGATTGATCAGGTGCGGTCCATCTTTGAGCGAGCCCTGACATCAGTTGGCCTGCACATGACCAAAGGAGTTGCTTTGTGGGAGGCCTACCGGGAGTTTGAGAATGCCATCCTGTCCACAGTGCAGGTAGTGTGTTTATGCTCTCATTTGTAGGGTTTCCAGTGCGTTGTTGGAAATATCCCATTAAAACCTGCCATACAAATGTAATACTGTTAATGGAAGCTACATAATCTGTGTACAGAGGATGAGTGAGTTGTCTTGTTGATAACCCTAAATCTCTGATGCTTTTATCATCAAAGACACAGTGTTATTGAAATGAGGTAAGCACTGAGTTAGCTGTGGTGACATGCATGGGTGGCAATCTAGCATGTCCACAGCGTGCATCTGCTGTATCTGCAGGTGATGTTGTGTCCCTTTTCCCTTCCGGGGGGGACTGTGTACAACTGATATCCCATGAAACAAATGCCACAGGGGAGACCACAGGGGAGACCTTTTTTCACTCTGCCTCAGGGTCCTGGCCAGTGTGTAGGCCTTGGTAACGCCCCCCCCCCCCCCCCCCCCCCACCAGGAGGAAGGGGTGAAACGCCCCCCCCCCCCCCAAAAAAACACAA
>JAODKC010000044.1:37535839-37551087 GCA_026777985.1 Mormyrops attenuatus | reverse complement strand
AATATATAGCTAGCTAGCTAGCCAGCCTTACAACATTTAGAACTTTGGGTGTGCCGAGACTGCTGTGTTGCGTGTGATGCTATGGCAGATGGTATGTGAGGGTGTGCATGTGCGTGCGTGCACCTCCTAGTATCCCATCTAAGGTGAACCTCAGCCTTGTGCCCTATGCCCCCTGGCTTAGGCTGCCTGCATAATCTTGACCAGGATAGGAAGATGGATAGATTATTCAGTGTCCCATCGAGGGTGGGGAAACTCGGGATTGAGGTAGTATTGTATCATGGGATATGTCAACTCTCTGGAGGGTAAAGCACTATTGCTATTCTGAGTTCAGGATACAAAAGAGACTGTTCGTGGGGACCTGGTTAGTGGTTTTGTGTTCAAAAACACTGCAAATGTCTCTGTCCAGTCAGAGCACACTAGACAAGCTAGAGAGACATTTGCATGTTTCCCTCATTAATGCAAACCACACGTGTCTCAGGGTTTCCCAATCCTGGTCTCCATGGAGACTGTCATATATGCTAACCCTCATTAGTTCAGTCTGCCCTGGATCTCAAGAACTCTTAATGCCTCATGTGTCAACTCCCTTTAATTTGTGTTCCTCTGTAGATTTTGATTTGACGGGCTGTGACGCTTCATTCCAATCATTTAGTTGCCTAAATCGTACTTTGTCATGTGAAGTATTTGCCCCATCTTATTTTACCACAGTAAATAAACTATATTATTAAATGAATTTAGGCATCTCCTGAGACTACCAGACAAGGAAGTCGATGTCCAGATCCGTAAACATCTAGGTCGAACTTAATGAAGAGCTCAATCAAGGCTTCATTTAGTTAAGGACTCGGCAGGAACAAAAAGAACTGCAGAGAGGGGGCCCTTGGCCGTGGGGGGGGGGGGGGAGTTGTGCTGTCAGCCGACTAGGGAAAATGCAGAAAATAAATGACGTGGCTGCTGAAGCCTGCGCTGTGAAATGCCCAAAGCACCACATCGTTAGCGTTTGTTCTGGCAGGTGTTGCTGGATTTAGGCTCTGCCAAGTCTGCCGGCAAGTTGGACAGGGTCTGAAAACAGGGCTGAGCACCCAAACAGCCGTGACAGAGTCGTAAATGGTGTTCTCTGTGTGTGTGTGTGTGTGTGTGTGTCTGTACATGCTTGTGGAAATCATTTTTGCACCCCTTTCTGCTTCCTCTGTTACATTGACCTCTTTGTCAGTATCTGAAATGATGCTATAATGTTTACCGTGTCTGTGTGTGGCCACTCAATGGGACGCCCATCCTGTCGCTGTCATATTCTGTATAGGATGGCTGTTTATTGCAAGGTGCCTCAAATAGAACCTTCTGGAACCCTTATGTTTGCCCCCTTTCCCAGAGGTCTTTGAGAAGGCCCTGAATGCAGGGTTCATTCAGGCGACCGATTACGTGGACATCTGGCAGGCATACCTGGATTACCTGAGAAGGCGTGTAGATTTCACTAAAGGTGAGGAAGGTTTTCCCACACTGCTGGAGAGCAACTGAAAGGGACGTGTCACCCTTTGGTGTTTTTGTTCACTTGAGGATATCTTCTGTTTTAGAATCGAGCAAAGAGCTGGAGGAGCTGCGAGCAGCCTTCACCCGAGCTCTGGACTACATGAAGCAGGACGTGGAGGAGCGTATGTGTCTCCAGTCATCAAGGGCATCTGTGGCTCTTTAGGTTTTTCTTCTAGTGTCCACATCCTCAGAGGACAAAGCAAAATGTTCTTTTGATAAATACTTGTAGATGAAGCTTCAAACCCAGTGATGGGTGGCATGATCGGCTTCTGTTAATCATTAGCAGAAACCGAAAGCGTACACAGCAGCCAGTGAAAAGTGGGTTAAACCCATGGATAACTTACATCGTCTGGTTTTTACTTGAAATTGATTCTGTCCTAAAGACTTGAAGTGCTTTTGTTGTTTGAATGTCTTGCTGAACAAAAAAAATGTCGTCCCCCCACCCCTTTCCCAGGGTTTAGTGAAAGTGGGGACCCCTCCTGTACCATAATGCAGATCTGGGCACGGATAGAGGTGAGTGCACCCCCTTGAGGCTCAAGGAGGAATTTACTCATTTGGTTATGGGATTGTTTGTGCCTCCCAAGCTGGGTAGTGATTTGTTGGTTTTTAAATTTAGCAGAGGTTCAGTGATGACTGTGGGGACCAGTAGTCCCTCTGTGTGGATGTTAAAGGTGATGGATTGTGAGTCACATTGATGTTGCTGGCAAAATAAGTTGGTGATTGAAGCAGTAAAATAGAATGAAAATGTGAGATTCTTACTGATTGATGGGTAATCTGGACTTGTAGGTGTGGGAGCTGGAGCAGAATCTGAATTGTTTGATATATCAGCACCCTGTGATGCATGGCATTATGGGTAGCTTAATGGGTAGACTGGTGCAATCTACTGTTACCAGGCCTTGCACTGCCGGAACATGCAGAAAGCCCGGGAACTGTGGGACACCATCATGACGAAAGGGAACGCCAAATACGCTAACATGTGGCTGGAATATTACAACCTGGAGCGGTAAGAGCGGCTCGCGGGAAGCCTGCTGACGGGGGGTGGGGGAGGGGGGTACACAGTGGAGTCTGGAACTAATGCGTGCCTCATTGGCAGGTCTTACGGTGATGTGGTTCACTGCAGGAAGGCTTTGCACCGGGCAGTCCAGTGCACAGCAGACTACCCTGAGCACGTGTGCGAGGTTCTGCTCACATTTGAGAGGGTGGAGGGTGAGTCAGCCAGTGTGTCTATGTGGTGGTGGTGGTTGTGATGATGATGATGATGATTGATTCTTCCTCTCTCTGCTCTGCCCTCAGGCACCCTAGAGGACTGGGATGTAGCGGTGCAGAAGACAGAGACCCGACTGGCTAGACTTCAGGAGCAGCGGAACAAGGTGAGGACCCCCCCCCCCCCCAACCCTATAACCCCTGACCTCGGTGACCCGCCGGTGTTCCCGTGTGACACCCCTTTCCTCCTGCAGGTGGCTGTGAAGGAAGCCCTGCTGGCCCAGCAGGAGGTGGAGCGTGTGGAACACCGTAAGAAGGCCAAGGCCGAGAAGAAGGCCCAGAAGAAGGCACAGAGGGGCGGCCGGGCAGGGGAGAAGAGGAAGGCCACGGAGCAAGAGGAGGAGGAAGGGGAGGACTGGGGGGAGCAGTCAGGTGAATATCGGTGCACAATGGGAGACCCCAGTTAACTGTTAGGTTGCGTTTGAGCCTTTTAGCTGGTTGTGTTCTCAGAGTTCCTACTGTTCCATCCTTTTTTTTTTTTTTTACAAATTTGGTCTATTTTATGAAATATTTTTAAAGCATGCTATTCCAGGTGAGTATGTAGGCAAGTTCCGCTCCTGGGCACCTACATCCTCTGTGTCCTTAATCATTATGCCTCCGTGTTACTAACCCTGTCCAATTGGCTGTGAAGCAAGACGTCTGTCTCCATTTCTGTTTGTCCTCCGGATGTCGCACGCCAAAAACAGCCTCTATCTGATGTCTGGTTTCAGAACAACCTGTGAAGAAACATAAAGGGGAGGGGGCCCCCGGCGTGAGCGAGGCAGAGGAGCTCATGGAGACGGAGGGTGGGCTCATGGGACTAACAGCGAGGAAACTGGTGCCCCCCTCTGGCAACAAGAAAGAGGCACGGGAGGTGGCAGAGGCCACCCGCAGGGTGCAGAATGCCACGCAGGACCAGCGCGATGACCAGACCAGCGTCTTCGTCAGCAACCTCGCCTTCACCTTGGAGGAGCCCGAGAAGCAGCTAAAGGAGCTGTTCCAGAACTGCGGCTCAATCCAGCAAGTCCGGGCCATCTACAACAACAAAGGAACCTTCCGGGGGTACTGCTATGTACAGTTTGAGGATCAGGCATCGGTCCCCCTGGCGCTGAAGCTGGATCGGCAGGACGTGGAGGGCAGGCCCATGTTCGTTTCCCCTTGTGTGGATAAGAACAAGAACCCCAACTTCAAGGTGATTGCAGGGCTTGCGGAGGAAGCCTTGGGGTGGGGGCAGCTCGTCTGGAAGCTCTTGATTCTACCCGTTCATTCCCTTTAGGTTTTCAAGTATAGCACAGCTCTGGAGAAACACAAGATCTTCGTTTCCGGTCTTCCGTTTGGCTGCACCAAGGAGCAGTTGGAGGAGGTGTGCAAAGAGCATGGCACAGTCAAGGACGTCCGCCTGGTCACCAACCGGTCTGGGAAGCCCAAGGTCAGAACCGGCTTAGTCATTAAGGTTAAAACTATGATGCACTAATGCAGGGTCCTTGAGAGCCATATCATATAATTACAATAAAATCAAAAGGCCATAATTCATGTCTTCAGTGCCTTAATTATTTGGCTCTGTGGTGCTGAAGGTGAGTGATCTGTATGGCCGGTCTGATTGACCCGAGCATGGCGGCCAGACTAAGGCGCTGTCATCTCTCACTCAGGGCCTGGCATATGTGGAGTTTGAAGACGAGGCACAGGCATCAACCGCCGTACTGAAGATGGACGGGATGGCCTTGCAGGACCACACCCTGACAGTGGCCATCAGCAACCCGCCCCGCCGGAACGTGGCTGACAAACCCGACTCGAGCAAAGGCCTGGGCTCTATGATGCCACGCCAAGTCTATGGATCGTAAGTGTGTCTGTGTGACATGGGTCATGCTCGTGCTCGTGGGATGTTGCTGATCCATAGATCTGAGTAATTTGTGTTTTCTGTACTTGATAATCTGTTACAAATGAGTCCCACTAGTGTGGGAGAAGATGGTGCCTAAATGTGATGAGTGGTGGAAAAAGTACTCCGTTTTCATAAAGTAAGTACAGATACCACATCAAAATACTACCTGAGTAAAAATAAATAGAATGAAAATACATAGTACTTAAGTATATCGTACATTTGGATCAAATCTTACAAAATACAACCTATTACATTTACTCAAGACAGATTTGAATATAGCATTACCAGTTAGTGCAGCACAATGAGGAAAACTGGGTCATATAACTTTTTTCAGAAAAAGCCGTGAAGCTTAAGTTTGGTGGTGCAAATGAGTGAAATGACTTTTATTCTGTGGAAAATGAAAGATGGATCTACAGGCCAGATTTAATAACAAATTATAAACATTTCGGAAGCCGGTACTTAACTGGTGTATGAGCAGACTAAATCCCTTGTCCACTACTGCAAAAATGGCTGACCGTCCAATGCAATCATCTCAATTATTTCAGTAGTAGTTCTAGTGCTGCTGACTTTATTGTACATTTAAACTGTATTCAAAGTTTAAATATCGAATGGCAATTTCAGCATATTAACCAATATATCGTGCATCTCTACATATTGTTTGTTCCATCTTCTGAAAGGCAGTATGCAATACACAGCAATAAAAGCAAAAATATATTCCACAAGAATTTTTGTACATTTTTAATCGTGCAGTCCAGGTATGCTGCATGCAACACTTACTAATTTTTTATTTTTCTGAATTGGGTAATGATGGTTACGCAGAATATATTGTAATAAAAAGTTATTTGACTCAGAAATATAACGAAATGAAAAACAAAAGTTGCAATAATTATAAAATACTCAAGTACAAATTCATAAAAAGCCTTTTATTTGTACTTAATACCTCTTTTTTTTTTTTTTTTTAATTATTTATTTTTTTGTAGGAGAGGGAAGGGCCGCACGCAGCTCTCCATGCTTCCACGTGCTCTGAACCGGCAAGCGGCTCCGGAGCTGAAGGTGGAGAATGGAACTGTGCAGAATGCGGCAGCAGCGGGCGAGTCCGGGTTGGAAACGCAGGGCAAGCCTTTGTCAAACGCCGATTTCGCTAGGCTCCTGCTCAAGAAATGACCTGTTTGGATTTGGCGAGAGAGAAGGAAATAACTGCCTTTTTAATGGAAACCATTTTGTGTCCTTAAAAGAAAAATAATAAAAAAAAAAAATGTAATTTAGTTGTAAATATTCGAATCCCCCCGCCCTTTACGTGGCCTATCCTGTAAGCAAACGCCTTAATTAACCAGGGCTCCCTCCTTGCACCCCCAGAAGTATGAGAATCAGCCACTTCTTTTGGATGTTAGTCTGGCTGACGAAGTAGTTTTCTGTTTTAATTGCTGGTTTTATTAAAATTATTTTAAAGCGTGCAAATAATGTGCCACGCACCGGTTGTTCAAGATGGGTTGTGTTCTCCAGGATTGAAGACTGAAAGGCTTGGGTAGGATGCCTGTGGAGGCTTTGGGATTTTCTTCCTGTTATTTTGAGGTGTAAATCTACTCTTGGCGATTTGTTTTTGCTTTTCTAAGGATATATGCAAGAACTTCATTTTTATTGAATATAAATGTATTATAAAGTGTATAGAAGAACGATGATGATGGTGAGGCATCTGCACCTGTTTTGCTTTAGGCTTGGAGGCTGGAAGGTTTGGGCCAGTGCCGGATGTAAAGGCAGCTTCCGGTCCCCCCCCCCCCTCCATTTTGCAGAAGCTACCTGGACTGCTGTCACAGAAACTTAGCAGCAGCAATCCCAGCTGACTCATAGCCTCTCCTGACCCCCCCCCCCCGAAAATAAGATTTTGATTTTTTTGAGATGTGTCAGAGTGCAGTGAGAACACGGCTGTTGTACAGTGGAGGCTCTGCACGTTAACTTCAATTGTTACTGGTAGTGGATGTTCAGATTGTGTGCGTGTGTTTTAAATCCCAGAGGTCTGCATGTAAAGGCTGATAATGACCATCTCTCACATTGAGGGCGTTTACATTAAAAAGTAAAAAGCAGGAATCATGATTACAAGCCCCGCCCCCTTTTCCCTCCCATTCTCAGCACGCGTTCTTGTAAGCATCACCTACCTGTTAGTCCCAGACTCCTCCAGATTTTAAAATTATTTCTGCATTGCATGTAATTCTGCCTTATGCATAGGCCTCACAGTAATAGCCATAAACGGATGGATGGGTTGTAGTTAACACTGTGAAACCAACACATTTTGGAGGCATCGCTGGGGACGAGGCAAAGGTGTGATGGTGATTTATTTTTGATGTTGACACAAACGTTGGAAGTCGAGTCCCTCAGCTACCATTCCCGCACCCAAACCCTCGTGGAAATCTATGCAGCTGTATATCGCAAACGAGACCCTTCTGCGTGCTGGCCCTTCTCTAACTGTACAGAAAATCGCTCTATCCGTGACCGTGAGTTATAACTGTATGCTTGAGCTGTCTACCTGTAGAATGTGGAGTACCCAATTTCTCTGATGTAAGGACCTCAAAGCGGTGAATGCGTGCGTAGGTTATGAACACATGAACAACAATTCCTTTGTGTTATGTATATATATATTTTTTGATTTTCACAGAACTATCTGAAACATATTTTGTGTTTGTGGTCACCCAGACAATTCCTTCTATACTAGTATCACCAGTGAGCCTTTCATCGTTTTAAAGGAGACATTTTTTTGTGGTCAGGTGTTCAGTGTTCACATCCCAAGTGATTGGCCATAGTTTTCTATAGCATTTGTATGTTTTAAGAGAGAAAAAGGACATTTAGCTAAATCTAGTGATGTATCACCACAGTGGCCTATTTTAGTAAAGAGAAAATGTGTTTTAAAGCTATTTGATGTCCATTATTAAAAAAAAAAAAAAGATAATTATACAAAATTAAAGTTTATTTTTTGTTAATATGTTGGGTAAATTGGTCTTTGGATGCTTGAACATGTACTGGAAGCTTTCATTTACCAAAATGTTTTTTTTTGTGTTTGAGAAGTTGTACAAGGACCATGTGTGTAATTTCCTGCTGTTTTTCTAGCAATTTATCCTTTTTTTGTTGTTGATCTATAACTGTATAAAACTTTTTTTTGCGCCTAAATGCTTCATTAAAAGCAATTAAATGTTTATGAATGCGTGCTTGTCTGGAGGATTGTAGGTTCAAATCCCACAGCTTGCAGAATAACCCTATCACTTTTGGGTCCTTGAACAAGGGCCTTACTCTCAACTGCTCCAGGGATTCTGCTTTTTAACCCCAAACTATCATGACTTGTCCATCGCTTTGGACAAGAGTGTGCAAAATAAAACCATCATGCTGTCCACTGGTATCCCCATAGAGGGGGTTCAGGACAAATGACCACAAAGACAATCTGCCCTCCTTTGGCATTTAATTTTAATTTAGTAATAAATAAGCTTTTAAATAGTATGAAAGTGCTGTTGTGTGATCACCACAGACGAGGCATGTTAATATCCACAGCAACTCAAAAGCCATTAGGAGTCTCTCACCTCAGCTGATTATGATAAATGAGACTTTGTTGACCTTCCAACGCACTGATGACAAGTAACAGTTCTTCTGATGGAATGTAAGGACACCAACCCCCTCCCCCTCCCCCGCCACAGTCCCAGCAGGTACGTCAGAACCATAATCTTATTATAATAAATACTGGGAACATAAGATTAATCTTATCTGGGAAGATTTTATCTTAAAAGGTAAATTTAATTCCTTAGAATTCTTCAGTAGTACACCTACTTTTAGGTCACATAAAAAAAATCTGCTGAATACCCCATGTGCAAAGAGCCTAATTAACAGGCCTAATTAATTTTCACACATGCTGGTTGCAGTGGCACCTCAAAAGAGGCATTATACAGCAGAATTATGGTCTGTCCAAATGCATATAATTGATGTATGTACATAACTGAATGCTATGTCCATTTAAGGTCACCTAATTGCCATTCATCGAGTCAATACCCATCAATCCCAAAAATATAGGGGCTGAAAGCATGAGGCTTGAGCAGGAGTGTGAACTGGAACCTCAGTTATGCACGGGGATGGTGTTCTCACAGTCAGTGCATGGCTGGTGCCCTGCCCCCGGCAGCCCCACCGCGTGTTCCGTGCTGGCAATGAGCAGTGTGTCCAGGGTGATCTCCGTGCATTTGGCGACGAAGCGGATGAAGGGCCGTACATCACCCTCATTAGCTGCATCCAGTGCACTGTAGTACTCTGCCCTCTGCTCCTTGCGGATTGTGATGGGCGGGTATCGCGCCTGCATCAGCACCAGGTTCATGAGCAGCCGGGATGTGCGCCCGTTGCCATCGGAGAAGGGGTGCACGTATACCAGCTTGTAGTGGGCCAGGGCAGCAAATTCCACTGGATGCAAGCTGAAGGCCTCCTCCGAGTTGAGCCACTGCACGAGCTCAGTCATGTGCCGCTCCAGGTCCCGGGGGTGTGGTGGGATGTGGTGGCCCACGAACACCTGCGTAGTCCTCAGCCGGCCTGCCTCCACGGGGTCAGCATGGCCCAGCACTCGCCGGTGGATCTCCAGAATATCGTCAATGGTGACGGATCCTACACGTGACAGCAAGGTGCTGTTGATGTATGTCATGGCGGAGTCCACGCCGATCACCTCATTCTGCTCCTGCAGGCTCTTTCCAGGCACAGCATAGCGTGTGTCGATGATGTGCCGTATCTCTGACAGCGTCAGTGTGTTGCCCTCGATAGCCACTGTATGGTAGATGTGGTGATAATAGGTCTCCTCCATCACACGCCGCAGGGCAGAGTTGCCCTTAGGAATGGACATCAACCGGCGCACCTTGCTATCAATGACACTAAAGTAGCGCTGGTCCAATTCGGCCACTAGGGGCAGCGTTCGGTCCCGGCTCACAAGGGCCTTCTCGTTGCAAGGGGAGATGGCAAGGGCCTTGGAATAGAGATGGTCTGCCTGGATAACATCCTTCTCCTCCTCCAGGATGGTCCCCAGCTCTGTCAGAGCTTCCACAAAGTCAGGGTTCATATTAAGCGCATGAACCAGCAGTTTGTGGGCCTTTTCTCGTTTCCCCTGCTTCTTCATCTCCAGGGCCTGCTGCAGAGCTGCCTTGGCCTCAAACTTGTTCTCTGCAACAGATTACAGATTGCTCAATGGCCCACTATTCTCTCCAAACACATTTTCTGTCAACGATGAGGTTATCTAAAACTTATCTCCAGGAACAAGTGTAAAACTACATATTAGCCTGACACAGTAAACCAGATGTTGGGCTACAGATTCTGCATTGTGACTGATGCTATCATGATAAAATATGGTGTAATGGAAAGTTCTGTTTAAAATGTACTGTAAAACTGTTCCAGAAGGACCAGAAGCATGTAACCCTCTCCGGCTCGAATTCTGCAATCTCACCTGGACTGGGTTTGGGCTTGAGGGGTAGGAGGTCGAAGACAGTGCTAGGGACAGTGAGACTGGTGGAGCGGGAGCTGTGCTGGATTACCCCACCCCACAACTGGCAGCGCAGGAGGGCCAGGCCTTGCAGTGTGGCACAGCACTGCTCCTCCACCCCAACCAGGGGCAGCAGCAAGGCCAGCAGGGAGCCCAGGAGCAGGCATAGCAAAGGCCCCCAGCCGCATAGTGCCCGGCCGCTGGTGTATCGCCACACCTCCAGTGCCGTGATCAGGCCCATCCTCCTCCTCCTCCTTCTCTTTGTGTTGGTGACATACCCGTCACCATGCTCTGGTTCAGCCTCTGCAGCTGTGTTCAAGAGTATGACAGTAAAGCTGGATGATTGAAAAGTTATAAATTTCACCTGTAGTCCTTAATTATTAAAAGATCTTGAAAAACCAGTAGAAAACCTGTCAGTCTATCTCCTTACAACAAGCTGTATGTATCGACATTTATGGGTAATTTAACAGCCGAATAAACGGAGAACTCATTCCTGTCTTCTGTTCCATGTCATGTCGTCTATGTACATTCCCTATAAATGTCTCGCTGATGAACAAATATTGTTGTTTTAAATCACACAATGGTAGACATGATAACTCTACGATTAGCTGCGTTTAAAAGAGCCGACAGATTAAAAATATGTCATCATACAGGTATGCCTCAAACTTGTAAAGTTGCACTTCCGGTAAATAGAAAATGCTAGAATGACATTGTACGACAAAAAAATAAGAGTGTAACGTTACCTGTAATATTTAGATAAATTCGTGGCAAATACAAGGAGACTATCCTTTCATCCACTTGTATTCATACCCTTCGTTTCCTAATAAGATACTTCGTCGCTTGAACACCAATAACCAACAGTCCTGTGCGCAAAAAAGTGACCCACTTCTCTCCGCGCCGCCGATTGGTCCTCTGTTCCTTGTATCCTCTTTCGTATTGGCTTACAAATGCCGTTGAGCTGTGGACAGGAGCAATAGATGTGCCGGTTCGTAGTTGTCACCGATTGGACGAAAAGTATTAGTGACGTAAATTATTTAAATAGCTTCCTTCGTTTTAAACCGGAATAGAAATGACATTTGCTAGAACGTGACCTCGATGCCTTTTCACTATGGAAATTTCCGATGGAGGGTGCATGATTCATACACTTATGATGAGGTATAACGTCATAGACCTACATTTCAAGCAATGATATTAAGAGAAGACTGTTTGCCCTAAAGCAGAAACATACATTTCTTTTCATGTGATATTTTATGTGAGGATATACTTAATACTACTATTTTGCAGCAGGTAAAATGGTACGTTTAAAGGGGATTTAAACCTTTTATCGATCTAGTTAAAACAGACCAAATCTAGGGACACTCTAAAACGAATGCGGGATCACCACAATAACTAAGGAGCGGTATTTCTTTATTTTACATAACATCAATGCAGACATGAAGCATCAAGTAATAGTTATGATTATAATCGTTTAGGGTTCTCACTGAAAGCAATTTACCAAAATACTCGCAACGCCGTGTTATAACTTTAGTCAGTATCAACCCATGAAACATCAGGGGGCAGCAAAGTCAAGTTATTTTTTCACCGCTTTGCATGTCGTGCTCCGTTTCGTCTGTACTTATCATTGATGAAAATCAGTCACTTAACCGCTTATCCTGGTGAGGGTTGTGGGAGTCCTGGAGCCTGTCCCAGTGAGCTAAGTGCACAAAGGAGTGTAATAAGGACATCAGTAGCAGTGATGTCTCGTACTATGAAGACCACCATCGCTCCATTGCTTTTGGAACTGTTTCATCACGTGGTTCCCACAGCACAGGATTTTGTTTTTGGGAGTATTGAAACACATCGAAGTCTTTCTCTCCGACCTTATTAGGGCAATACCTGACTCAGAACTTTAACAGTCAAATATTCGACTATTTGTTAATTTGTTTCCCCATAGAGATAATCTGGAAGTTAGAAAATCCGTTGTCATTATAGTTTCAGTGATGATTACGACCCCGCGTTGCGGCTCGCTTTTGTTTTGTTATTCCTGTGTTTTTGAATTTGTCGGAATGATACATCGGCAGACTTGTAGTTTTGTTTAAAATATGAAATAAAATAGGCTGTAAGAGTTTGACATTAAAAATAAACTGTAAATGAATAAACAAATGAAACGTTTTGCTCGACAACGAACTCTTCGACAGCCTACCTTTTTCTCTCTAAACATAACTAGTAAATAAATCTAAACAAATAAATTAACTGATTATTTAAGAATGGAATTTTAGATGAAAATAAAAACAGTAAGCCTGAAAATAAAAAGAAAAATCGTGGCATTGTCTAATTTGAAATAACTTATCGTCTTCAACAGGATAGGCTTATTGGGCTACTGTATATATTTCTCTTAAAATATTAATCTTAAGTGTAAATGAATAAACAAATTAAAACACTTGCAGTTTGAAATCTTTAACATAAAGCAAATGATTTGTCTTCAGTCTTTTTCCTGCACAACAAATAGGTCTAAAATGAATGATTAGCCTGGCCTGTATAAATTACAAGGCAGATGAAACTAAAAAAAAACCACATTGGATTTGCCCAGTTCAATAGTGGACATTGGTTGTACGCAGATCATTTGGTTTGACAGTTTATGTTCTGTTTATGTTCATTCAACACAAGTACATTATTTTGAAGCAAATTTATTGAAATTTGATTCAGTTAAGTAAATTAAACTCCTTGATCATTGTACTCTAACACAATTTGATCAGTTTGTTCCAACACAATTAAATCCCTTGTATTCCAACAATATTACATTACTTAACTCTAGCAGTGTTTTTTTCCATCAGTTACATATTTTCATAATTGTATTTAATAAATTTAAGGTAATTATATTTAAATTACAGTAAATAAAAAGGTTTGTACCAAAACCTTTATTCCAGAACCTGGATGAACAGCAGGTGTCCCTACTTTGTATGCCAACTTAAAATGTCACATATAAAGTAGATCCAACAAGATGTGTTTATCTGGCAGAATTTTGTTACCAAAAACAGAACAATACAAACATACAAAAGGGGGCAAAGACCTTTACAAAGAAAGGCTGCATTATATAAGAAATTTCATGGCACATTCACAGCAATATTCTGCTCAGAAATGCAGCACCATTCACTACAAAAGAGTAATGCAAATAAATAAGGATTAGTGGCTCTTAAGGAAATCATTAACATTGTAATTGACCCAGAGAATAAAAAAATATTCACCACAAAAGCCTGAGCCCAGTAAAAGCACGGACTCCAAAAGGCATACACTTGCAATCAGCAGCAAGAGATAAAAGAGCAACAGAAAAAGGCAGCACCAAACACACTCACACACCTGCATTTGTACATTATAAATTTTTCTTCTAAATATAATTTTGGCTGGAGACACTAGAACCTAGAGAGACCCTAGAACTTAAACCACAGAGGAAGCACTATGTACATCAGACAGTAGTCTGCAGCCAAAACAAGAGCAATGGCATTATAAGAAGAAGAAAAAAACACTTCTACAATCCAAAACTGCAATGCACAATAGTGACATAAAGAACAGTGTATAAACTAGGTATGTCACATTTTTTTCAAATACTCAGGCAAAACAGATGATTTGGCTGACCATCGATTTTCAAATTTGAGATTCTGCTTCACCAGTATCTAAACTTTTATATTTTGCACAAAATATTGACCATAAAATGTTTATTAGCATTATTATTATTATTTTACCCGCAGCAAGTTTAAAATGTTTCAAGTTCGCGTTTGTTAGCATCATTCATGGTGACTTTGCTGTGCATGTTAACATGAACTTGTGCACATTTATCCAAAAAAAAATGATTTTGCTATAAAAACAAAATGTAATACGTCACACTAAATGTAGGAGGCGCAACCAAAATGCAGACTGCAATGCAAAAACCCCTCATAGTACGAGACATTACTGCTCCTTTTTTTTTTATTTTAAAAAGCAAAGCCACAAGCATGGACAAGCAACAATTACAGGACTAGCAAACATAGAATTGGAGAGAACTTAAATACACTGACCTATGACAGGCAAAGAGGACACAGCTGGAAGTAATACACACGAGGGCAGGAACAAGAGGTAAGTCTAATAAGCATCAGCCGTGGCTCATTTAGGACCACACCAAGGAGGACAGGAGGATCAGGAAGATGTTGTAATGTCCGTGCGTAGGGCGAGCGAGCAGGGACCGGGAACACAGGACCTGGAAAACAAGACAAGACCATAACCGGGGCACTGGGAACAGGACAGACACACAGAACATACACAACGGCAGAAACCAGGACAACACCTGACAAAGAACGGGAAACGCAGACAGGCACACCAAAAAGGGAGACACTGGGGGAACACCATCCGGAGGAACAAAGGGACCAGGAGTGAACAGAGGAGAAACAGAGGGATGAGAAGCAGACACAGGAGACACGTAAGAAGGCAGCAGGAAGGCCGAGGATGGGGGAAAACGGGGAGCCCGAGGGAACCCCTGCGGGCGAGAGGTGGAAGCCACAGGGGCAGCAGGTGACCTTGAGGCCGAAGCAGGAGGGGAACTCGGAGGGGGCGAGGAGGCAGATGGAGGAGGCGAGGAGGAAGTTGGAGGGGGCACCAGGGGAGGTGAGGAGGAAGATGGAGGGGACCCCGGCGAAGGCGAGGAGGGAGGGGAAGCTGCAGCAGGTGACGGCGCAGCCATAGCTGGTGAAGGCGTCGTCCACCGACGAGCTGGAGTGGGGGGACCTGCAGGCGACTGAGGAGTCAGAGCGGGGGAACCCGCAAGCCACCGCCGAGGCATCAAAGGCGGCCAACGAGACATCAGAGGGGGATCCGCAGGCGACCGCTGAGCAGGAGCCCGCAGGACCGCAGGTGCCCCTTGAGCCACGGCCACGGGGACCGAGGGTGAGCCAGGGGGCAGGGTGTCCTCTCCCCTTTTTGGACACCGACAGGTGGGGCCCGGCCGGACTCCACCGTGTTGAGGCAGTGGCGGGGTTCTCACTCCAGGAGGAAACCCTGGGGAAGTCCAGGTAATCCCCGAGGGGTACCTCTCAGGGACGGCGCAGCCATAGCTGGTGAAGGCGTCGTCCACCGACGAGCTGGAGTGGGGGGACCTGCAGGCGACTGAGGAGT
>JAODKC010000044.1:37502589-37513768 GCA_026777985.1 Mormyrops attenuatus | reverse complement strand
AAGGGAGGACCAGCTGAACCATCAGGGAAACTGAGTGTAGCTGATGTTGCGGGCCAAACGCCAACATACAGAACCTCACCTGACAAAAGAGCTGAGATCGAGAAACAGGTGGCTGATTTGCTGAATGATGGCGTGATTGAGGAGAGTTGCAGTCCCTGGGCGTTGCCCGTTGTTTTGGTCAAGAAAAAGTGTAGCCAATGGCAACTTTATGTGGACTACACGCCTGAACTGCGTAACTGTAAAAGACTGTCACCCTTTTCCGCGTGTAGATGACACATTGGACGCGCTGGCGGGCGCTGTGTGGTTCAGCACACTGGATTTCTCAAATGGCTATTGGCAGGTGGAAGTGGCTGAGGTCGACAGAGAGAAAACGGCCTTCACCACTGGCCGGGGCTTGTACCAGTGGCGGTCCATGCCGATGGGCCTGTCGAATGCACCTGCCACCTTCCAAAGAATGATGGAGCTAGTCCTCAGGGGTCTGCCATGGAACATCTGCATGGTTTACCTAGATGACATTCTCATTTACAGTAGCACCTTTGAGGAGCATCTTGCTAGGCTCAAGGAGGTGTTTTCGAGGATCAGGATGGCCGGACTGAAGTTAAACCCATCCAAGTGCCATCTCGCCCGTGATCATGTACTGTTTTTTGGCCATGTGGTCTCCCAGCATGGTCTGCAGCCTGACCCGAGGAACACAGAGAAAGTACAGAAATGGGCAGTCCCTCATTCTCCATCTCAAGTCAGAGCATTTGTGGGGTTATGCTCATACTACAAGCGCTTTGTGCGGAGCTTTGCAAAACATTCTGCCCCGCTGAACCACCTGATGGGTAAGAATGTTCCTTTTGAATGGTCAGAAGACCAGAAAATTCTTTCAACTATTTACGAGAAGCATTGTCATCTGCCCCCATTGTGGCTTTACTGGACTTTAGTGTGCCTTTTAAAGTGTTCACAGATGCCTCCAGTGAAGCTGTCAGTGCCGTGCTGGGCCAGGAGAGAGAGGAAGCGGAACACGTGGTTGCCTATGCTAGTCAAACCCTGAATCGGACGCAGCGCCGGTGGTCTACATTTGACCATGAGCTGTGGGCTGTGGTGTGGGCCGTGTGTGAGTTCCGGCATTATGTTGGACTTAGCTCATTCACCATTATAACTGATCATCGCCCACTGTTGAATCTACGACGTATGGCCATTGACAGTGACCTAACAGGCAGGCGGGGCAGATGAATTTTGGAGTTGGACCCCCTCAATTGGGACATTGTGTATAGAGAGCGATGCCATGCGAATGCTGATTCCCTCTCGCGTCGGCCTGAGGGTGTTGCCCTGGCGGACAGTGATGGAGCTCACACAGGCACCACAGCCATGATTAATGCAATAGAGTCCATGTCATCTGGGGGCCCTTCAACAGATCCACAACTCAGCGGAAACGGATGCACATCAACTGTGGGCCTCACAACATCTCAGTCAAGGGAGCCAGAGCAGAGTAACCTGCCGTCATTGCTTGCCCTTGCACATGACCCAGCCTATGTCAGAGATCTGCAGGAGGCAGATGCCGATATTCAGGTTGTGCTGCAGTAGACGGACACGGGCCAGAGACCTTCATGGTCACGATTGAGAGGGGTGTCTCATAACCTGAGGAAGCTGTGGATGGAGTCCCACCGCCTGGTGGTGCACAATGGACTGTTGTGTCAGTCCGTTACTTCTTCCCTCTCGGGAGACACACTTATTCAAATTGTAGTGCCCTGTGCTCTCATACCAGAGGTCCTAGAGCAGCTGCATGGCAGCCCAGCTTCAGCACATTTCTCTGCTGAGCGTGTGTGGGAACATGCACGGCAGATATGTTACTGGCCATCTATGTTCAAGGAAACTAAAACCTGGTGTAAACAGTGCAAATCATGCCAGATGTGCTGGGCCCCTGTACCCTCACATTGGGCACCTTTGGGGGGGTCTGATGCAACCCGGCCGTTTGAGAGGGTGGCAGCTGACATTGTGGAGCTGCCAGTCACAGCAAAAGAAAATATATATGTGCTTGTTGTTCAGGACTATTTCACAAAATTTGTTAATTTGTATGCGTTACCTAATCAGACTGCACAAACCGTGGCACAGTGCCTTTTTGAGGATTATGTGCTGGTTCATGGAGTGCCTGAGCGGTTGCACAGCGATCAGGGTAGCCAGTTCAAAGTGGAGGTGATACAAGGCCTCTGTCGGCTGTTGGGCATCACAAAAACTCGGACCATGCCTTACAATCCGAAATCAGACGGAATGGTGGAGCACTTCAGGACGCTGATTGATCAGCTGGCAAAGACACTTCCGGACTGTGGGGGTGAATGGGATAAGTATGTAGAGCAGATGGCTTTTGCTTATAATACCTCAATGCATGCCAGCACGCAGTTTACGCCCTATTTTCTTACTCATGGCCAAGAGGCAAGAGTCCCAGTGGATGTGCTGATTCCCACACATGCCCTGCAGTCACAGCAAACTGGCTCTCGCACAGAGTTTGTTTCCTCATTGAAGGGGAAACTGGAAGTCATCTTTAGCAGGGCCAGGATGTCCAGCGTGGCGGATCATGAACGGCAAGCACCGTACCATGATGTGAAGGCATGACACAAGCCCTATGAGGTGGGTGCTATGGTGTGGCTTAACAATCCGGGGGAGAGCCGCATGAAGCTAGCCCCACACTGGAAAGGGCCTTATCAGGTCAGAGAGGTCTTGGATTCAGGCGGAGTGCCTGGCCTCATTTACCGCATTTCCAATCCACTTGACTGCAGTGAGCGACAGCAGGTGGTACATTATGACAGACTGAAGCCTTATACTCTGCCAGTTCAGGTGCCGCAACAACCCCAAATCTCGAGCCCCCTATGGTCTCAAGTTCCTGACTTCCCAGGGACAGTATATTCAGATTCAGATCAGAATGGACTGTCTTTTGCGGCTGAGGGGCCATGTCTGACAGAGGACACTGTGGGGGTCACAACTGCCAGGGGCAGAATGCTGCGCCCCCCTGGACATTTAGCAGATTTTGTTCTTTACTGAAGGGTTTCACCCTGTGCAGTGCTGTGATATTGCAATTTGGTCTATCAGTTGCTGATAGATGTGGGTGCGTAAGAAAAAAAAAAAAATTAAAAAATTTACATTGTTGTTTATCTGGGGATAGGCTCAGGTGTGTTGTTCAGATGTTCTGTTGTGATAAACTGGGACGTTTATTTTCCATGGGGGAGACGTATGTAACAGAGATTTTGACGTATTGTATAAGAAGAGCAAGAGCGAATAGAAGCGCATTGCTACAGGGATGCGGTGTGCCGGTCGGACCACAGGCTGTACACTGGGATCAAGTGTCATGGGGTACGTAACAGGAAGTTCTCCAAGCTCATCACTGAATACATCGCTATACTGTGCAAAGATTTGTGTACAAAAATCTGTGTTACGTTCCATAGTAAGATGGTGGACGTCAGGGCTCAAACGGACAATTCCCATGTCTACGCATGCACAGAACCCTAGTAATGGCTGCACATATTTATCCGCCACGAAGAAAGGCAGTGTGTGATGCTGCTCCTTGACACAGCATTGTAGTGTGACTAACCCCATTGTCTCGATCCTGGTGCCACCATAAGCAACGAGGTTTGCAGCTTTCGTTTTCTGCATGAGCTGTTTGTCATCAGTCAAATGTTTAAAAGTCTTATGTGACAACACATTACACTTTGCTTCAGTGTCAAGTAAAAAGTAAAAAGAGCGTTTGCACCAACTCTGTTTTGCAGCCTTTTATTTTAGGCCGGTGCCTTCCATTCGGTTACACCTGCAACACTGCCACATAACATAAACACCAAGGCTATGAACACTAAAGTACAAAAAATGAATTGCAGCAGTAAGCTCTTTTGCAAGTGCACAGGTGGAGTCTTGTTGACAGTGCTGTAATTTGTTTATTGTAATTGATTGGTTTTTGTATGCCATTTTTTTCATTAGCTTGAAGTATGTATGTAATTAATAATTACATTGTCCTATGTACACTGGACAATAAAACTTTAAAACAGGAGCTTTGAAACTAGTGATAATAAGAATACTATAGGTATTAATCAATTTCCTAAATAAAACCTCTCAACGTTCCATAGGTCATGCAGGTTCTGATCCCAACACCACAGCCTGCTTGACACATATCCCTTAGAGATGAAAGTAAGCAAAGTTAGTGTAGATCAGGGGTGGCCAATCTTATCCGCAGAGGGCCGGTGTGTATGCAGGTTTTTTGGATAACCTTTAGGTCGGCTGTTCAAGCCCAGGTGTGAAGACTTTTCAGCCAATCAGTCCTCTAATTAGTGACCTAATTAGGGAGTTGCAGCAAAAACCTGCATATACACCGGCCCTTTGCGGATAAGATTGGCTACCCCTGGTGTAGATCGTTTGACTAAATGATAGCGTTGTTTGTCCAGTAGAGACCGCTATACCTCCATGGTAGATGGACGTTGAATGATTCAAGAGTAAATTGATTATACCTGTATTACTGGGGAGTCTGGTTAATGGAGACAGTGCCCGTGGCGGCACGAAAAATAAAAAGGTTTGTTCACGCCGCCATCTGTGTGATTGTTGACTCGCACATCTAGGCAACCAGGCAAAATCAAGTTAGTCTACAGGTTTCTGCAGTGATGCTTATCTATGTGGATGCCCTGTTATATGGTCCCATAAAGGTAATAGTGAATGACTAATAATGGATCTTTTTTTTAAATTTAACCCACTTTCTAATGGGTCAAACTAAGTTTGCAGTTTCCACTAGTAATGTCAGTAAAGGAGCTCGTCTGACAGAAACACATAAGCTGCAGGTAAAATGCAATAAATGGATTTGAGTCCAGGAAATTCTAAAAGTTATAATAATTTCTACAAAGGGATAGGAGCTGAAATTTTACATTAATAAAAATCAGACTATGTCAATCTTAGCCTTATTAAGTATATCAGCTGACAGACAGCCAAAACATTATTTGAGTAAATACTGCCTGAATGTTTTGAATAAAAGCTCCACCAATAACCCAACAACAAATCCAGTTGGCCTCGGTGTGCTTTAATTTCCTCCAGGATGTCCCCAGGATGGGAGTGTCATGGAGATATAACCCATGGGATCTCTCTTGCATCCTATTTACTTTGCGGGATAGGCTCCAGGCAACTTCAGTAGCAAATTCCTCGTTATAAAAAGCAGAGGTGTTGTTAGGCCTATTTTAGAGGGGCATTAGCCCCCCTAAAATGTTTTTAGCTCCCCAAACAAATGTGTATTGATTGGCTTAGGTCATGAATAGCTTTCTCTGTTATATATAATAATACATGAAGTACACACTGTAAGTAATTCACAAGTAACATCGCTTCTCCAAATACACTTTGCGGCAATGCTTAGGAGCCAGGGGAAGGGTTTACACTAAACCAGTATTTCAGTTGGTCACCAAAAAGTGTAGGGCTTTAGGATTCAGCACAGGTTGCAGTGGGACTGAGGAGAACTGTAAGAGGAGAACAAAGATATATCTTGAGACAACTTTTTAGCCAAAACAGGAAATTTATGAAGCATTACAAAACTGGAGAATGTGGAAAAAATATATATATTTAAGTAGCCAATATAGTACATTCGCTTCATACATGCAAATGTAAATGTGATGAAACAACCTATGAATTGATTACTTTATGTAAAAATGCTGTTTCAATATATTCAGTATCCTGTGCCATTATGAGAAACAAAACTGCACTTCAGAGTTATTTTTAAGTGTATCGCAGGACAGTATATTGAAAGTTCAAAACATTGGTTCCATGTGGCCAGATCTGCAGTGCTAAAAGGTCATGGACATTTATGAGCTATTTAAAAACAATTTCCCTTGGTAGTTTGCCATCAGCCCCCCCCGCCCCCCAGTAAAGACCTACCCATTTCATCTCTAACTATGTCCCTGGATCAAAAATAACCGTAGAGCAGCATTTGTAACGCCTGCTAATTTCTGGCAGCAGATTACTGATAGCTCAGATAAGTGGCGTGCCCGCTTATTTTAGTCAGGCTTCCAAACCAGATGGTGTATAAACATGGAGGTTTCATGTGACAGGGAATTTCTCTTGACTTTTAGCAAGTTCTGGGACTGTAATAGGGGCCCCACAATGACATTTCACAACTTCAGTTTCCACTGATTTTGGGTTCTTCATGGATGTGTCTCTGTGCTGCTCATAGGGTACCTACCAAAAGATTACTTGGGGATACATCAGCCCGGCCCCAGGGATTACAGCTCCTGTCCCATCCTGGTGAGGGTTGTGAGGTCCTGGAGCCTGTCCCAGGAAGCTTAATGCACAAGGGAGAGCAATAAGAACAACAGTAGCAGTATTTGTGATCATGTAATTCCCAAAGGACAGGATTGTGTTTTTTGGAACTATTGAAACAAGACAGTCATTTTCCCATTATATGCATGTCCTGTTTGTGGGAATATTGAAGAATACACAACATATTTTACCCATTTTGTAAAAATTCCATGGCCTTTTGTAGCCTGAATAATCTGTTGGGTTTCACAGGGTTCCCCCAATTCTGGCAGAATAAATTTCCATGATTTTTCCAGTACCATAAGAAAATTTTCCAAAACCCACAAGTTTGCTTTGATTTGATGATCATGCAGTTTCAGATAGTAATATGTAGCACTTACTACATACAGAAACAGTTTCTAGGTTCGGGAAGCAGTTATAGTTGGTTAAATAGTAATAACACACCACAACCCAAGAGTTAGCTTTAAATTGCCAGCTTGTTTATAAGGGGGATGGAAAAAAAATTAAAGCAATGAGAATTTTAAATTGGTACCAGGTAAGGCATTCACATAAACATTTTACATATTATACACAGACATTTACATTCAATTGCAATGAACTCAGGTTTTACCCCTTTCTTTTGGATAAGGAAAGAACCAGTTTTCTATTATTAATTTTACGTAACCTATTTGGTTTCAAAATCTAATTCGAGCTCCATTTAAATTCTAGGTTTAGTTTTATCTCGGTCTTTAGTTCTTATTTTAGTACTACAATCAGTTAATTGGTTTTAACTCATTTTAGGCCTATTTTAGAATGAGAAATCAATTATCACATTTTTGATAATAAACAACCCTAAACCAGTTAATTACTGAGTTGAGCGGTTGCGACGTCAATCGATTACCAGTTTAGTAGGCCGCAATATGAACAGAAAATAACAACCAGCCTTCGATCCGGTATAACCTTCACAGTTCAACAATTCAAATATTACAATTAATGCAATGCATTGAATTACAACATCAAGCGTATTGAATATACAGTAATTCAGTTTCTATTTTTTCTGGTAACAAGTACAAAATTACCTTTACCAGTGACCGCGGTAGGCGGTAAACTCGGAGTCCACGTGATCCGAGGCAAAATGGCGCAGTTTAGAATGAATCCACGCTTACCGTGCCGCGAATCCACTTGAATCAAAGATGTCAAAGGCGTTAGTCGACCAACCCCCAGCTTCACCGAGTGAGAATCTGTTTCCTTCAAGGTGCTGGAAATCCCTGTCGGTGCAACGTGATGATCCAGGTACTTTGAACATGGGTGGCTCGCCATCATAGTCGATCTGAGTCCATGCGTTTAGCAGGGCCTCCAAGCTCTTAACTATTCAAGCAACACTTGCTCAACTTAAGAAATAACGTCAAACATAACTACAGCCTATCACTATAGACAGAAAGGTAACACAAAATACTTCCAAAACGGGAAAATAAAACAAAACACACTTATTTTCTCCTTCCTTTGTTCACTCACTGCTAGAACCTCACTAGCCTATTCCACATCTTTTCAGTTCGTCATAGTGATGTCCGATTCGCAAACAATCGTTCTTTTTAATTCGGTTTTTTAGTGAACGGGTCGAACCGATTTGTAAGTCTGAACGAATCGATTTTTAAAATTATTTTAAAACGTTTTTAAAACTGATCTTTGGCTATTCAACATCCAAAAGCATCCCCCGTGATTTCGGATTTATTTTTCATGCTCCGTCTGTGCTTGTCTTATCACTTTTACGTTCATTCTTTTGTTCGTCACTTACATTCGTCACTTTTGCGTTCGTAGACTTCCTTCTGGTGCCGAGAACACGTGAACAGCTGAGTCCCTGGTCGTCGTGAGACACGGTTTCTGTATAAGTGAAGGGAGATACGGTCTCTAACTCGGTGACTTCAAAAAACCCGAGAACCCATTCGATGAACGAATCGAACTCACGGTTTTCAGACACTCGGTCGGTGACTGAAATGAACGGTTTCTGAATCGATCCCAAGAGCCCTCGTGGCGTTTACTGTGGAAATGCAGTTACGCTGTTAAAAGGATTAAAATAAACGCAGCTCTTCATTTATCACAACAGTAAATTATTGCATTTCTGTATAATAAACCTATATGTCTTTCATCAAAAAACAAAGATAATTATTAACTTTGACGTTTACACAACAACGTATGCAAGTTTACTCATGCTCATTGTATGTGTGTGTGTGATTGTATTGGTAATATTGCAGTGGTTGTTAACTGCAATGTAGTCCTTGATACTCATGCACATGACCTTTTTTTTTTTTTTTACGACAGGAGACTGCACGGTCGTTACGATTGGCCGACAACTCCGACAGCTTAAAAACAATCGGGGCTTATTTTAGTGCCTAGACTAATTTAATAGCAAAACTGAAAATGTGATTTAATTTCTATTTTTCTAATTCAATCACTTTTTTTATATGAATTTTGAAATAATGAATTTTTGTTCAACATATTTATTTCTGTTTATTCAAATATTTAGTTATTTTCATCTAGGTTACAAATATTACAATTTTCGGTACGATAATAGCCAATCTGCTTACCAAATAAACACAGACAGTGGACAACTTTCGCCAATGTGCAAATAGCGTTCAATTATTAAGAAAATTAATCCAATTATTAAAATAATTATACGTTCCTTATGATTGGTAGAGGCAAATGGAGTCAAAAACAGGAAACTGTGATCAATAAAATTGAAATACGTGCAAAAAAATTAATGAATAAAACAATAAAAACTGGAATAGCGGGCAAAAAAGCAGCGATCTCAAATACGCGAAATCTGCCGGAAAAGTGCCGGAAACTGATGTTTACCAAGGTAGTTAACTATTGACTTCCACTCGTATATTTCCGAATGAAGCGGGAAACAAAAATGAACAAGGCTAGTCCCCAAAACTTTTCCTCTATCCAAGAATTCCAAAACTTATCCAGGGCCTGGAAAAATTATTTCAAAATTCCAAAACTTTTCCAGGTTCTCCATGACTGCGGGTACCCTGGTTTCAGAAATGATTTGCAATAGATCGATGGCTAAATAGATACTTTATTAATTCCAAAGGAAATTGCAGGATTACAGTAACACATTACATTGAGCTAAACTCATTAGTTCTGGATTGCAATGTGACACAAAATTTCCTTTTGGCTGATAAAGTGATATCTACAGACACAATATGTAACCAGTTTAGTCTCAGTACAGGGACTACAGTGCAGCTGCAGACGAGCACAGTGTCAGCTTGGTCAATTCAGCGCTTGGACCCAGTGCAACTGAGTGATTCACCTCAGAGCTTGTCTATGACCTGTCAGGTTCAAGTTTCAAGGTTCAAGGTTACTTTATTGTCATCAGCAGCTTCATACTTGTACAAAGAGCGATGAAACGATTCTCCATGACCCTGGTGCAACATATAGTACCATACAGTACACTCAACATTATAGTAACAGGGCGTGCAAACAGGCAGTAAATAGATGAACTCTGATGGCGCGGCCAAGGTCAGATGCCTTCCTGATCGCTCCGATCAGGCTGTGCACTTTTCTAGCTCAGCATTCAATACCATAATCCCTCTCAGACTGTTCACCAAGCCGAGGGATCTAGGACTGAGTGACCAGCTGAGCAGATGGATTCTGGATTTTCTTACAGGAAGACCCCAGGTGGTGAGAGTAGGCAACTGTGTATCCAGCGCAATCACTCTCAACACGGGAGGTCCGTGAGGCTGTGTTTTCAGCCCACTGCTGTACACCCTCTACACCTATGATGTAGCCAAACTCAGCTCAAATTCCTATGTGAAATTTGCTGACGACACAGCAGAGCTCGGCCTCATCTCCAACAATGATGAGTCGGCCTACTTGAAGGAAGTGGAGAACCTGGAAAGGTGGTGCCGGCATAACAGCCTCCAACTGAACGTTAGCAAAACAAAGCAGCTGATTGTGGACTACAGGAGGCAGCAGGGCTCTTACACACCTGTCCACATCAATGGTGCTACGGTGGAGAGGGTGAGCACCTTCAAATACCTCGGCGTCCACCTACAGGAGGACCTCACCTGGTCTACACACACACTCTGGTCAGCAAGGCGAGGCAGTGGCTCTACTATCTGAGGCAGCTGAGGAGGTTTAAGGTCTCTCCTGCTGTCCTTAACCCTCTGGGAAAGTGCTATGAATAGGCAAATCTAAGTTTTAGGTGTTCAGACAGGCCCAGAGTGGCTAATCGGGAGGACCGGGACAATTCCCGGTGGGCTGGTCTGATGTTTGGTCTGCAAGGGCCGGTGTTCTCTTTTTTTTTGGGGGGGGGGGGTGGCCAGTCCAGCCATGTGTCCTGCCCAGCTCGTCCTGCCCTGCTCGTCCAGAATGTTGTTAATGCCATTAGTCCTATGTATTTAAGTCCGCATTACGTTTGTTTCCCCAGTCCGGTCATTGTATTGTCCGTTTGCATTTTACTTGCCCTGTTGTTCATTAAACCCCGGTATTCCCCGACTTCCTTGTCTCTGCTCGTGCTTCCCTGGGTCTACGCATGACACCATGGCACTGGGTTGATCATGTACGCTGCTACCACTGTCCCTGAGCCGCCTCCGCCTCTATTGCCAGCTCTTGTTTTTACACCCTGACGTACCCTGACGTAACACGTCTAATGCACTCGGTCAGTGGTATTTGAAAGATGGAAAGTAGAAAGAGCAAGGGTGGTGCGGAGAAGGCTACAATTAAAAAGAGGAAAGCTCTGGAAACAGACACAGCTAAATGTGCAAAAATTGCCAACTTTTCACTAAAACGAGCTCGCGGTTTGTAATGTCAAATGAGGACGATGAAACGGGTAACTGTGTATATGTACGATATATAATATATATAATATATACACTCACCTAAAGGATTATTAGGAACACCATACTAATATGGTGTTTGACCCCCTTTCGCCTTCAGAACTGCC
>JAODKC010000044.1:37469466-37479972 GCA_026777985.1 Mormyrops attenuatus | reverse complement strand
AACCATTCCTGTTTTGGGGGTCGTCTCATTGTTGCCCCTGTAGTGCACCTGTTGTTAATTTCATTAACGGCAAAGCCACTGAAACTGATTAACAACCCCCTCTGCTACTTAACTGACCAGATCAGTATCCCAGAAGTTTAACTGAATTGATGCTATACTCTGATTTAAGACTGTTCATTTAATTTTTTTGAGCAGTGTAGTTCAATCATTTTCAGTTTGTCACACATTCTGATGAGACACAAACTGACACAATAACAAAACTGAATGTGTGTTAATAATCTGTTTTTGTCACATGCTGTCATACAGTGCCTTACAGTGCAGGCCTTTTTCACAAAAAGAAACAGAATTTTAAAGTTTGTTAATATAGTGACTTTGAATAAGTAATTTAATGAATGGTGCAAATGAAAAACTTGTTTTCCTACTTGCCTTAGGACTATGTTCCTCATTGCAGTAGACCAGGGGTTGGTAACCTGTGGCTCTCTGGCTGTCCGCGTATGGGTCCAAAGCAGACTTTCATGCATACATACAGTATGTACTACTTTGACAGCTGAATAGTACTGTACTCTTCCAATGAAATTCAATAAGTGCTGTATAGTATGTGGTTAAAATGTTAATGCCGTGCTGAAATATAATGTTAATATTGTATGCTGAAATATTGTGGATGCCTAAAATATGCCTGCTTGCAAATGTAAGATATGTAAACTACCTGTTCAATGTGATTTTTGTACCTGGGTAGCTTCTTAATGACTGTAAAGAGACAGTTTTACACGATAGCCAACAGAAATCTGACCAATGTGCAAAAAAAATACACAGAAAGGATCGCTTACCACTAAGTGCCAAGTCTGTTTAACCGGGAGACCAGGAAGTATGTCACTTCATCCGGGGGTGGACGGGGGAATCACGACGGCAATGACATACTGTATGGTGCTCAAAGTTACACTTCATCTATCATTGTGATATACTAACACAAGATCAAGGGCAAAAAGATTAATTTTCCGGGCCACCCCGTGGTACTACTCCAAAATGAGCAAAGGAAAAGTAAAAAAGAAGAAAAGAGAACAAGAAATGCAAACCAACAAAACCATTTAAAATAATAACCAATGGGTTGGGAAACACACTGGTCAGACCCTGACAATCATAAAAAAAGTTACTTATTTTGAAATGACATAATATACTGTTCATCATTTTACAAATCAGTTAATAATCCATTCCACCCTTTCATCGTAACTGCAAATCAATATACAGTGATCCCCCGCTATATCGCGGTTCAGATATCGCGCCTCCGATATATTGCGGATTTTTCCCAAACGCGTGACAGTTCTCTGCGTATCGCGTACCTTGCTTGTGGTTCGATTTGTTTCCGTTTTGTTTTAAGACCTACGATGGCTCCCAAGCGTCCTGCATCTTCTAAGCCTTCTGGTAGTAATGAGCCTAAGCGCCAGAGGAAGACCTTGACCATTCAGGAGAAGGTAGAACTCCTGGATATGCTTCGGGAAGGAAAGCGTTACGCGGACGTCGCTCGCCAATATGGCTTGAATGAATCGACGGTACGCTACATCAAGGATGAAAAGAATATGAGCCATATGTTTTTATATGTTTTTATATTTACATATTCCATTACGTATACAGAGAGAGAGGTGTGTGTGTGTGTGTGTGTATTACATATTATTATTATGTTACTCATATCCTTAGCCCGTGTGGGAGGGGCTATCCTTAAAGCATGTGGGAGGGGTATTTTAAAGCTTAAACTATAAAAGAAAATGTTTCTTTATATGGCCTTTCTATATCGCGGATTTTCACCTATCGCTGATTGGGTCTGGAACGCATCTTCCGCGATAGGCGGGGGATCACTGTACATCACTAAGCATGAAGCACTGCTGTTCAAGGGTAGAAAAAAATATACATTAAACAGCAGGGAACTGCATTTACAACGAAGCAGAAAGGCAAGCCAGATGCCGTGGCATACCTAAAGGTGCAAAAACAGAGTCAGTGATTTACCAACAAGAGCATGACCAGCAACGTTCTTAATAAAAATGAATACCTCTTATACCATATTAAAAGATATAGCTCTAAAATAACTGCATCAGGCACATTGTTCTTATGGTAAAACAGCATAAATGCGCTTAATATGTGGTACGATACAAATTTAGAATGATAACGATACTTGGAATAAACACTCTGCAATAAAGCTTAAATTCCCTGAACATCATTCTTCACCGACCTGCGCCAAACAAATCTTTTTTTATGCTTTACTTATAACTAAGAACAAACCAAAATCACAAGTGCAGTGTGACAATTACTACAACACACAAGACAACCTTATATAACAAGTACACTATAGAGAAGGCATATAAAATAGATTGAAAGAAGAGGTCGAGAGGGAAAAAGTGGGGACGTGACTCGTCTATAATCATAAAATATTTTAGAAAATGTAAAGAAATATTTTGCATTCTTTTTTCCCATATACTTACGAGACCAATAAAATGTGCTTAACTCCTTCTGAAAAATGACAAAGGATGGAATCATTTTCAGAAACTCTGAATAAAGAATTTCCCCAACAGAACAATATTGTTTGTTAGGAAAACTAACCTTCTGTTACCAGAAGCAAATCCATAAATAATACCATGGATAGAGAACAGAGGAGTATCTACCAGCCTAAATTTCAACCATCAAGAACATCAACCCCAAATTTTTGAATAAAAAAAATATACAAAAAAAAAGTGGGTCGTTTCTATGTCATTATAGCAAAAGACAGTCATTTTGGTGAAAACTGAATCTCAACACCTTAGAAAATCCGTTGAAGGGTAAGCCTTATGTATAATCTTATAGTGAAACTGTTTTTCTTTTGGTGGGATAGGAAATTTCAAATAGTCCGTGCCAACACGCTCAGCAGTGGGTCCAGGGAAAATGGAGTAGACAGAATTCCTAAATCACCATAAAGGGTTTTGCAAGGTGACAAAGCAATCTCTAACTAATTTATTACTTATTCCAGCTCCCATTAATTAGGCGAGTCAGCAGTGATGCTGGAACATCAAAACAGCCTCTAACCATCAATAAAATGGGTCTAGGAAAAACTTTAAGCACAGTATAAAATTCCATGCAGTCACAGGTAAAACTGAACTTCAAGCAGAAATCATTAAATGAAAGCATAGACCCATTCCTATTCAATAGGTGCAACTGCCCATATTCCCACACCAAACAAATCAAACAATGCTTTCTTCACTGGCAATGGAAATCATGCCCTTTATAACCCACTTGGTATGTCTGTGTGGAAGCGGCTCCTAACAACAGGATCAGCTCCATCCTGCTGATTAGAAAAAAAATTCTGTTTCCAGTAAAATACTACAGCTCCAGTGGTTTTTAGTTTATTTGTTTTTTAATTTAGAATGTTAGGTTGCTGACCCCTGTACTACATTCTGTAGTCATTTTATTCCATTGCCTTTTCTGCCTTGCATGTGGAAAATGTGTTTTGAATTTAGATGGATTGAGCCTGTCTTTGCCTTTGGTGCCCTTGATGCGGTGAAACCACATCTTGAGAGCCGTCGCTGCATCAGCATGGAGTATGACTGCCCCCTGTAAATAGTCCTCAACTTCTTTCCTCATGGAGGAAAAGGCAGAACAGGAAGCCGGAGATCGCCAGGCTGAGACACCAGGTTGTGTTGATGGTCTTGGCAATTTTGAGCCCAGCGATCCAGATGACAACACCATTCCCAAAGACCCCCAGTAAGCAGATGAAGGGTATTGACTATGATTACAGTTATGAAGGGAAAGGTCATTCCTGCAGGATCTGTGGTGAGTATAAACAACATGATCCAATGTTGTGTTTTCAGAGGTGTAATTTTCCTAGTCATTGGAATCCATACTGTAGGAAATGCTTTGTCTGCTTTCCCTGAAAAAAAAAATTAGAAATTTATAAACTATTACAATGTACATCCTCTCAATCTGCCACTTATTTGAAAGGGTAATACATGCCTCGTGGGCAGTGGTGTCTTAATGGTTAGGGAAGCGCACTTGTAATTGAAAGATTGCTGGTTCGAATCCCTGACCAGCAAGGTACCGCCCCCAAGCACTGTTCCCCAGGTGTGGAATTAGCAGCCCCCTGCCACAAGTTCACATGTGAGTTAAATATAGAGGACACATTTCGTTGTTGTGTGCTGTGGTGTGTCAACAATGACCACTGGTCACCTAATTCTATATAATTAGTAATAAATCAGTTTATTAATGCATCATATGGCATCTATTTTTAATCTTTGTTTTTTTGTTATTGTTTTAATTAAAACTTATCTGAGTTTAAATCATCCATCTTGATGCTACACTGAGTACTCTTTAATTTACTTTAAAATATTGTAAGGAGGCTGATTTTTCCTCATACCATGATGGATTTTGTGGGAAGAAAGTCTTGACTTATTTACACTTACACAATCCTTTTTAAGAAACAATCTGCACATCTGTTGAATAAAAAAAGACTTTATAAAAGATGAAGAAAAAAAGCCTTTCCTCCTTTGCCCTTCCTTCATTCTGACAGTAGTAAATACCATGTTCCTGTTGACCAATCAAAAGCTGACTGTTCTCATGGTTCTCCTGAGTAATTTGCTAATTACACTATATTGCCAAAAATATTGGGACACCCTTCCAATTCATTGAATTCAGGTGTTCCAATCACTTCCATAGCACAGGTGTATAAAATCAAGCACCTAGGCATGCAGACTGCTTCTACAGACATTTGCAAAACAATGGGTCGTTCTCGGGAGCTCAGTGAATGCAAGCGTGGTACTGTGATAGGATGCCATCTGTGCAATAAATCCATTCGTAAAATTTCCTCGCTACTAAATAATCCACGGTCAACTGGCAGTGGTATTATAACAAAGTGGAAGCAATTGGGAACAACAGCAACTCAGCCACAAAGTGGTAGGCCATGTAAAATCACAGAGCAGGGACAACACATGCTGAGGCGCACAGTAGGCAGAAGTCACCAACTGTCTGCAGAGTCAATAGCTACAGACCTCCAAACTTCATGTGGCCTTCAGATTAGCTCAAGAACAGTGTATACAGAACTTAATGGAATGGGTTTCCATGGCCAAGCAGCTGCATCCATGCCTTACATGACCAAGTGCTGTGCAAAGCGTCGGATGCAGTAGTGTAAAGTACACTGCCACTTGACTCTAAAGCAGTGGAGACGTGTTCTCTGGAGTGATGAATCACGCTGCTCTGTCTGGCAATCCAATGGACAAGTCTAGGTGTGGTGGTTGCCAGGAGAACGGTACTTGCCTAGCTGCATTATGCCAAGTGTAAAGTTCGATGGGGGGGGGATTACTGTATGGTGTGGGGTTGTTTTTCAGGGGTGGAGTTTGGCCCCTTAGTTCCAGTGAAAGTTTGGGGATGGCTCCCTTCATGTTCCAACATGACTGTGCACCAGTGCACAAAGCAAGGTCCATAAGGACATAGATGAGCGAGTCTGGTGTGGAGGAACTTGACTGGCCTGCACAGAGCCCTGACCTCCACCCGATAGAACACCTTTGGCATGACTTAGAGCGGAGACTGTGAGCCAGGCCTTCTCAACCAACATCAGTACCTGACCTCACAAATGCTTTCCTGGAAGAATGGTCAAAACTTCCCATAAACACACTCATAAACCTTGTGGACAGCCTTCCCAGAAATGCTGTTATAGCTGCAAAGGGTGGGCCAACTCTATATTCAAGTCTATGCATTAAGAATGGGATGTCTGCCCATGGGAGAATGGGAAAACTATGTCTCTCGGCTGGCCTGGGAACGCCTTGGGATTCCTCTGGAGGAGCTGGACGAAGTAGCCGGGGAGAGGAAAGTCTGGGTTTTCCTGCTTAGACTGCTGCCCCCACGACGCGACCCAGAAAAGCTGTAGAAGATAAAAGGATGGATGGATAAATTTCATGTGTGCGTAATGGTAGGTGTCCCAGTACTTTTGGCAATATAGTGTATCTTTGTTACTTCAGTTGACTTCAGTTGAATTCTTAGTTCCATCCTGTTGGCCTAGTGGCAGGGAAGGCATTGTCTTTGATCTGGTGAATCGAGTTTCTGCAGAGACTATATTTATCTCTTAGCAATATCATATTAGTTTCTTCACTGGTTTGTTTTGTGTGAAATAGATGTCCATCCATCCATCCGTCTTCTGCTTATCCTATTCAGAGTGCGGGAGGTCCAGAGCCTATTCCAGAGTCTACGGGCACAAGGCAGGGAACAACCCAGGATGGGGTGCCAACCTATTGCAGGGCACACTCACACACCATTCACACACACAAGCACACCTATGGGCAGTTTAGCAACTCCAATTAACCTTGGGATGTGGGTGGAAACCTGGGTACCCAGAGGAAACCCCACAACAATACAGGGAGAACAAACGCAGACAACAGTGCTAACCACTGCACCACCATGACACCCTTGAAATGG
The DNA here is from genome assembly GCA_026777985.1 of Mormyrops attenuatus. Lineage (NCBI taxonomy): Eukaryota > Metazoa > Chordata > Actinopteri > Osteoglossiformes > Mormyridae > Mormyrops > Mormyrops attenuatus. The sequence goes on along the minus strand of JAODKC010000044.1, from coordinate 37,473,549 downwards.
ATTTCAATATTTTTAATTATTACAACATCAAGTATTTCCATTGGTCTATTGCAGTAATATTTAAATTAGGTATTTATTTTTATTGAACATTTACCCTTGCTATAACTAATAACTATATATAACTATAAAGAAGCCATTTTATTGTTTTTGTTCACTATTTAAGTCTTAATAGAACTACCATTTTACCATCCACAACAGCAGGTCCATAATCCACATGGGACTGATACAATGGAAAGGGATGCAACTGCATCTTCTGTTCAGAGAATGTTTCACAATAATGAATAATAACTGGTATTTTTTTTAGAAAAGGTTAAGAGATTGTAATACTTACCCGCAGTGTCCACATGTTTCTGTATTGAATTATGGATCATTTTTAATCGGCCATCTCTGTTAGCTCCGTTCCGGTTGTGGCATAATCATCATTCATCCAGGGAAGGCAAAAGCTATCACTGATAATGATGTAGATGATGGGCTTGATACATCCGCTCATGGCTGCAAGTGCATTGCTAACAGGTACGATAATTGCGAAAATGGCAGAAGTATCTGTAGTTAAGTGGTGAAGCCAGAGTGGCAGAAATAGACAAGGCAGCCAGCACAAGCAGTGGCCAATGACCAGGGCCTTTCTGATGCGATAATCCACAGATGACTGGGTTCTGAAACTGTTCCTCTTCAAGACCATTAAGCAACAACAGAGAGCTGCTGAAGCTGCTGGGAGTATGAATCCAAAGATGAATCGCATGTACAGAACAGTGCTTTTTCTCTTTAGCCCCTGTGAGGCTGCCTGCTCGGTGGGTACATTCTCATAATTGTCCATGCACACCTCCCCGTTCTTCCTGTACTGAATTACCCTGAACAGCAGGGATGGGCAGCTCAGGACAGCTGCAGCAAACCAAGAAAACAGTAACGTGAGTTTTGACGCATTAAACCTGCAGCTAGTACAAGAAAATCTGTTGAAGAACAGCTGCTTCAGGCTCATGAAGCTAAGAATGAAGGCCGTTGAATACATGGACATGAACGGCACAAATGAATTCAGCTTGCATAGTATCCACCCAAACCTCCAGGTAAAGTTGTCCCAGGCAGAGACAATGTGAAACGGTAGGAACAGGCAGAAGATCAGGTCTGAGATGGCCATGCCCAAGAGCCAGATGGCAGCTTCATAATTACCAATTCTACGGAAAAGAGTGATGATGACCAGGATATTTAATGGTACTCCCAAGAGAATGGTGATGCTGTATATCCCTGTATACAGGTACATTAAATTATTCATTTCTTGTGCTTCTGTAAGTAATTTATCCAAAACAGCAGTTTCACTGTAGTCGTAATCGAAGGGCGGGGGGGAAACGCTGGCCATGGTTTTCTTTTCCTAAAACAAAACAAATTAACAAACTTATTATTTATTTAACTGAATACATTGTCCAAAACTACTTTGAACTCTATAGATGTGCTTAAATTGTGTTGTTTTACAGCAACAACAATACTACTACTAGTACTATTACTTCTACTACTTCTACTGCTACTACTAATAATAATAATAATAATAATAAAACACATGATGTTACATAATGCAGGACGAGGGAGCAGGAGACGGGGCAAACAAAATGTGTTTTATTACAACAGGGAACAGGCTAGAAAGCAACAGGATCGTGGGGGGATCACAAACTGGGAGGAACACACGAGCTAACAGGAGTGGCAACATTAATGACAGGACTGGGGAACTCAGGACAGGAATAACACAAGGGCAGGAACAAGAGGGAAGACAAATGATCAACAGATGTGGCTCATTAGGGCAATGCTATGGAGGTAACAGGAGGGTCTTACAAACAACTTTGGAAAATATAACCTTTACAACGGTGTGCAAAAGTCTGGAACCAGCGCAGCAGAACAAGTAAACATTAATTATTGTGAACAGTTACAAACATAGCCTAAAGAGGGTCCAAACCTGGCAACAAGAATCAACTATGTACACACACACACAAAACTGAAACCATTCCCGATATGATTAACAAAAAATAAGCGTCCTGTATATGTGGCACCCCGAATAAACCTCAGCTTCATTAAAGTGATGTGATTGGCTAATGAATGAGTATAACAAAGGCAATACAGTGCACCCACTAAATTGTTTTTGGGATGTACCTGCTAAATGATCAGATTTATGGCAGATCTATGCCAATCTGTGTCACTGTATAACAACACGATGTAGGTTATATATAATTTATAACACGGGTTAAGCAACATCTATTTCTAAGTGGTGCAATCTAATGTAAAATAACACTTGGAATTACACTCAGAAAATCGCCTGCTTTGTCATATCAAGTCTGCAATTTGAACTAGTGGCAAAACATAAAACTTGTTGTTTGTTGGTACCACCTGGCATCACGCTTCTCCAGCTCCATTTCCTATGTTCTGTGCACAGCTGCACATCGTGATGTATTTAACGCTTTTTGGTTTGGGGAGTGTTGTACACTGAATACTTTGCATGTGTAGAAATTTCAACAGAGCCTTAAAAACTCTTACTGTTCACAAATCGCTATCAGCGAGTTGGAGTCGAGTCCAAGTAAAAAAAATAACGAGTTGCAAGTGAAGTTGGAAGTCAATTTAAGAGCGACTCGAGTTCGAGTCGCAAACTCGAGTCCCCCTTTAGTCTGTGGGGCTGCAAGGCACGCAACAAGCCACTGATGACTGACGTCCGTAGGCGAGGAAGCACTCAAGCTGAACATGTGAAATGTGGGAAAATGTCTAGTAGAAAAACCTGTACATGATTTGTACATGGCTTTGTTTAAAACATAGCAGCAGCATTTGAACAGACTAACCAATCCATAATAATAATCGATCCTTTATTGGGAAATTCTTTTTTATGCCTCCCTCAACTTGCTCTTTGCCACACAATGCCTATGGATCCATGGATGACTTACTGAGGCAGGTGAAAGGTGCATGAAAAAAATCCAGTTGAGATGAAATCAATGCATGAATAAGCATTTCCATCTCAGGCTCACAACAGACACAACAAACCTTAACTTAGCAATATTTTTAAGATGGAAGTAACATGACCTGGTTAACAGCCTGACATGAGATTTGAATGATCAAATATCACCCCATTGCATAAAGCAGACTGAACTGAGCCCCAATATTTTGCCTGATTTTAAAGACTTTTTTTCAGGAGCAACAATCAAGGCATTCAGCATTTAATAAAAAAAAATTATTTGCCGACCAAGCTTGGCTTTGAAACAGTCGGTTAATGTCAATAATTTGACAATCGCTTCAGGTTTAAAAGAAAAATGTACTAAATAACTGAATAACTGTAAATAACTGTAGATCATCAGCATATAAGTGATAGGATATACAGATGCTCCTCTACTTACGAACTTTCAACATACGAACTTTCAGACATACGAACGAAGAGGACTGTAAGTCCAAATTGTGTTCATTGGGCTCCCATTTCCTGTCCGCAACATCATTTTTTTTTTCTACGCACCAATTCCGTCTAGTACTTCTGGCCGCTACTCCCGCCGCGCAGCAGTATAGCGTGCATACTCCCAGCATTCTATTTCTTTGTACCATTACCATTACCATTACCACTTTATTTATAAAGCACTTATAAAAACAACCACAAGGCTGACCAAAGTGCTGTACACCACATTAAAAAAGACACACACATGTCAAAAGAAATAAAACAGAAAAACATACAACTGACAACAATAAGATTACATCACATAGTCAGCACATCACACAGCCAAAGAATAAAAGTGCGTTTTTAGACTTTTAAAAACCGCAAGTGAGGGTGCCTGTCTAACGTGCAGAGGCAGATCGTTCCACAGTTTTGGAGCCACCACTGCAAAAGCCCTATCACCTCTACGTCTTCGTTGTGTCTTAGGGACAGATAAAAGAATCTGGTCTTCTGACCTTAAGGAACGAGTCGGAACATATGGATGTACCAATTCTGCCAGATAAAGCGGGGCACAGCCATGTAGCGACTTAAATACAAACAAAAGAATTTTAAAACGAATTCGTAAGTGAACAGGAAGCCAGTGAAGGGAAGCTAAAACCGGTGTGATGTGCTCACACTTGCCAGTACCAGTTAAAAAA
>JAODKC010000044.1:37434640-37457459 GCA_026777985.1 Mormyrops attenuatus | reverse complement strand
ATCCTTTTATTTAGCAAAATTGTGATTAATAGTTAAATGTTATTGTTGAGGGGCACAGGCGGGACTCCACACGCACATTAAAAAAAATAATAAAATGCCACAAGAGAAGGGCAGTTGGGATACCCAAGAGGAAAGGGGCAGGTGCTCAAGCCCCCTCCGCCCCCCCCCTGCACGTGCCTGCTTATGGCATACGTAAGCCCTCAAAAGCTAGAGAGTGGGACAGTGCTAAACCCCAAGCCCTGAAAAACTCCACACACAAACAAATCTCCACACGCATTTGCAGATCTGCCGTTGCAGAAATGTAGCAAAAATCTGCCTGAGTTGACTTGTCAGTATATTCAGCTTTTGGAGCAAAATACTTTAATACTTAAATGCATACATTAATACCCATGTATGCAAAAAATTTCTCCACACACTTACAAAACTCAGTACACTTGCAAATCTCATTACGCATACAAGTCTGATTATGCACACGGATTCTGAACACACATTTACACATTCCTGTCTGCAAATCTCAGTATGCATTTACAAATTTTTGCACATTCACAAATCTGATTTGGGACTAGGAATGCAAACCACCGGTTTAAGTGAAGTTTGAGGTTAGTGTAATACCTGCATACCTGAAGAGATACTGATGCTCTCAAATACAAGCAGGCTCCGCTGAAAACCCTTTGGATAATGTTGGCATCTAGTTGCTGGTCTTCATATAATGTTGGAGCAACAAGCTTATGCCACAAGACATGAAGATTTCAATTCTGAAAAATTAAAACCATATAACAAACTGAAGAAAAAAAAAGTGTAGTAGGCCAAAACTAAATTTTCATAAAATTCTTTTACTATGACAAGAAAAGTTTGTACAGGTACTTTACGCCACAGGGTATTTTCCTCTTAAATGCTTCTTGTAATTTGTTGATAACTGTTTTGCAATCCCATGTCTTGTCAAACTCAAATGCATTCAAAAAAGAAACGGATGTGGACGATCCACTTGCAGGTCTAACAGGGACACATAGGTTTATTAATAGAACTGAAAACAATGGGCACACTACAAAACAAAACGGACCTCAAGGGGTCAAAACTAAAAGAGGGTATTAAGTAAACTAATAAAACAAAAATGATCAGGAAAGGAAGGCTCAAACACACAGTCAACATGAACCATCAGCAAGTACAACAACATCAATGACCCACTGACAAACTGAACTAAGGCAGGAACTTAAGTAAAGAGGTATAACGAGAATAACACAGGACAGGTGAGAACAATTAACCAATCAGGGAGGGTGTAGGACAAAGAGCAATCAGGGTTGACTGGCACAAGAACAGGCAACAGGTGAAACTAATAATTAACTCAGGGAACTAAGGAATCAAACAGGGAACCTAAGAAACTAACAGAAACAGGGAAACCAAATCTAACACAAGGGAATAACAGACAGGTAAAAACACAATCACGGGCACAAAAGCAAAAAACCAAAACGAAATACAAATCAAAACACAGGAACTAGAAATCTGATACAAATGAAATACAAGGGAACAAAATCTACAAAAACACAAAAATGGAAGCGGGGGGATTTATACACAAGACCAAGGGGTTGATAGGTAGCCACATGCTCAGCTCATTGAGCTATGTGGCTATTAGAAAAGCAGGTGAAACACTAAAGACTTAACGGGGAGGACAGGATGGCCAGCGACACCTGCTGGCCAAACAGGGAGAAGATGAAAGACTGGGACAAACGGGTGCTGATCCTGAGACGCCTTTTCTTATTCTGTTTTACAACAGAATTCTCAGTGGGACTTCATAACAATATTGCATCCTTGTGGAAGGTGTTGGAGGTCTAAAATTACTCGTAAGATAAAGGCCTTGGTTTGATGAACAAGACTGAGAGCTCACACCAGTGTTATAACAATCTGTCACACCCATAATACTCCCCTACTATGAATGGGTATGTCATTAGTACAGTATACTGTTTGTGTTTTTAATGTTAATTCAGCCTTACCTCAAGTGTATTATTATACAGAGTCATAGTGATGTACTTATTCTCTGATGATCCTACCTAAAGTTTCATGTAGGGACATGCTTAAACACATGCGCTACAGTTTATACATTTCTACACTGCTGGACAATTCAAAAAACAGTTAGTTAGATAGCTGGCAAGCATGTAAAAACTTTCATATTGGCACGGAGAGAGTGCCAAACCTCCACAGTGCTCCTGCACCATTCACTTGAATGGGGCCGGTGGTTAACGCAGTGTCCGGCTGGGGAGGCGTGGTGCAGCCGCTGTGCTGGGCTGAGTTGCTGCTGTATTCCGTGGCCCTATATTCTGTGATGTAGGCTAAAACAAACTGTTGTGATTCAATTTCATTGGATGTACATAGAAGTTTTGAAACATTCCTCTTAGATGAATTTGCAATGGAGTTAATAAATACAGGGGAAGAGACTAAATTACGCAGCACTGCGGCCACCTCAGCTGTAGGCTGACTGCTGTTCCCCATTATGGTATTTAACCACCAAACACAGAGCCAAGTTCACACGCCATCAGCGCTCCTTCCAGTTACACTGAAATGACTTCCAGGCACACTGAAAACTGTCGCACACACACACCAGTACGTGCACTCTGTCTTTCACACACTCCGTATGTGCAAGTAGTTTGTATGTGCGAGCACATGAGTCTTTTGTGTGTGTGTGTGTATGTGCAAGTAGTATGTGTGAGTGCAAGTCTTTCACTGCATTTCACCCTGTCTGGCCCCTCATACAGAACAGATTCAGATGGAAATTGAATGCAATAGAAAAGAGGCCTCTATCCCACATAGTAGTGGAAAGAAAAATATACTCAATTTCCTTTGCCGTCTCCCCTTGCCAAAGCAATACTTTTCTATCCCTCCTACCCAGGTCCCAAAGAAACGTGTCTTTTCAACTGCAGGAGGCCCAGCACTCAAAGGTCTCAACTGCTACCAGAAAACGTATACATGATTTTATTCTTGAAAAAGAACTTAAATAACATATCTTTGGCTGGGCTGTGTAGATGTAACCATCTCTTAGCTATATTTCATGCTTGAAGAAACTTTTGTCGATTTCTGTTTGACAGAGTACTACATTATGGTTTGTACTTATTTTTTGCACTTAAAAGTCAAAAGACTAAGAAAAGTTTTATTTTTGTTATCTATATTTTTTATGTTATTTTTATGTTTTTATGTTCAATTTGTGGAAAAGAGTTCAGTTAGAAGGTCACACACAGCTTCAATTAGAAGTTAGAAGCTCATGTATAGTTCATGCATAGTTATCTGAAGAGACACATGCGAAATCATACAGGAGATATGCCAGTCAGTTGAATTTGCGGCAAAACCTTTTACCAGCAATGATTTAAGAAAGAACGATGCCATGGATCCATGCAAATGGATGTTGTAATGCATTGAAAAAAACACGTGTAGTTGTGTCAAATAAATGACAGACAAGATATTGTGTTTTATTGTTTTATCACTTTGTTTAATAAGTATACACACTTTTGAACATCAAAGTCAGTCAGGTTTGAAAAATTTCCGAAGAGTGCCCTAGGTTTGCGGAGACCGTAAGGTACTGTTTCGTGGCATTTCAATGGGTTTCCTGTGATTGACTTGATCTATTATATGGCAGACTTTGTGGTTGGGAATTAGTATGTGTGGCATGTCGAGATGGGCCAGACCCTTTAGAAACTCTTCCTGCCCCACCGGTCTTCTTGCATCAGCCACATTCTGAGGAGTGCTAATATCTTTAAGCAAATCAGTCATATGGGAATCCACGATAGTTTTACCATTAAAAACAAACTTGCCACATGGTTTCCACAAAGTGACGTCTGGGTTTTCAAGCATTTTACCTATCATACATTCAACCTTATTCTTGCTGTACTATGACACATTTTTAATTACTCCATCCATGATAACATCGCCAGCAGGTGCACTTGCTGGCATTACATTGTTGACACCTGGAGTCAGTGACGGTGGTGGTGTTAGTGTCAAAGCCACAGTCTCATTATCACCCTGTCTGGCCAAAACCAGATATCTCTGCAGCACCACGGTGTACAGACAAATCTTTTTGTGGTCAGCCACATCCATCCGTGATAAAATATTTTATATTACAGAGTCCAATTTGCTTTCGGCCATCTGTCTCATTGTGTCTTTAGTCGCTGTGGCATGATGTAGCTTTTCATGCTGGCTCTTAGGTACCTGATACATTTTCTGTGTATGCTCCCTGTCTTACCTGCATTGAAAAAGACTGATGACTGCTTAGCAGCAGTAACATGAATCCCCCATTAGGTTAATCGTCCTTTTCCATTCTTCTTTTGATCTTTTAGTTTTACAGCATGTGCTCTGGTCAACAGTATGGTACCACAAAATACCTTCAGGGCTCTTTCACAAGGAGCTTTCAACAAGTCTGGTGATGCGGTGCCCATTTGGCCCTGTCCTGTGTGCCTTTCCCCTGTTTGGACAACAGTTCCTGCTGGCCATCCTGTTTGGTGTTGCCCTTGTGTGTTTCACACAAAGTCCCTGCCCTGCCATGTGGCTCACCAGGCTGAGTGTTTGACTTGGAGGCTGGTATACCTTTAGTCGTGTGCTTGAGTACAGCCTCATCTTTTGTTTAATCTATTGGTTTATTTTTCCCTAGAGTCTGTAATGATGTGATAATTAATGATGTGATTAAGTAATTGTTTTTAATTCTCAATTATGTGATGAAGTCAGTTGATTGGTTATGTGCGTCTGATTATATATATGATAATGGAGCTAATTGGGGGACATGGTTTTCCTGGTTAGTGTGTGTGGTTCACTCAAATAAATGTCTGAACAGGTATAGCAGGTGGCCATTCAAATTCTTTTAAACCTGTGAATAACACTTGGTAGCAGGAGCCTCATGTATGAACAGTGTGTAGGCACAAAAATGTTGGATACGACCGTTTGCACGCTCACGTTGAGATGTATGACAAAACTTGGCGTAACGACACACACATTTCCAGACCATGCATACACACATTTCTGCTTGGTTTTGTAAAGGGGCGGCACCCAGGCTCAAAGTAGTGCCACTGTTTCTGTGTGGATTCCCTTTCTTTTTTATATTCCATGACGCAGGCTTTATCAAATACGCTTAAATTAATTGCATATTGTTTACAAAAATGAGGCACTTAATTGTAATCAATCTGTAACAAAATGGTGCAGAAAATGGCCAAACTATTCCAACTACCATGGCTGCTTTAGCGTTGCCAGAAGATGTAAATGGAAGAATTAGAAGAGAGCACGTGTTTAGAGATCATACTGATTTCTTGTCCCATGATGATGACTGGCATCTATGTCGATATAGATTTGCAGCGGAAAAAGTCATCAGTGCCCCCCCTGCCCTCCATCCAGGACTTGTACGACTCAAGGACTAGGAAACGGGCAGAGAAAATCATTGCAAATCTGTCACACTCCGGACACAATCTTTTCCAACTGCTCCCCTCTGGCAGGCGCTACAGAACTCTCTACACAATAACCACCAGACATAGGAGCAGTTTCTTCACTCAGGCCATCACCCTCATAAACAGCTGTGTCACCTGCCTTCTGTCAATTTTTCCCCCTTAAACTCTGTTTGCACTCAACCTCACACCTTATACTTTGTACAGTGGGTTACCCATGGGTGTATATTTCAAATTTTATTTCTTGTATAGTGTCATTTATTGTTTGTATAGTGTCATTTATTGTCTGTGTACTAGGGAGTCTCAAGCAGCCAGAAGCAAATTCCTTGTGTGCCCCAGCACACTTGACGAATAAAGCTGATTCTGATTTCCAAAAGCTATACTGCTGAACTGGGGCCGGCAGGAGCTTTTCAGCATGAACTGGCTGACAGATCGGGTACTTCTCAGCCATCACTGAGTTGCACGCCAGCTGTATGGGAAGGTTTTATCCGCTTGTCATCCAGATATATAAGATTTCCTTACACTGTGGTTGAACAAACAAACATCAAAGTGCAATTAGCTGCAACACCTGGTTTTCCAAATGTAATCGGAGTGATTGACTGCACGCTCATTGTTATAAGGGTAGTGTGCATAGCCAGTGCCTGAAGATGTCACAGCAGATCGGCACAGCAGCGCCATCTGGGGTCACATCCCTGGCATGGGGGTCATCTTTTGTAACATTGTCTGAAACAGAATAGAGTAATACCGCATCTGCTGGCTGCTTGTTTGTCTTATTAAACATGCAACTTATTTAAATGAGTGTGTATAATGTTAAGTGGAAAAAAACTCACCTTCATCCATGGTGATGTCGGAGTCCCCCTCACCCGCTGGGCAAAATGCCATTTATGACTGTACCCCAAAAAATTGCAGTAACTCACTGCTCAAACAGTGTGAGCCCCGGAATTCTGCTACCTCCTCCGGCAGTGTTGACACTCAGAATATGGGCTGCAACTTGACTTTTCACGTGAACTTTAATATCAGTTCTCTTGTTTTTTATTTCAGGCACCGTATGACTTTCACTTCCACACTGTGCCCCTCCATAATTTTCTTTTACTTATGCCACTGCTTTAGCCACCAAATAGTATATTTTTCCTTGCCTCAACTTCACTGAGCAGGAGCTCCATTTTGCATTCGCTGAAATTATTCTTTTTTCCCCATGCTTTCGATAAAACACTGAATGGAAGGGGCTGTCTGTGTTCATTTGCATATTCAAATAGGCGCAATTCTGGGAGGGTTGGACACAAAAGACTATAATTTTACACTTTCCACGTGCACTTTCTTGCACTCCCAGTCCATCATCCATGTGGCAGCTTGTGTTCATAATGTGGATACGGGTAGTTGTGGTCAGCTCTGCCAGATCATGTTTCCCATTAAGTACAATTCGATTCTTGTGGGTAGAAATCAATAACTTCCATCTGAATATGGCTCCGGGGGACTCGACTTCCGACCATGACAGAGGAAGCAGCCTGAGTCACCTGCTGTGGGATAAAGCCCTCATAAACTAACCAAGATTGCACCTAATCTCCCTTTAACCGGGGGTAAAATGATAATACTTTAAGTTAATGATTGAGAGTTAGATTTACTCTTAAGGCCTGAATGGCCTAGTCTTCACAAGGTAATATTATCTCTGGTTGGTAAAGATATATTGATGAAAGAAGAAGATTAATTGGGCTTTCCCCTGCAGATGAAGAAGTAGGATATTCATCTTTCTTTTTTCTCTCTTTTTTTATTCATTTATTTACTCATTTTTCCTTTTCTCTTTCTTTAAGCAACTCTACACAAGGGTCTTGCTGTTAGATAGTTGCTGTAACACTTTGTGTGACTTATGGAGGGATTTTTGCCACATCTCTCTGGTTCTGGAGAAATCTATAGCTAAGCTAAAATGTTTGCTCAGTTATTTCGGATGTTTGGAAGTCGGTTCAGGTTCTTCAGTTCATGATAGTTCTTTTGTTACCTCAGACCAAATATGCAGTCATTGGTTATACTTAAGGTCTTTAACAAGGGCCTTCATGGCTATACTTTAAATCTAAAATGAAAAGTTTCAGAGATAGCAGTACCTTAATTGAATTTATATGAATGATCTAACACTAGTTACATATAATGTCCATGGATTGAATCATCCTATTAAAAGGAAGAAAATATACAGCCAGTTAAAGAAACTTAAATGCTCAGTGGCTTTGCTACAGGAAACCCACTTACTTGAAACTGAACATAAAAAAACTATGAAGGGAATAGGTGGGTCAAGTGTACAGCTCCTGATGTGGTAAAAAAGGGAGGTTGCAATTCTATTCCATAAGTCAGTAGCCTTCTCATTAGAAAAAAATATTGCTGATCAGCTGGGGAGATATGTCATGATAATAGGCACCCTAGGGGAATTGGATATTTCTATTCTGAATCATTATGCTCCAAATGAGTATGAGCCGAACTTCTTTAAAGAAATTGCAAATATAATCGTGGATAATTCCAAGGGCATACTTATAATGGGTGGGGACTTTAACACAGTGCAGAATGGTCAGTTAGATCGAATACCAGTAGAGGCTGGACCCCAAAGTAAAAAGACTAAAGCATTCAATGATATGATCTCAGAATTAGGTCTGGTTGACCCATGGAGACATAAATACTCTAATGAGAGGGACTTTAGTTTTTACTCCAATGTGCACGATAGCTATACTAGGATTGACTTCATTTGTCTCCCCCACCAATATGTATATAAAGTGATAGGCCTCCATATTGAATCTGTAACGCTAAGTGATCACGCCCCAATTGTATTAAGAACTGACCTAGGAAAAGAACATTTCTTCAAATATTGGAGACTTAATGTATCTTTACTAAATAATACAACAGTAGTAGAAGAATTAAAACAAAATTTAAACCTCCCCTCTCTAACTGATACTGATGCTTTAGAAATGGTGGCAAACATTATGGAGAGGGAAGTACGGGTGGCCATAAAAAAATTGGATGGGTTGCCCGGAGAGTTCTATAAATGTTTCGTGAATGATCTTGCACCAGTTTTGACTCAAATTTTTAATTATGTTCTATCTAAAAAAGATTCACCAAATTCACGGTCAGAGGCTATTATATCTGTGATTCACAAGGAGGACAAAGATCCTGTTCTCTGTGAGAATTACAGACCCATTAGTTTACTTTGTAATGATTTGAAATTACTTACCAATATTGTGGCAAAAAGAATACAAAAAATTAGAGTTAGATTGATTAACCCAGACCAGACAGGATTTATCCCTAATAGACAGGGAAGTAACAACATAAGTAATACATTAAATATAGTAACATGCGCCAGGAAAAATAAACAACATTCCATGATGATAAGTTTTGATGCAAAGAAGGCATCTGACACTGTGAATTGGCACTTCCTCCATAGAACCCTGGCCACATTGGGATCCCATCCAAAATTTATTGATTGGGTAAAGGTTGTACATACAAATCCAAAGTCATGTGTGAGAGTGAATGGGTGCTTCTCTGAATTTTCATCCTGAGTTACAGGAACATGACAAACATCAAAGAAATGGGGGACTGTGGGGAGGACAACAAAAGAGAAAAAAGAAATATTAATACTGTTAATAATAATAATAAGATTATTAAAATATATTGCATATATCTTACCGTGTTATATGTATAAATAATGGTGTCAATGTCACATGTCAAATAAGTTAGCAAAGGATTTTGTGCTGTGGATTTGTGTCTGAGTTCGTACTAGTTTTTTTTTTTCCTCTTTTCATTTTTTTGTGCGGGTTTTTTCCCCCTTTAGTCTATATGACTGGGAAAGAGAACACTGATCTAGTGTGATGCATTAAAAAAAGCAGTTCATGCAGGTTGATCCAGCCCAGAGCAGGAGAGATCAGTAGGCGGGAAAGTGCCCCCGGAGGGCCACCACATCAGACCAGCTCTGAAACCCATCTCCAGCACACCCCATGGCCCAACCCCCCAGAGGCAGAGGGCAAAAGGGAGGGGAGGCAGTGGAGCAAACTAAGCCTCCTCGAAGTAGCGGGGTTAGGAGGCTGGTGAAGTCAACACTGGGAGAGAAGGAAGGAAGAGGAAAAAAGAAAGACAGGATTGGATATATATGATTGTTGAGGGGGACTTTGTAACATAGTAGCTCTACATAGTAGATGAAAATGTGAAAATATTCTTGTGCCCTATAATTATTTTTGTAAAAAAGAAACTAAAGTTGCCAGTTGGCAAAAGAATGCCATACCTGCCATCTCACTTACTTTCTATTAGGTAAGACTAATATTAATTACTAATTTCTATTAATAACACAAGATGTTTCAGTTGTTTATTGTCATCTATACATGAAAATTTAAGCAAGAGTGTGTGTTTACTGGTTAATACACTGCTGTTTATTTAAAATAAACGAAAACAAACCAAGCCTTATGCTTTAGAATTTTTTGTTACTTAACTTCACTGTATCGGAACTGTACCGAACCGTGATGTCAGAACTATAGTGTGAACCAAACCATGACCTTTCTGAACCGTTACACCCCTAATAATAAGATGGAATAACTTAGCCACCAAAAAAGAAAATAATAATAATGATAATAATAATAATAATAATAGATAAATAGATTAGTAATAAAGGAAAGAATAGTTCTGACATTAACCCACCTGCAGCGCAGAATGACTCAAAATCCCTGAAATGTCTCTGTCAACGCATTTCGGGCAGTTTTGGTGCGTTCCATTTGCCCTCAGAACTCGTATTTAGAGTTAGATTCCGAGTTTTGCGCGCTCCCGTTTCTCAGAGATCCAAGAAATATCTCGGAGCACCACAGAGGATCCCGAGTTCAGAATCCAAGATGGCTGCGCCCTTTATCATCAGAAGGGAAAGTTGTAGTTTTATACTGTTTAAGCACTACTTCTCATTTGTGACTCAATAAATCAGTTGCACACACTATACCGTCCAACTTATCTGTGGACATGTTGCTACGGAGCTTGATACGTAAAGCACCGTGCGTAATGTGTTATCAACTGATATTGCTAACAATGGCAATTAACCGGGCTAGAATTGGATTTCATGATTACTCGGATTATTTGTAGGATTTAGGGTAGTTTGGGCTAATTGTAAGTGAACCAAGATAAAGACCATTTAAACTGAGGTACCTTAAATCCGACAAGTTGTCCGGCTAAGCAAAAAATCTTGCTTTTTGATACGGGTCCATGGTATTGCAATTCTGTAGCAGATGGAATGCATCCGACTCAGTTTCTCCAAGTCTTTAGCGGATGTGACGTAATCTGAATGAATGATATTTAATTGTGATTAATCGAAATTAATCCACAGCAACCCTGATTCAAAATTTTAATCATTTGACAGCAGTAATATATATATATATATATACACACAGACGAACGGCTGTTAGCAACTTGAAATGTTCGTAAGTCGTTATTCAACATCATTTTAATTAAGGGCATATGCAAGTACTAAGAACTAGGATGCCGGGAGTATGCACGCTACGCTGCTGCGTGGCAGGAGTAGCAGCCAGAAGCCGTACTAGGTGGAACTGGAGCACAGAAAAAAAATTGATGTTGCGGATGTCACGATCATCCGTTCAGCCGTTCGTCGCCCGCCGCGACGTCCCTAGCTGGGACGTATTTCACTCTCCAGGGTCTCTTCTGGAGGGTGATGGAGGACCCAATGGCGTGCGAGGCCCCAGAAGCTGCCCAACTGTGCACGCAGCTCCAGGGAGCCTTTGCAGCATTCACTCCAACCTCATCTCTGCACGATTTGGACGTGATTGCCACATCCTTAAAGAAGCTGCTCCTGTTGAGGACAAAGCGGACCCCCTCGGCAGTGTTCCCCGCGGTTCTCACACCTGAGGCGCCTGACGTGCCTGTCCCGCCTGATTCCGACCTGCTTGTCCCGGCAGCTGCCGCGCCGCCCCGCTAGGCTCTGGTTACTGTGCCGCCCCCTGCTGGCCCTGAACCGGTGGTTTCCAGGATGCCCCCTGCTGGTCCTGAGTCGGCGGTTCCTACACCGCCGCCCGAGGCATTTGCTGCGGTCCCGCCTTCTGCTAAGCCCAAGGGAACGGCGCTGTCTCTGTCTGCCATCGCTACGTCTGCGGCCCACCTGCCTGCTGCCGCCGCTACACCTGCAGCCTGCAGGCCTAACTCGACAGCACCACCTGTCCTGCCTATCCTGCCTGACTTGACGGCGCCGCCAGTTTTGCCTGTCCTGCCTGACTCGATGGTGCCACCTGTCCTGCCTTTTTTGCCCGCAGCTCGCCTGTCTGCAGCCGTCTCGCCTGCAATCACACCACAAGCTGAGGGGGTTCCTGACCCGTTTCCGGCGCCTGCTGGGGTTCCCGACCCGTCGCCGGCGTCCTCAATGGTCCCTGGGCCCGCAACGACCCCAGTGGGTCCTGCTTCGCCCGATGCCGCTCCTGCTGCGGCCTCGCCAGCATCCGTCGCTTGTTTTGCCTGTCCTTCCTGACTTGCCCGCTCTACCTGTCTTGCCCGTCTCACCTGACCTGTCTGTCCCGCCTGACCTGCTTGTTCCTGACCCGTCGCCATTGCACGCAGAGGTTCCCGACCCGTTGCCAGCACCCGCAGAGGCTCCTGGGGCCCCAGCTTCGCCTGTTTCTGTTTGGCCCATTCAGGTGTCACCTGCTGCAGCCCTTGCTGGCCTAGCCCAACCTGCTGCGTCGCCTGCGCTCGACGCCCGCCGGCCTGCTGCGTTGCCTGCGCTCGACGCCCGCCAGCCTCTCGCTCTGCCTGAGGCAGCCCCTGCTGCGACCTTGCCTCCTGCTTCGCCCGGAGCGGCTCTGGTTGCGGCCCCACCTCCTGCTTCACCCAAGGCGGCTCCCGCTGTGGTCTCGTCCGCCGCCTACCTGCCTGTCTTGCCGGCTCTGCCTGTCCTCCGTCTCACCCACAGCCTGTCTGCCTGCAGCGACCCGAGGTCCCGACACCAGCGCCGCCCTTTGCTACGCCCAAGACCCTGGCTGCGCCCCAGCCGTCTGCTACGCCCGCTGTCCCGGCTACGCCTGCAGCTAAGCCCGCTGTCCTGGCACCACCCGCAACGCCTGAGGCCGTTAAGCCTCCGCCTGCCGCTGCTACGCCAGAGGACACAGCGCTGCCCGAGGCCCCTGCCACGCCTCCTGCTCCGCCCGAGGCCCCGGCTCCAGAGGCTCCAGCTCAACCTGGTTCTGAACTCGGCTCAGCTGCTGCATCGTCGCCCTTCGGGGTCCCTACCGCCTGGCTCCGCCTGTTCTGGCTCAGCCTGTTCCAGCTCAGCCCCTGCATGTCGTCCCTTCACTTGAGCCCAGAACCCGCTCTCCGGCTGCTGCAGCACCAGTATCTGGTGCTGTCTCCGAGCACCCAGCACCAGCAGCTCACCCCTTTTCGGGGATGCGCCTGGCTCTCAAGAGGGCCAGGTCCGTGGGGGCAGCTATTCCGCGGGTACCAACGATCCCCAAGCGGGTGGCCCCTGTGTCAAGGGTGCCGACCCCAGCTCTGTCCCTGGTGGTCCCTGTGCCACCTGATCTGTCCCCGACACCTCCTGCTCTGGTCTCCCCAGCTCCTAACCCGGCACTAGCTCCATCAGCTCGTGGGCATCCAAGCCCTGTCCCCGAGGAGGTCCCAGACTGTACGACCCTTGCTCTTCCTCCCTTATTGGACGAGGAGGAGGAGCTCGAATGGGACCCCTCCGGGACCTCCCTCATGGCCCCGATGGGCTCCGCCCAGAGGAGGTTTCTGCCACCGTCACCCCAGAAGGGTCGATCACGGCCAGACTCCCGACTCTCGGTGTCCTGCAAAGGTAGAGGACACTGACGCAGGGGTCAGGGCTTGCCTGCAGCTCCCCGTGCACCTGTTCGCCTGTGGGTCCCCCTCCAAGGGCTCGCCGACCATCCTCGGTCTCGCCTTCCCCGTCTGGCCGTCCGACTGCCGGGCCCTCCACGACACCTCCATGGCCCTCCGCTTCGACTGCCACGGCAAGTCATTGGTGATGTCCTCAGCATTGACAGACCATCCTTTCAGTTTCTCTCCTCCGAAAAAACACCATCTTGCAAAATGATTTTTACCATTGCGCTTGGAGCAACGTTTACCATACGTGGGATACAGTCGTGGCTTATGTCGGGAGCTTGCAATTAGATATAGTGTCCATATTAATTGGTTTCCTGGACTACGGGCATGTACGTTGATCATCTTTCTTAATCGTAATGGCACCTACAGTAAGATCATCACCATCGACAACGGCTCCGGCCACTAGCTCATTAAAGGTTTTCACATGCTGAAGAGTCAGTTCACTTGCTTGACAAGTATTAACAGCTGCCAGCAATGTCAACTCAGTTTCCCTTAACAAGTGTCCCTTGTTAAAAGCAAGGTGTAAACTGTGATTAAGCTCAAGTCAAAGTCCATCAATGAGTCTGTTCTCTATGTTGACCTGTGTAGGATGGCAGATTGTAGGCTGCACCCATGATGTTACAGTTCCACAATACTGGACATGTGGGAAGGCAGAGAGCATGGATGGTTAGAACATGCATTGACGCATTAATAGACGAGCATAGTAGATGAAAAATGGCATGTACAGCAGTACCAGCAGCTATTGTTACGGTGTTTTATGTGTTAAGTTGTAGGTCTTCAGTCGAGATTTTCAGACTGAGACCGATTCGATATCCTGAACATAGACTGGTAAACCATTCCACAATATAGGGGCCCTGTAGCAGAATGCTTTACTGCCCACTGTCGCTTTAAGTATGACAAGGAATGGACAAGGAAACCTGCATTCTGCGATCCATGTGGCAATGTGACTTGTAAACTTGAAATCATTCTGTCAGGTATGCAGGCGCTAGACCATTAAGTGCCTTATGTGTAAGCAGAACAATCCTGAACCTAACAGGAAGCCAATGCAGGGAACTAAGAGCAAGGGTTATGTGTTCAAATTTCCTGGTCCTGGTGGTACTTCAAGCTGCTGCATTTTGTATACACTGCAACATATTTAATGTGCAAGGTGTCCTCCCAGATTACAGAGCATAGACTTTAGCAATCGTAAGTATAGCCCATGAGTCTGTTGATTCAATGGTGCAGAATTTTTCTGATGTTTTTACAGATCTTGATGTCTTCTCTTTTGAGTATAAAATCCAGTTGAAAGAGATTGCCCAGTCAGTGATGCATTCTGCATGCAGGGTTCCTATATCTTTGCAGGTGTTACAGCAGGGCATGACACAAGCAGGAAAAAGGTGACTATCCATTGGCGACTCCAAAACGAAAGGGGTTTAAAGAAACCAAACACATTGGTGTAAACTACAAAACAAAAGGACCACAAGGGGTCAAAACTAAACAGGGATAAAACACTAGTAACAGAACCACAAAAAGACCTACAAACAGAAACAGGTAATACAGAGAACAGAACTCAGAAACCAGGCAGAGTAACAAACACAGAACCACAAAAAAGGCAATACCGTGGCCATAAATAAAGCCAGGGAGTTGGCTTGGCAAAGAGTTGCAGACAGACTAAATATGTAAAGTACATAAATGCCAAGTACGGTGGTACAGTGGTTTATGCTGTCACCTTACACTGCAAAAGTTCCTGGTTCAGTCCCCATAGCCACCGGGGAACCTTCTGGGTTTTGTTCATGTGTCATTCTTACTGTGTTATTCTGTATTATTTGATCTCCGTAAAATACTTTCAATCGCATCTGTGTGAAATGTTCTGCACAAATAACTGTATCTTGTCTTTGCTATTTTACTAATAAACTTTCAAAGTAGACAGTGACTAAACAAAATATAAAAATATCTTATTCATATTATTTTAACAGTTTTTAATTTTTTTTTCAATCTCAGTCATTGCAGGTTTGACCTTTGGGTAATATGGGTATGCTTTTATTTTAATTATTTTGGAATTAATTAGAATGTTGAGATGTGATTTTTATAAGCTTTATTATATTTATTACATGACATGAGTAGTGGGAGTGCGGAATTTTGTCTGACGGAACGGTCTTTTGAGAATCTGTTCCCACACGTCGGACGTTCTTTGAGACAACGCTTAACTGAGAGAGACAGTTAACCTCGTCTGGAGCAGACTTGTTCATTCGCCTAAGTTACCATGGTAGCTCAGCGGGGATTCATTTAAGACGCGTTGGTGGAACGGAACTCCCACTGAAATGAGCCAGACTTGTCGGAATAAGTCAGACTTTCCCTTAATCCTGCTTCATGGAATACCCCGCGGGAAACAAAACAAAGCAACAAAAACACTGGAGAAACAAAAACAATAAATACCAATAAACAGGTGAGACTGGCCTCTAATCAGCATCAAACCCATGACTAGAAGGTTAGTGGTTTCTAAGCCACATGTTCAACCCACTGAGCTATGGGGCGGTATGGCGAAGAGGGAAAACATACCAGGGCTAAGGGACTAAAAGATGGAGGGAAAGGATGGCCAGTGTCACGTCTCACGGCACACGGAGCGCAGTAAGGGAGGCAGGACGCCAGGGACCAGGAAATACAGGGTTTAATTGAAATGAAAACGACACAAGCAGGCAGCAACACAGGTTGACAATACAATGACCGGACTGGGGAAACAAACTGAAACGCGGACTAAATACATGGAACTAATGACGGCAAACAGGAAACAGCTGGTAAACATGAGGAGTCTAAACGAGGTTAACGAGGGGGCGTGGTCGACAAGGGGGCAGAACGAACAGGGCAGGACAGCCAGCCACCTACTGGTCAAAACAGAACACATAGGACAGGGTTGGATGGGTGCCGACCCTAACAGCGGGGCAGTCTGAAGAAGGAACTGGAAAGAGTGAGTGCATTGGGTGTCATCAAGAAGGTAGAGGAGCTGACACATTGGTGGAACTCCATGGTGTGTGTGAAGAAAAAGAATGGTGTTTTCAGAATATTTATAGATCCAAATGATTTGAATGAGAATGTAAACCATGATCACTATCAGATTCCTAAATGTGAATAAATCATGAGTGAAATGTCAGCTGCTAAGTATTTTTCTAAGCTGGATGCTTCAGGGGGTTTCTGGCAATTGCAACTTGAAGAGCAGAGCACCACGCATTGTACTTTTAATACACCTTTTGGCAGATATTGTCTTTATGGTTTGAGATGTCATCTGGGATTGCTTCTAAGATATTTCACCGAGCGAATGGAACACATTACTGAAGGTCTGGAAAGAGTTTGTGTGTATGTTGGCAACATCATCATCTGGGGATCTTCAATTCAGGACCATAATGACCGACTTATAAAGAGTTACAAAGTATTCAGAAGAATGGATTCAAACCTAACAAGGATAAATATCAGTTTGGTGTTCAGGAAATTATTTTCCTAGGTGACACGCTGTCAGCTGAAGGTATTCAGCTGGACCAAGGCAAAGTGAATATTGAATGTGGGCCAACAGACAAAGCTGGGGTGTTACGTACCATGGGGATGATAAATTTCCTTTGGAAGTTTATTCCTAATTTGTCTGCAAAAACATCCTGACAGAGAGACATTTTACATAAGATATGTGATTTTGAGTAGGCAGCTACACATGAGTGGGAGCGGATAGAGCTGAAAACTGTTTTGACTACCTCACCTACAGTATACTTGCATTTCTTGATCCGGACAAAAGGATCAAGGTTTCAGCAGATGCCTCCAAAGATGGGTTGGGAGTAGCGTTGCTTCAGGCTGAGGGTGAGCACTGGAAAACTGTTGTGTATTCATCCAGGGTCATCCATTCTGAGTCAGTCATCCAGACTGACTCAGAATGTCAGTATGCTCAAATTGAGGAGTGTTTAGCTTTAGTGTTTGCCCTGGAAAAATATGTACTTACTGTATATTTAGAGTTTTATTTATCTTCATATATTTACTATGGAGACAGATCATCACTCATTGCTTGTCTTCATTAAGAAAAATTAAAAAAAATGTTGCCACGAATTCAACAGCTGATGATGAAGCTACAGAGGTATGACTTTAATTTGATTTACACACCAGGAAAGTATGTGGCGCTTGCGGATACCCTCTCTAGAGCACCCATTCAAGATGGTGGAAGTTCTACTGAGGAGGCAGTTGACATTCATGTCAATATGGTTTCTGCTTCTCTTCCTGCGACAGATTTTAAATCAAAGCAAATTGCAGATGAAATTGCTAAAGACACAGAGCTGCAATGTCTTATTGAGAATATGGATAAAGGTTGGCCTGTAGGTTCATGTCCACTGTATTATCATATTCAGTGGGGATTAAAGTGTAGTGGATGGATGGATGGACTGTTGTTAAGGCAAAACAGATTTGTTATACCACAAGCTTTGAGACAGGATTCACTTCAATTGATTCATGAAGGTCATTTGGGGGTGGAGAAGTATAAAAGGAGAGCAAGGGAGAGTCTTCTGGCCAGGAATCAATTGAGACATTGAGAAGTGAATATGAAAGTAAATATGTAAATATGAAACCTGCCAGAAATACTGGAATAAAATACCAAAAGAACCCATGATAGTAGCTGACTTGCCAATCATACCATGGAAAAAGTTTGGAATGGATCTTTTTCAGTTCAAGGGTAATGATAATTTAGTTATTATTGATTATTATTGTTTTAACTGTTGGAATATGTTTTAATTGTAGGGAGTGGTGAGAATTTTCAGTGCAGTATGACTTTCAGTATGTTACATCTAGTCTTTTATGTCCCCACTCTAATGGTAACCCTTAAAAAGGGGTCCATACCCTTAAGCAACTTCTTTAAAAAACTGCTGACAGTGGTTCTGATCTAAATCTTGCTTTAGGGCCTCTCCACTAGAGTGTGGCCTGTCATCTGCTGAACTCTTGATGAATTGGAAGCTTCATACTGCGCTACCTTGTTGTGTAACAGTAAGGCAGAGTGTGAGGCTGCAAAAGAAGATGAAATGTCTGAAAATTAAACGAATGGTTTTACGATCGGTAAGCTAAGCCTCTGCAACCATTGGCAGAGAGTGATGTGGTTCGAATTGCAGGTTCAAATGGCTGGAACAGGAAAGCCACTATTCTGCAGGATTGTACACTGTGAGGACCGAGGATGGAGAACTTGTTCACCGGAATCAACGTAGCCTGCTGACGATGGGGGATACTGTACAAGTCAAGTCAAGGCAAGACTGATGTTGGGTCATGTGTTTCTTCTGAGCCTTCTAACATGTCCCTTGACCCTCATGTGAACAGAACTAGAGATACCCCTTCTCACAGCACCCTGAGCTACTAAATGGTCCAGGGATTAGTACTCCCCGTCCAATCTAAAGAAGCACACTGTAATAAGGTAAATTAATGGTAAACACCAGTGAATTAACTTCAGTTATCACGATTAGCCTGGATAAAAGCTTGGGGTGAGTTTTGTGTCTGACGTTAGGTGAACATTTTCTTCTCTTGGTGATAGGCTGGTTAGGACATTTGAATCACTGATATTAAATTTGGACTTTGTAAAACTTAGCTTAACAATGAACACTGAAATAGTTATTTAAGCTGTAAAACAAGGTTTTGTGAATCAGATTATGAACCCCATGCTGGTAATATGATAAACAGTGTTTTCAGAAATGGTTTAAAATACATTAACATTAACCTGTACTTATTTTTTTTAACAATAGCCTACTCTTGTTAAGGTTTTTAAAGCCCTGTTTTTGAAGTGTGTGATGTAGGCAAAATTTTCCTTCACCATGCTTTAAAATGCTGAATAAATGTTTTGATATTAAAAGCTTAGACAGCGTTGTTATTAACATTTACTTGCACTTGTACTTTCATTACTTGAGTACAGTTAGTTATAGATTACTTGTAATACTTAAGTACAGTAAATACTAGATACTTTAAGACTTTTACTTGAGTGGAATTCTAGTTGGTGACTTGAACTTTTATCAAAGTAAATTTTTGGGAGGGTATCTGTGCTTATGCTTAAGTGTGACTTTCAGGTATTTTATACAAGACTGGTTTATTGTGGTTGTTACCCTGGGTTGTTGTGCTGAATTTTCACAAGAAAGATCGGACATCAACATTTTGTGCTGTTTAGATTACACCACACTCCAGATAACCCGAACATTAAGATTGAACATGCACTTTAGGGTTACAACCTTCTCTTGAAACGGGTGGTACATTGAACCAAAATTTAGTTTTGTTACAGGATTCACCATGTTTGAAACAAAACATTTTGGATAACCATTGAAAAAAGACCCCGTGAGTTCAAAGGCCATGCCAACCCCATCAATTTCGGCGTACCCGTTAAGGTAGTACCCGTCCATTTTCAGCTCACTACTACTGAGTGTGTTGAATGACTAGTTTTTGTGAGTGGCTTGATATTCCAGCCACTGTATAGATGGCATGGAGTATGTCTTTTGTTGTGTGATGTAGTTGTCTGGAGTGGTGAGCGCATATGGTGTCTTTTTAGGCAAAAAACTCATTCAAAACTGTTTCATGCTCATAGAGGCTATGGTAACACACTGAAACGGGTCTACACCACAGCTTCTAAGAATCTCTGCCCTGACCTTGACAGTCCTTTCTCAAAATGACATTTTTACAGGACTCAGCCATTTCTTTCCTGAAGTCAAACACATTGCCACAAACAGTGCTCTACCAGTCCATAAACACACGGTGCTCCTTTTCCATCATGGTTTGTACAGAATATGCCTCAGATAGGAGATAGGGGCTAATGTAATTCTGTTTTAAACAGTGTTCCAAAAATGTAGGTATAGGAAATTATTTTCAACCAAACTACATTATGGAACTCCCATTTAGTTAGTTAATGAAAATTAAGAATCCTGGATATAAATTGAATCCACTAATTACAGTATCATTACATAACCTGGGTTAGCATATTCGTCCAGCAAAAATCATTCAAAAGGTAATGTAGCCGTTCTGTGACGAAACTTCTCAGGACCGTTAAGAGTCTCGTAATACTTAAAAACAAGCTTGGGACTTCAAAAGCTTAGGGGCAGTTCACACTACTGGACAGACTTATTGTCGGCAATGACTCAGATGAAGATTTAGAATATGTGAAAGAGATGCATTTATTCCTACACTACCAATAACAACACAAAAGACATTACACCTAACACCAAACAGAAACACAAGATGACGAAATAAGACACAGGCAATAGTACTGTTTTGCACAGCAAGCACCAGATTTTGAAAGTGTGACCCAAATTATAATACAGGAAAAACATGGAAAGACAAATGAAAATTGGTTTACTTAGTTGCTTACGGAGTATCAGGATGTTTGTTGCAATAGTGATTGAGAGCGGGATCGAGTGGGAGCAGGGTTTGGAGAAATTCTTTGTGTGATGCGTCCTCAGATGCTCTGTCTTTGGTGAAGCTTGGTGATAAGGCTTTCTCTATAGATGGTGAGGCTCTCTATTGTGGCTCTTCTTCCCCACTCCTCTTAATCACATATATCAGGCCAAGGAGGATGACACATGCATTTGGGACACTTTGTAGTCCTGCAATCACCTGTGTCCCCTTCAAAACAATCCCTGCATCTAACGGACTGCCATCTGCAGAGCCCTCTTTGGTTACAATCTTCATTGTGTGGTGCTTCAGGTCATTGGGGGGTATTCCATGAAAGTAGCTAAAGAAAGCCAGACTTTCCCGAAAAACTAGCGCCATCTCTAAACGTAGCCTCATGTCGTTTCACTAACGCAGTTCAGCCTTAACTAAGCAAGGTTCATACAAGACAGACTTGCATAGTCTCACTTAGTGTGCACACCCAAGATATTTAAGAAGCCCAGATGAATGGATGAACGATAGATTGATCAAATGAGTCGGAAAGTGTGTAAAACAAGAGCAGTGTATAAAAAATAAAAAGATGTAATCGCGAAAAAAGGCAATACTGTGGCCATAAATAAAGCCAGGGGGTTGGCTTGGCAAAGAATTGCAAACAGACTAAATGCGTAAGTTAAGTAAATGTTACAAGTGTCTAGTACAGTGGTTTATGCTGTCGCCTTACATCGCGAAAGTTCCTGGTTTGATCCCCATAGCCAACGGGGAACTTTCTGGGTTGAGTGCATGTGTCATTCTTACTGTATAATGTTATTCTGTATTATTTGATCTCCGTAAAATATTTTCAATTGTATCCATGTAAAATGTTCTGAACAAATAACCACATCTCGTCTTTGCTTTTTACTAAAAAACTTTCAAAGTTAACTGCCACTAAACAAAATATACAAATATCTTCCTGTTCATATTATTTTAACGGATTTTTTTTTTCATTCATTGCATTTCGTTCACTCACTCGCAGCACTGACTACAGGGTTCCATTTTTTCTATACATATACACAAGACTCATTCTCCCGCTAACTCAAACGAAAACATCACTCAAAACAGAAAAACACACTGTAAGTAATAAACACGAAGATCGTGGTCATAAAATCAAATATATAGGGGCATGTCATTTTGGTACATTGCACCTTACAGGTTAACAAAATTTTTCAATCACATAATGTAATATGACAGATGAGGACACATAATTAAACAGATTACATGACATGAGTGGTGAGATCGCGGAATTTCGTCCGATGGAACGATCTCTTGGGAATCTGTTTCCATACGTTAAACGTTCTTTGAGACAACGCTTAACTAATTGAAACAGTTAACCTGGTCTGGAGTAGGCTTGTTCACTTGCCTAAGTTACCATAGTAGCTCAGTGGGGATTCATTTAAGACATGTTGATGGAACGGAACTCCAACATAAATGAGCCAGACTTGTCGAAATTAGTCAGACTTTCCCTTAATCCTGCTTCGTGGAATACCCCCCCGGGTTCAGTTCGCTGAAATAAACAAATATAATGGACAGCTTTATTATACGATACAGCTTGCAAACCTGTGCTCTTCTTCCCAAATAGTGTTTATGAATTCTAACAACTACACCACCAAGGAAATGTTTTTAAACCTTGTTTGTGAACACTACAGGATTTGAAGTGAAAGTCATGTTAAAAAAATTGAGTGGAAAAATATTGTTATAGGAATAACTACAGGGTTATTCCATATCAAATCAACTAATTTATCAATAACTAAACTTTATATTGGTACTTTATAGTTATTATATATAACAAAATCAAAATATTTGATAGAGATGGCCACTTGGTAAGAGCAGACCTTAAAATGGGAAAAAAACAATTCATCTTTGGTTTTATCAGCTTGAAAACAATGTGCCTGTCACGTCCCTCCGTCCAGCCCTCTCATGTGCCACGCCCACCTCATTAACCTCGTATGGAATCCTTCCGCTTACCAGCTGTTCCACGTTTCCTGCCTTCAGTCTCGTGTATTTCAGTCCACGTTAAAGTCTATTTCTCCAGGTCTGTCATTGACGTCGTTTAACCCTCTGAGCACTAGGGGTAGGAAACACACTTTCACCGACTGGGACATGATCACACATTTCTTCAAATATCATAAACTTAATTCATGGCAAATAAATTATTTCTTATATATTTG
>JAODKC010000044.1:37366764-37378679 GCA_026777985.1 Mormyrops attenuatus | reverse complement strand
TTAATAATCAGCGAACCTTAACCCCAAAACTCGCCCCCCCCCCCCCCCCCACCCCACTTCCTCCCATGTGGGTACTTTTACCACACTTCAGTAGCAAGATTTGAGCAACAGTCTGTTACAATCCGGGAATGAGGAGGTACCTGTACACGTTTTAACATGAAGAAACACGTGCATCTCCCAGCTTGGGGTATACCAGATCTGGCACACACAGCTTAACGATCACAATGACGTCTTTTTTTATTTTTTTAAGTTTCAGCTTAAAATATTTAAGGCATGAACGTGACACTGATTTGTGAGTATCATAGGGGTCTCCTAGAAATACAGACATTCATCACTTAACGACCGAGTTCCTATACGATGGTCTTTAAGGAAATTGGTTGATAAGAGAGGAGCCGCCTCGTGCCGATATTTCAAACATTCTGTACTGGTAGGGCGGTTGTGTCAACCATCTTTAGATACCTTTGCACCATTTATAGCACTGTTTAGTATATTTATAAATGTTTACACAGTAGCGTACTGTATACTGTAATAAACAGAATAGAGGAAATCAGTTCTATGCATTACTTAGGTTTGCATACTGCAAATACAGTTAATCAGTTATATTCATTCTGAATAAAGAACAGGTTTAAAGGAAATTCCAACTTTTAATATAATTGCTTGATGCCAAGACGCCGCACTGCCGTTTCCATGACCAAAGTTCTCGTACAGCTTACAATACCACCTGGTCAGAGAGCTGGTCGTACGTCTGGGTAGTAGTTAAACATGTAGGTCATTAAGTGAGGAATGTTTGTACAACAGACACTGAAAATAAGTTTATCTATCATGTACCCCTTGCATTGGTGTGTTAATTGCATGTGCAATAGTATTGCAAACTGAAGTATTCTAAAAGCACCTCTATATACAGTACATATTTACATAGCATATATGTAGTCTGTTAGCTAAATACAAGGAGGTAGGGCCAGGAGAGAGGAGGGGGTGAGGAAAGAAGACGCTGTCATCTTGGACGATATTCCTCTGGGACCCCTGACAACTTCCTCTGTTTCAAGGCATGGTCCACAGTGTTGATGAAGTCATTGATGGTGGCCCTCATTTTAGGAGTATATGGGTCATACTCCAGCTTACGCAGGCCAGATCGTTTGAAATTACCATCCTTCTGGCCCTCCACACATAGCAGACGATCTTCAGACACTTGCACACCCAGGAAGAGCAGCATACTTTTCAGCTGGACGAACAAGTCCTTCTTCAGCTCTTCAAAGTGGACCACGTGAACCTTCTTCCCATGTCTCAGCCAATCCAGGGTATGAGAAGCCCACCATGGAGCATAGCTTTTAACAAATTCTGGCCACTCTGCAAAGGGTTCAAGATAGATAGATGAATAGACAGATATACACAGTCAGTCAGGTACGATATTTGAAAAATCCCTGACATCATTAGTTAGCTACATTTATTTGCACTAAAAAGGCAAATAAATGATAATAGTTGTGGCAGTCAGTTGGGTGGACAAACAATCCACCCCTGCTCACCTGTAGCCACACCCTTGATCTATTTTGCAATAGAAAAACAGAACCCAGTTCAATATTACTGGTAAGAAGGTACAAATGAATGAATGGGCTAGATGCTCAACAGTGTTGATTGTAGCAGAGTACATGTATCGGTGTTACGTATTCAGAATACAAAAATGCTTTTTCTGTATTCAGCTTATGTTACGTTTATAAAACAGTATTCAATAATGCAAACACTTTATCAAATTGAAGCCAAACACTTTTAAGTTCAATTCATCTCCTTAAAATCATCGATAGATTTTTAAGCATTGATTGCTCTAATTATTTCCTTTTCTGGCTGTCCATGTAATGGGCTTTGCAATTATAGCACTTTTAGGCTCTTGGCAATATCGTCACCATTTGAAATGCACCAAAGTAGAGGACAGTAAGAACTTGTTTTGTGTCAGCTCTGCTTACCAACTAGAAAAAATATTACACTTAGAATTTTTCTAAAAGAAAAAAAAACCTACAAGAATGTGACTTGCTAGCTAAGTTTGCATTACTAACTAATTGGCTAAAAGTATGGGTAATTTTCTTTTACTTTTTGTTCATAAAAATAATACCTGAAGCATTTTATAAAACATAAACACACTTTCCACTCATATATCGTACCAGTCAAAAGTCTGGACACACCTGCTTCGTTTTAAACAGTAAAACCAATTATAATTTAAGTTCTAAATAATTATTTTAAGTTCTGGACTACAGTGGGAAATTTCAGTCAGGGCATCAGAACACCATTCATACTCTTTCAAAAATGCCCAGGAATCTTTTAGGACCTCAGTTTTACATGTTATCCAAAGGACGGCACCATTTTTATAGCACAGTGTTCCCATCATTGCACTGGGGTCCACACAGACCACAGGGATGGGCTTCCCCTGTTGGCCACACCAACACCTCTTTCAGGAGCAGCCCACTTTCATAGTTGGTCTCCCATCCAAGTATTGGCCAGGCCCCAAACCTGCTTAACTTCAGATGGGTTACCTAGTCTGACCTGCAGGTGGTTGTTGAAAAAAGAGAAGACTGTCCTGCCATACAGCCATCCTCCAGAATCACTGCTCATTACTACAGACTGGTAATACTATTCCAAAGAGTTAGGGTATTACTGTTAAGAAAAAAATGCAGTGTGGACATAGCCTTAGTTGATTAAACTCCACAAGGCAGTTTTTTTTCTTCATTTCTTTACATGTACAGTGCGTCTATCATTCTTGCTTATTGTTAAGTTGGTTGAATGTCATTCAGTGGGAAGGCTATAAGGTTGTTTGAGGAATGGTCGTTCAACATTGTCCATAGACATCATCAGGACAGACAACAGAAAGGGCTACAGCAGTGAACAAAAAGAAGAAAGAAAAAGACTAACGCGAGAAAGTGCTAAAATATACACTTTAATTCACAGAATATTTTTGTTACTGCTAGTTACTGCTAGTTTTTGATGCTGCTAATATCACAGCATCGTTCTAGCCAGAGTGTGAAGCTGTGACAGGCTTAACAGCTAAACAAGAATCATGAGGGATGGGCTACTCAGGAGCATAGGAATCAGAAAAGTAAAATTTTAAAAAAATCTGTCTGTGTTAATATACAGTATGGCTTGTGCAGTATTTGATGTTGCTGGTTTGTAGGCTTTTACAATAGGGCCCTATAGTTGATTGTCTTCAAACTTCGGATAGTGATAGTACTTGGTCTTTCCTTAAGCCACACAGCACTGAATTAGTGTGTGTTAGTTAATTAGTACAAGATGTTTAAGATTAGTCTTCAATAAAAAAATCTAAAAAAGCTTCTGACTTGGCTTAGAGCCAGAAAATGACAAGTATGCCAAAGGGAGTTAAAAGAAGGACAACACAACAAAACACGCTTAAGTCAAAGGAGTGTTACATGCAGGACATACAGGCGAATCTTCTCCTATAAGAGAAAACATCTGGATCACCCTGGCACGCCTAATATGACACCCTGTATAAATGACCTGGCCCCACCGGTTATTAAAACTGACTGTTGCACCATTTGTAATAGGGGGTAATTTCATAGTTTGTTATTAATGCTATTTTCCAATTCACTTACCCATAGCCATATTCTCATTATATAACCATTCAATGCAGGTTTGAGGTCAGATAGTGACAGTAAAAAGTTCTGTGTGTCTGAAAATAGTTTGTGATGGATGGCATCTTTCATACAGCTTTTAAAAAGATTGTTGCTGTTTTCTGGCTTGTCGTTACACTGTCTGTTCACCTTTGTCTCATTCTTATTTCAAAACAGACATACTATGACACTCGGGTGACCGAGGCATCAGGGCCGCGACGGTGGAGACGGTTTCTCACGAAGTTGCCCTTTAATGTACAGTCATTAAAAGGACCGTGCAGTAAGCAACAATACACAGAGACAAACATGGCAGGCGAATGTGGGGAGGTTACACACTAGACAGGAGGGGTCACACATAATAGGGTAATTATACAACAGTAGAGCACATCAGGATTCCACATATGACACAAGTAATGGTACTGTACATGCAACAGTCGGGAGCACAAGTAATCACACTAACTAATACAGACAAGGGCTATTTACAGGACATAAAAAGGGCTATTTACAGGGCTCGCGAGCATGCTGGGATACTAAATCCCTGCCGATGTAACAATACTTTTTTAGGCTTTGCAATGGTTTAAAGAGCTCAGGTCCACTTGTGGTCTGTGCGGCAATGGCTAATTAAAGATATAAACTTTGATACAGCATACTCTGTTTCTCATAATTTCAAATAATAGATTTTTATAATGATAATAATATTTTTTCAGTGCTTCATATTTTAGCACTTGGGCACAACAAGAAAAAAATCTCCACCATCATCTTCTCTTCCAGTGTGTGCTACTGCCTTTGACCACACCCATGAAGAAGAGGCATAGGCTATACGTGCCTGCCCTGGCCAGCATATGAGACACTTTTCACCAAATAAAAGTCCTGGAAGAAGTGTTTGTGTCCTCCACATATATGACTCACCTTATAGTAAAAGGCTGAGGCAATGAAGTAATTCATATTAAATATTGCATCAGCTAAGAGAAGTGTTTAACATCTCCTTGTTCACAAGATAATACTTAGTACATAACTTCAAGGTGCGTTTATGGTGTTATCTTGTTGATTTTCAGTTGGTGTGTCCAGACGTTTGATCGGTACTGTATATGTTAGTTTCTAAACGTATTCTAATAGTATGAATATGGCACACTTGACCTTATGGTGATATGGTCAGCTTTTGTGAATGTTTAGGAATCTGTTGGTCTTGAACAAAGCATAATAGGCCATACTCTCCTTCTACTGTTTCTATCCTTTCTGATATCCCATGGTCATTTTGTTATTAAAAACTACATCGCAGGGCACATATATGCACAACATGCAATGTTATTACCGACATTGCATTTTATGCACATGGAATTGTCACATCGGACCTACGCTAAAACATTTTTTCCTTATTTTGGGTAAATTTTCAATTTCTTTTTGTCTTATAGATATCACAATATTTGGAAAAATATTGCAATGTGATTTTTCTCCAATATTGTTCAGCTATATGATAGCTGACAGAAATGGATAGCTGACTGCAAACGGAACATGAACACACCCTTACTGTTTTTGAATTAATTAATGAACAAGAACTAAAAAGTATTATAATTAAGATCAAACCACCCACTTGTCCACTGGACCCAATCCCCACTAAGATTCATAAAGAATCCCTGGCAAGACATATAGTGCCCTAATGAATGTGTCCCTGTTATCAGGTAATGTTCCTGACCAACTGAAAGTAGCAGTAATCAGGCCACTACTGAAGAAGCCAAGTTTGGATCCACAGGAGCTCAGCAATTACAGACCTATCTCTAACGTACCATTTTTGTCAAAAGTTTTGGAGAAGATAGTTGCTTAACTTCACTCATACTTGGAGAGACACAACATACAGTACTTTATTGTTTCCAGTCAATGGATTTGAGAAAGCACTTCTTTACACAGCATGTAGTTAGAGTTTGGAATAGTCTCCCTGTTAGTGTAGTGCAAGCTAAAACCCTGGGTTCATTTAAATCAGAGTTAGATTAGATCTTAACAACCCTGAGCTATTAGTTAAGTTCTCCGCAAACTAGCTGGATGGGCTGAATGGCCTCCTCTCGCTTGTAAATTTCTCATGCTCAGTCAGGCTTCTGCCCGGGACACAGCACTGAAACTGCCTTGACTAAAGTCGTAAATGACATAAAAATGGCAACTGATGCTGACAGCGCAACTGTGCTAAGGCTTCTGGACCGCAGTGTAGCTTTTGACATGGTTGACCATTCTATCCTATTACAAAGACTTAAATTTGAGGTTGGGTTGTGTGGGACGGTGTTGAAGTGGTTTAAATCATACTTGACTAATCATTATCAATATGTTCATGTGTGAGATACTTGTACTCCATCGTCAATGTAATGTCAAATATATATATTTTTTTTAGTGATTAATTGTCATTGTTGACACACCACAACGAAATGTGTTCTGTGCATTTAACCCATATGTGGCATAGCAGGGGGCAGCTAATTCAGAGCACGGGGAGCAGTGCTGGGGGACGGTACCTTGCTCAGGGTACCTCAGTGGTGCCTTGCTGGTCGGGGATTTGAACCTGCAATCTTTCAATTACAAGTGCACGTCCCTAACCATTAAGCCACCACTGCCCACAATATAGAGTACCACAGACATCAGTGCTTGGTCCTTTATTGTTTTCTCTCTACATGCTGCCATTAGGAAACATAATGAGAAAACATGATGTTAACTATCACTCCTATGCCTGACGACACTCAAATATACATTTCGGTTATGCCTAGCAACACCACACCTATTGTTACCTTAGCTAATTGCTTTAACAAAGTTAAGACCTGGATGACTGAAAACTTTTTATCACTAAATGCTCTGTTGTTTGGAGGCAGGTCTGCTGATAGGCATTTAATAATCTCCGCACTCTATTCCAAAGGGCTGATATTTTCCCTCAGCAGCTCAGCCTGTAACCTAGGTGTCATCTTAGATACAAACCTCTCATTTAAATCACATGTTAGTGCATTATTGAAGGTGTTGCATAAAGTAGGTTAGACTACTGTAATGCTCTGTTATCTGGGAGCACTCACTGCACTTTAAATACCTTGCAGTGTATTCAAAATGCAGCAGCTCGAATTGTCACAAGGAGCAGGAAGTTTGAACACATAACCCCTGTTTTTAGTTCCCTGCATTGGCTTCCTTAGAGCTGACTTCAAAGTTCCGACCTGACAGAATTTCTTAGTTTAAAAGTATGTTCTGACCATCCATGCTCTCTGCCTTCCCACATGTCCGGATGGTGCCTGGGGTGGTCACCATCTGAGCAGGAGTCCTGGTTCAGTCCCATGGAGGGGTGCCATCGCGAATGGGACCTATGAACTATATCATTGTGGATGCAGCCTTCAGTGCCACCCTACAAAGACCAGCGTGGAGAAGATTTATTGATGGACTTTGGCTATCCTATACAGGCCAACATGGACAACAGACTCATTGATGGACTTTGGCCACCCTATACAGGCCAACATGGACAACGGACTCATTGATGGACTTTGGCCACCCTATACAGGCCAACATGGACAACATGGACAACGGACTCATTGATGGACTTTGGCCACCCTATACAG
Source organism: Mormyrops attenuatus (assembly GCA_026777985.1). Lineage (NCBI taxonomy): Eukaryota > Metazoa > Chordata > Actinopteri > Osteoglossiformes > Mormyridae > Mormyrops > Mormyrops attenuatus. Next base: position 37,371,496 of record JAODKC010000044.1, on the reverse strand, counting down.
GCCAACATGGACAAAGGACTCATTGATGGACTTTGGCCACCCTATACAGGCCAACATGGACAATGGACTCATTGATGCACTTTGTCTTAATCCATAATTACAGCTTATACCTAGCGTTTAGCAAGCAAGTTCACTCTTTTCTGTTTTCAGTAACGTTACTATGCCCAGGGGGGTTGGAAAGCCAGTTGACTTTGGACCCTGAGAGGTTTTCTTTCTCCTTACTTGGGAGTTTTCAGTTCCTCTTCTCTGTTGTTATCTGGCTTTCTTTATTTAATTTCTTTCCTTCCTTTTTCCCGTTCTGTATTACTCTCTCTAATGATGTTTAATGTATCACAACACATCCATGTAAACTGCCTTGGAACAACTCTGTTGTGAAAGGTGCTATATAAAATAAATTGAACTGAATCGAATATGATAAATTAAAGGTTACACTTTTGACACACCCAACAGGCATTGTAGATATAAAAATAACAGTAAAGCATTTACTTTAAATAATGCTATATCAAACTAGCCTTTACCAAAACAGCCATAAAATGAATATACTAGCATCCCTAAAAAAGAAAAATGTCAAACACTGAGCTCACTAGGTTAGTGTTAAGCTACATATAATGACAGTAGTTTGTGACACAGTTGGTTGGGGGTTCAAATTACACCCCCCACGCCCCTACTCAGTATGTGTGGTATTTGCGTTTTGCATGGGTTTCTTCTGGTGCTTCAGTGTCCTCTTGTTCTCCAAAAACATGCTGTTACGCAAAATGTCCTCTCAAACTTGCCCATATTGCATGATTGTGTATATAAGAGTGTATATATGTGCCCTGCGATGTACTGACGCTCCATAAAGGGTGCATGCCAGCCTTGTGTCCTGTGCTGCCTGGGACAGGCTCCTGGCCCTCCCATGACCCAGAACAGGACAAGCAATTGGAAGATGGATGTGTGGATAATTATATATATATATTTTTCTTTTGAAATTCTCACTCAAAACCATCATTTCAGGCAGTTTTGAAAAAGGTGCTCAGATGAACATTTTCAGTATAGAAAATCATCCATGTTTATAACCTCTTTATGAATCATTGCTCTGGAGAAATCAATAAGATAGAAATGAAGTAAGATGGAAGAATGAAAATAGAATCCTCTTACCTCTTCCCTTCCAATGAGCCCGTGAAGCAAATCCAATATGGCCACCGTACTTGCGGTTAAACTCAGCCATGAGGGCCTTGTATGGGTTGCGGATCATCAGAATGGCAGCATCAAAGGCCTCAATTTCCCTCTTGCCACTCTCATGGGTCTTGGTGCAGATGGTCCTTCCGCTCCTCCAGTGGTCCTTCTCACCTCTGAATCCTTTTTCCCCAAAGGAAGAAGAGCCAATGGGGTTAGAGTCAGCAACAGTGGGCACTCTCACTCCCTCCTTGTCCCATACATGCCCAATTATTAAACATCACCAATAAGGTTATTGAAGCATTAAGACTCTTTTCAAATTAACCGAAGCATCAGCTAAACATAGAGGACAGGAAGCCACTAATTATACAAAAATCTAGCTCTATATTTCCTAATATATTCTGCAGGTATTGGAAGAATAACTTCCATTAGCATCCTGTCCACAGTGCTCCCTGCTTCATACCCTATGACCCCTAAGACCCCAGTACTGGATAAGTGGTTATGGAAGATGGACTGATCACAAAGTATAATGTACACATCTGTCTTAAGTATTTTGATACATACATGATAACCATAGGATTTAGTTCACAATCCGATGTGACCATTAGCATTGCTTCGTCAAGGTAGTGTTCATGCAGTGCAGTACTTTGACCAGCAGGCTGACCTTTGTTGTACAGGGACCCATCAAAGTAGTAGCTGCCTGTGTAATAGCCGGTGGCCAGCTCAATGAGGTGACGCGCCCAGGTGTTCCCCGCACCGGGAAAGCTGGCCAGGGCCACAAGCTGCTTGGAACGTACTGGAAGGAAGCGCCGGTCCATGCACCGCTTGTCTGGTATAAATGTGGTGGGGTGGGATAAAACAAAATCAATGAACAGATGCTACAACTCCTACTAAACAACAACAGCAACTTTGAGAGCCACTAGGACAGAATCCCCTTCGTGCCCCAGCTTGATTATGCAAAGCCGAGGTCTGAATGCAATCACCTAGCTTTAGGTGTGAAAAAACTGTGTCACCCAACCAGCAGCGAAATTCTGCTCACAAGGGGCCAGGTGATACCGTTTCATAGCTAAAGCTTGGCATTAGATGGATTAACTATGTACTGCATTGCTGAAATATAAGCAACAAGAGTTATAGAGATAGTGACAGAAGATCACTAGTCACAGCTTTATATGCATGAGTGGGGTGGTGGAGTGGTGAGTCTGATTTTGAATGTCTGATTTTACTGAAAATGCATGAAAATTCAGTGTTTTAACAAATTGGCATAATCTAGGGGTGGTACAGTGGCAGAGTGGATGGCAGAGTTGCCTCATGCCACTGGCACCAAAGTTTCAGTCTCCGACCTGGCTCGGTGTGCGTGTTCGCATGTCTCCATTTTCCCATAAAGATAAGTGCAAAGTTGCATAAGTGCAAAATGGTGTGTGTGCCCTGAAATGGGCACACAACACAAATAGCCCTTGCAATGCCCCTGGATGGAGAGATATGCGTTACTGATGCCAAGAGAAAATTTGGTTGCAGACTGCAACTAAGGGACTTACAGAAACATACAGAACTACACAGATACAAAGTCACAATGCAAAAAGATATATGGGAAACAGTCAATGGCTTTCACAACAAAACAGCTGACTCTCAACACTCCATGCTCCACCCCCCACCATTTTTGCAAAACTGTGAAGAGGAAACAGACGATGACAAAAAATAAACTGCGTGCATCCACTTTTTGCATGCATCTCACATATGCATTTTGGGATGTGAAAGCTCAGGGACAGTGACCACTTAGGGTCAATGCACGATAAGTATATGAAAACTACTAAAATTTCACAGAAAACCATAAAACCCCCTATGTACAATATTTATAAACTTTATATAAAATATGGTGCACATTGGAATGCATGTACTTTCTGTGCTGCACTTCCTGGTGTGCACTGGCTTCTCTTCCCCCAGGGAGGTGATACCTTGCACTTGTGTTTGGTAAACCATAAAGTATTCTTCTGTGCCACAGCTCTCGAAATCATCACCCTCGCAGTGGCGCTTGCACAGCTCCTCTTCCTCAAGCTCATGCAGCGTGAAGTGTGATGTGGGATAGCCGCAGAAGCAGCGCTGACCCCCCAGGACTGCCAGGGACAGCTCCTGTAGGGAGGGGCAGAAGGGGTGCAGGAATTAACAGAACCCCAACTCCAGAGACAGCCAGTCCAAAATCCAAGGCTACTATAACATACATCAAAGAAATACCACAACAGGTCCAATAAAGGTCTGTTTATGGGGCAACAAGAAGAGCAATTTGGTTCTGATATTCTTATAACAAGGGCCCATTTGCAAAGGAATCAGAACCAAGGCTGAATCTAACTTGACACTCACTGGCACAGTCCACCAAAGCTCAGGAGCATCAAGTCAGCGAATACTGAGCTGGCATGCTGTAGAACACCATGGGAAATGGAAATAGGGTCCAGACTGAGGTGACCTACAAAGCCTCCCTCACCTTCTCTGTGCACAGGTCCACACATTTGTTCACAGACATGTTCATAATGCCGGCGCTGACAGGCAGGGCCAGTGTCACATCCTTCGGCCTCCGGAAGCAGCCCTTAAAGGTGGCACTTCCATCTACAGAAATGGCAGGGTCAGAGACATTGCAGTAGGTATTTCTGAGGTCTGCTGATGGTTGTGTGAGGCGTATGGCAGCCTTTCACCTGGCTGGGTACCCTGAGCAATGCCTGGACAAGAAAAGCGTTGAACTCATGAGCTCAGAAGTAAAATTACTCTTGACAACAGGATCAAATGTCTGAAACTATCCTCTTTTTTGCTATAACTAGGCATTGCTGCGTGATTCTTGTGGGTGACATGTCTCGAAATTTAATTATTTCCAGTTTGTCACAGCAAGAATTTTTCTGCTAAGTTCTGTCTTCACAATTACTGCCTTCACAACACCAAGTGACTTCTACAGCTGCTGTTTCCTTCCTTTGCTACCATACAGCGCTGCGGCTTCATTTTGTCTGAGAATGAGGGTCAGGTCTTGACCTTTATCCATATGTTGTTTCATCAAGTGTATTTTTTTGATGTATCATATTCACAAGGCCATGTTGTCTGCTTTCACCCTTCCGTTTGCTGCCACTAAGCAGTGTCACTTCAATTTTGGAAATTTTGGACCAATCTGGCTCAAAAATGAATTACTTCCAGTTTGGCACCCGTCCATTGCTTCTGCAAAATAATAAAAAAAAGATCTGCCAAGACATTTCTGAATTGTAGTCTTAACGGGATCAAGTGTCAAAACTACCCTTGTTTTGCTATTACTATGCAGAGTTGTTTCAATTTCAATTTCTCAAGATCTCAAAATGTAATCAATTTTAGCAAATAATTGCCTAACACAGCAAAGCATCTGCAACAGCAGACTGCTGCTAAAACCACAAAAATGTGTTGTCATTCAAGGAGGTACCCGAGGTACCCTGAACTTACATACTGGAATTACTGAAATTATACACTAATCTCACTCTTTAATCTGGTCATGAACAGTTTTTCTCCATTGGTTTGGCTCATTTCTTGAAACAGAAATTACATTCTCAAAATAACATGGACAAGTCTCCAA
>JAODKC010000044.1:37329192-37345903 GCA_026777985.1 Mormyrops attenuatus | reverse complement strand
TGTCAACTCTATCAGCATCTCCACAATAGACCGGGTATTGAAGAAGCATCAGATGACCATGAAGCAGATTTACAGGGAACAATTTCAAAGGAACTCTGACAGAGTGAAAGAGCTGCGGTACCAGTATGTGCATATAAGTCATTTATTGGTTGTCTATCGTTGTAACATTACAGTAAGCAGTAGTTCCCAATTATTTTTTTGTTTTCAGTATCCTCTTTACCTTCAGAATCCAGCTTTATCTGACTACAGCATTTTGCCTAAAAACTTTTTCTTGGACCGTCTTTATACTGATCTGGTCCCAGAAAATGAGAGAGGTCTCGAAGGGCCTCACCTACCACACTATGTGATACACTATTATAGCTGCAAAGGGGGGGACCAATCCATAATGATGCTTATGGATTTAGAATGAGTGTCATAAAAGTTCCTGTAGGTGTAATGGCCAGATGTCCCAATACTTTTGTATAGAGTGGGTTGATAGTATAACTGACATGTTTTATTAAGGTTTAACTGACATATTTTATTAGATTTTTAATGTAGAGTTAGCTCGATAGCAATGTGTTTTATCGATTATAATTGTATATTTAGTTAAGATAAGAATTGTTTCACTGACATGATTTAATATAATAATAATGCAAATCCCCAACAATGCACTGGTCAACATAGAGGAGTAAAGCAGCAATGAAGAGGATCATGTATTGATGGGCGATTTAGTGAAATTTTATCGGAACCAGTTACAATTGTATCCATGGTACACATTTGAGCCATCACAAGAATCGCGATAACACTACAAGTACAGTCGACCCCTTCCACATTGCAGGGGTTACGAGCATAGGCCCTCTGCGATATAAAAAAACATGCAAGAAGTGTGAAATGAGGTGAAAAGATATGAGAAATGCAGGATACAAAGATAACCTCAATATTACTACGAGATATCAGGGAGAGGCTGCAGTAAGAATGCTTGGCATCCTCCAAACCAGCACTGTACATAAATTTCATGCATTTATGAGTTACTAAATATTCTCTGTGTCTGTGGCTTTTGGAAAACTCTCAAAAACTCCAAAAAGCTGTATACAAGTAAATGTCTTCCACACATTCAGAATAAACCAAAAAGAAGCAAACACAAGAAAACTGACAAGCAACTTCACCCAGTCATGTAGCAACTGCTAAGATGCCGCAGTGAAAAAGTCCTGCCGACACCCCATCAGCCATGTGTACATGTGTGACATAAACGTGGGGTATGTGCCTTCTGAGAACAAGCAGAAGGAAATGTGAAAGCAGAAAGTTGAGCATGCTTCCCAAGCAAGAGAAGCATCAATTTTGTGAGCAAGCAGCACATTTGAAAGAAGGCAGATCTGTCCATGAGTGGAGTGAATTTGAGTGAGAGGAGACACGTTTTGTGCGAGTGAATGTAAAGTCCTGCTCTCAAATTTAACAGTGGCGCTCTTGACATGAGGCAGGGAAAGACTGCCATAGAGTTCCTGTAATAAACTCTGTTATTAGTTTTTATATGAGTCAGGCTTGAAAAGCTCAGCTCACACAGATATGTCATGGAAAATCGGTGTAATGTTGAAACAGATTTGTTTGTTTAGAATACATCACTATTACAGCACAGACACTCGGCAATGGCATATGATTTGCAAATAATAATTCATTTTCAGAAAAGTTTTTTAGACCAATTGTTTTCTTGTATTTTTGAGATACCTCGTGGGCCGGATCAAACTGTCTTGCTGGACGGACATTCGCCAGCCCTAGATTAAAGCACAATAAATGTATTCTTTTGATTATTGTAAGTAACCCTTGAGTTATGGACTGCAAACAGATGTAAAGACAATCAAAAACAATTTCAGAAAGGCCCTTCTGTTTGAAGGTGCAAGCAGTCACAGGACCTACAGTTCGGAAACCATTTAAATAGATCCATTGATGTCCGTTTGACCGTTTCTCCAAGGCCCTGGAAAAGAAGCGAGATTGTTTTGCTGCCCACTCCTTTCCTCCAGTGCCTGGGTGACAGATAAAACTGCAGACAATAAGACTTCAAGCCCTATTAAATATCTTCTTCAAAGACGTGATTATCTTCTGAGAGGAGAAGCTTCAGTATTGCCAGTATTACTAAAACTGTCCTGTTTCTACCTAGTCTTTATCAGTGCTGTGGAAAACCTTCTGTTCTGATATCGTTTAACTACATAGCACCTTCATCAATCAAGCTCTGTATTTGACTTATTTTTCCTCTTGCGTAAGTATTGTTCACACAGCAGATATCATTCGTATGTTTCGGTTCAGAACTAAAAACTTACTCTTCCAAAACATCACCCTTGTTTTATGTTAATTTTTTGGTGTAGCTTTACTTTCTCAGCAAAACATTCACTGCCAAGAAAAAAGTACTGTAATAATTTTAAAACATTTAACCTAGAAATATTTTTACATTTTTGAACTTTTTTAATTTTTTCACACCAGAGTGTAAAATACCCTTGCAGTAGGGATAGCCCATTTAAGCCTTTTATGTTTCCACTGCGGTGCAGGAACCAGTGATGTGCGGGTCCATTCATGAGTGACCCAAACCTGCGCAATGCTCTTATTCAATCCATTAATATTAATAAAGACAAAATGATGTCCAACCCACTTTATATGCTTAAACTTTATATGCTTAAACTTTATTTTAACTGATTCACCCGCAAATGACCCTAACATCACTAAAAATACTTCTGATTCAAAGCCGTGGGTGCTAACAACAAAATTCATACATGTCTAAAAGCTGCTGTATGGCGGGATGCACCACTACCAAGATAAAGAACACAGATCTAAGTTTCTATAAGCTACCAAACTGAAAAAAACCATCCATTTCGCCTGGACTGGCAATGTCAGGAAGCAAAGGGCATAAGTCCACTTTGCTAACTGTTGGGTGGTTAAACGGCACCAGCAGCAACGTTCGCCTAGGATGCCACATGGGCTTCGACATGCACTGCCCAGAGGGTAAGACTAAGGCTGGATTTTTAAATTCAGTCAGAAAATAACACACTAAGAAATCACCAAGAAATACACTATGAGGAACCGCAGGTAAGAATAATCACAGGAGCCTCTCGCACAGAAACAAATTCCCTAAACAAACAGCTTTAAAATGTCTGTTTTTTAATATGAACTGGACAGTGATGACCAATCAAGTTATCAGCACAGTTTACAGGTCACTTCTATGTGCAGAAACCTTCCAGTGGAACAGTGACTGTAATCCATAAGGTGTGACCTCAAATGCACTGGACAAATATCACTAGAAGTTAAGATTATGAACAAACAATCACTTGTGAAAAACTGTATATCTTGGGTATATCTTAGTCACAGCATGATAGAGAGACTACTAATATTTTCTTATCAAACCAAAAAAACATGACTCCTATCTTACTTTTATATATACAGTAAAGAAGGGAAAAAAGGATATATATATACACACACAGTAGTCTCGCTTATCCGACATTCCATATTATCCGACATCCCACCGCAAAAAAAAAACAAAAAAACGCATCAGTCGGCAACAAGAAGTGCAAGTTGTGAGCGTGAGCGTAGTCTATTTTTCGTTGCTCCCGACTCTACTGCAGCTAATTAGTTACCCCGACTGTACAGTTTGTCGTTTTGTCGCAAAACATAATTATTAGGTTCGTAATGTTTAAAATTATAACATAGTTTCACATCTAATAGGCTTTGTCTTAACACCTCCCATTATCCGACATTTTCGCTTATCCGACGTTCTGCCGGTCCGTTTATGTCGGATAAACGAGACTCTACTGTATATATATATTTTTTAATAAATACTACAGTTCAAAAATTCTATATAAATGTATCATCGTCAGCCTCAGCATTTTTCATTTCCTAGCAGAGATCTGGTAGTACATTGTGGCAAGGCGTGTGATATAAATTACTGTATAAATACGTAAACAGGTCGTTTAGGTTCAAACCATCTGAGACAACATTAAATATTTTCCGTGAGACTTCCAGAAAAATAATGAAAATCCCATATTACTCTTGTCTGCTTAATGAACCTTGGCGTTTATGATTCTGAACAAAGAACTCCGCTTCCTGCATTAACTGGAAAGGAAGAGGCCCTGGCAGTGAACAATGAGTTTCTTTCCCCGGTTGAACGTTTCACTATTCCTTACATTTTTTATTACACATATATCTCCCCAGGATTATATATGAGAAACCATCTGTCACAGTCCATCCTTTTTCAACATGAGCTGTTTAACTGATTGAAAAGTATTTAAAGAAGCAATTTTGTGTTAATATTATGATTTATTACACTGTAGAGTTTATATTAAGTACAGCTTACATTTATACTGATTGTTTACAGCCCTAGCTGCAATACAGACCTGCATAAATCGCAGCCAAGAATATTCTAACTGCAAGTACTGCAGGAACTACCTCCAAAACAACATTTTGAACTGCAGCAATATCTCAAGTTAATCACCATATATGACTTATTTCCCATCACATACATCTGGATGCCCAAAGCCTGTACTGTGTTGGGCTGTGATTTCAGACATTTTGACCCTGTAGCTTTTTCAGTCCATTGGAAAAATATGTTCTGATGTCATTTCCACCAATCTCCATGATGCTCATCACAAAATATTTACACACTTCACTTCTCTTTTTTCAGTATCAATTCTTGATATTTCACACATTTAACACATGAGGGAAACTTGTCTCTTGGACACTGTGATAATAAATCATGTGAATTACAGTTGTGGCCAAACAAAAAATTGCACAACTATGCATGCAGAAATTTCCAGTTGAAACAGGTAATTTTTCTACTTCAACTTATAGAGATTACACAGCCCAAGGAGACAACAATAATATGCTTTATTATTGATTTAATAACCTATATTAGCATTTCTTGCATACCTTCTGCAGTTGCTCTTCCCAGGTAAAAAGTTTCTTCATTTGTAAAGCTAACAATGTTGGAGGTTGATTTGGTGTACAGACAGGGGTAGCGGATGGCAGCTTTTCTATCATTTCATCCCATCTATCCATTCATCCTATTGTGCATATCCCAGTTACAGCTTAATTGTCATTTACAGCATGACTTAGTGGGTATGATACTATATCTGCTGCAGTCTATTTTCCATTAATTTCTTTTGTTAATTTTTGAATTATACTGTTTGAAGCAAGCTTGAGGCTGTCTAAGACAGACAGACCTATGTTTAGGCTCAATGTGTTACAACTAGTAAAATGTGCTATGAAAAAACGTTATCCAAAAGTATGCTATGGTCCACAATGGTCACAGGCACAATCAAATACATCACCTATAGTTTTTCTCACAAGGTGTTCTACACTATCAGAATATACTACCTATTGATTTATGGTTTACAAAGTGTAAATCATTTCCCATGGATGCAATAAAACACTTTACACAGTTGGTAGCATCTTCTGACAGTAAAAAAAAGTAAAAAAAAATATCGATACATATTGATTTAGCTACAGTCGAAAATTTCAACACAGTAGGATGACTTCTTAAAAAGCTGCATTTGAAGCAGCAATGGGCAATGGTGCTTGGGCATCAGTGCCTGGTGAGAGAGCAGGATTGGGGGGCCACCCTAGTGCCACAAACCAGCGGCGGTTCATGGGCACCCAAAGCCCTGCAGAGCTCAGCTGGCACTGCTCCTATAAAGGACACTCAGCACAGCGGAAGCTGATGTGAAGCCAGAAAGAGGAACTAACCACTGAAGGACATCCTGTTCTCCCAAACTTGCTATTTCTGCTACTATCGCTGTTTCCCTCCCACTATCACTATTTCAGTCTATCCATCAATCTCTAAGTATTATGTTTCTAAGAAAGTTGCTTAAGTTTTGTCCTATTTTCAGGCTGCAATGAATGTGAAATAATTATGGCAAGATGTTGGGTTTTGTCCTATTACAGAACCATAAACCACGTAATGATTTTCCTAAGTCATAGAGAGACTGGAAGAGGCAGCATACTGGCCGCACCCCTCCAGGTCTGTGGCTTCTCTGAGGCTCCACGTAGCCCTGAGTTTGCATGTTGTCCCCGTCTTCATCTGGGCTTCTTCCCTCACCATAAAGATGTGATTTAAATAAGTTTATCTCTCCAAATTTAGTGTATGTGTGAGTGTATGTGTATTATGTATATATTACAGTACATTGTGGGCAGCAAGTGTCCCCTCAATGGGATAAAAACATGTTGTTTTGATGTTGTGGGGACCATTTTTTCGGTCTCTACAAGGGGAAGCTCAATTTTATAAAAATCTGTGACTGCAATCACAGATTGGAAAAAATAAAAAGTTTTGTAATTTGTTTGGTTACTTATGGGCTGGGTAGGGGTTAAGGTCGTCACTGTTTTGAATTTGGGTTTTTCCCATAGAAATGAATGGACGGTCCTCACAAAGACATGAATATAAATGTAGGTGTGTGTGTGTGTTTCATGGTCTGCCCTACATTTTGGGTTGTTCCCTGTGCTTCCTGGCTACAGAGTAACTGTGACCTTGCAATGTAAAGCAGTTATGGTCAGATCCAAGACGGCTGCTGAATTACTATCTGTCATACATCCATAATGAACAAATGTAAGTCTTCGGCTCAGAAGTGCATATTTTGTGACAGATCTCATGAGACCAACTACATAGATGACCACAATTCACACTATCCTGGTATATTATCTAAGAAATGTAATTCATAGTATAAAACTGTCTAACCCCAGACCTCAGAACCACTGCTGGATGAGTTGAGCAGCAAACCCCACCTCTGTGCTGCAAGCAATTTCTTTGTTGGAGTTTTCAGTCAAGGATCTCAATAGCTTCAAACTTAATTTTCCTTTCAGTTCCAAAAAACTGCACCACGCCAGGGTTTTTCAGCATGCCCCCGCCCCCTACATTGTAACCATGACACAAATGGGTAACACTTTATCTCAGGGGACACAAGAAACTAGTAACTCAGTTACTACTCAAGTAGAAATCATGAATATATATTAACTGCATGAAATATATGAATCATTATGACTGATCAATGATATCAGGTACTAACTACTACTATCACCTGTCATCTCCAGGCTGAGGGTTTGAATCCCATCTCTGCTGTCTGTGAGGCTAGGTTGTATGTATCCCCTTATCATGTAGGTGACTATTTGGTGTCTATAAATGTTATTACTGGCATCCCATCCGGGGTGTGCCTTGTGCTGCCTGCAAGAATTTCCAAAATAAGCAGTTAGCAGATTCACGAATTGTTGTATTACCACACATTATCACACAGTGATTTGAGGGGGGGGGGGGTTATGGGACAGCAGGTATTTTTAAGTAATCGCCACCACTAGGAGTCGGGTAACTGTTACACATACGTGCAGCTTCCAACTGCTCTGCTCAGGCTGTGTCGTCGCAGTAAATAAGCAGGAGGCATTTGTGCTGCAGTTTCAGCACAGGCCCGTATGAGAACAGCCAGCCTGAAAGTCCCCCTTTCTATAAAAATAATGACTGAATTATGATCCTATCAGCCAAACATGCAGAAAATGCCCCAGATGCAATTTCTGTGGCTCACAGTGCTTCGTTCATGTTCATTTAAAAAAGATTGCATTGGAGGCTAAGGATGACATTAAAAGTTTCTTCCAATATTTTAACTCCAAAAAAGCTGAAATCACTAACTTGCAGTATAGTAAGGGCCTTATAATTGAAAATGAAATTAATATAGTAAATGAGTTTAATGATTATTTTACACAGGTGTTCACAGTAGAGAACACGAGTAACTTACCACCATTTAGTATGAATACAGCGTCGTCTATGACCAATATACAGTGAGGGAAATAATTATTTGACCCCCTGCTGAATTCTTAAGTTGACCCATTAATAAAGAAATGAGAAGTTTGTAATTTCACTGGTAGGTTTATTTCAACAGATAGATTATTAACAAAACAAGCAAGAAAAAATCATTATGTAACAGTTACAAACCAATTTGTCATGACCTGCCCGTATTGCCCTCTCGTGTGACACGGCCACTCATTAACCTCGTGTGCAATCCTGCTTGTAACCAGCTGTTTCCTGCTTTGCCTGTTTAGTCCCATGTATTTAAGTCCACGTCAGAGTTTGTATCCCCAAGTCCGTCATTGAAGTCTCTCGTGTGGAAGTCCTGTATAGTTGTTTATGCCTCTCCATCTCCCCATTAAAGTCCTCTTTCCCTGATCCAACGTCTCCCTCACCTGCTTCTCTGGTCTGTGCCCCGCACATCCGACAGAATGACAGACCTCGAAGAAGGCGCGCCTCATGCAACAGAGAACCAATGCATCGGTTTGATGCAAGAGGTAATTTACTGGCTGAACCAGCCCGAGGTCCGAGGGGATCCTGTGGCGCTTGAGTTAGCCAGCCGGAGTGGGACCCTATTACAAGAGATGTCTCCGCCTGGGAACGCACACCTTGCACGCGAGGTGCGCGAGAATCTCCGGCAGCTGATGGAGAGAGAAACGAAGGTGGTCGCGCCGCCGCTGTTTGTCCTCTCCGAGGCCGCCCAGTTCCCGCCAACAACAAGCCGGAGAAGGAAGAAAAAGTGGAGAGAGCCTAGATCGGAAGAAGAGCCGGCGACCATCCTGGGGGCCGTTTCACTCTCCGCCGCTTCTGCCCCCACTGGATCCCAATCCTCAACCCAGTGGTGTTCACCCCCTACACCAGCACCACCGCCGGTTCACAGCCGCCGCCTGCCGTGGTGCGGCCGAGAGCAGCAGCACTCCCCTTTTCCAGGACTCTTAAAGGGGCTGGGGCAGTTTGGGATGCCATCCCGCGGGTCTCACGGACTCTTAAAGGGGCAACGCCTGCTCCTAAGGCACCAACCCTGGCTGCTATACCCGTTCCTGACCTGCTTATTCTGCCTGTGTCTGACCAGCCTGTTCTGCCCGTGTCCGACCAGCGTTTCCGGCCAGCTTGTTCTGCCCATATCCGTCCAGCCTATTCTGCTCGTTTTGGACCCACCTGTTCTGCCCCTGTCCGACCAGCTTATTCTGCCCGTTTCGGACCGCCTATTCTGCCCGATTCTGACCTGCTGGTCTCGGAGGTCCCTGCGCCTCCGCCGCCTTCTGCTACGCCCAAGGCCCCGGCTGCGGCTCCGCCCGAGGCCCCTGCTGCGGCTCCGCCCGAGGCCCCTGCTGCGGCTCCGCCCGAGGCCCCTGCTGCGGCTCCGCCCGAGACCTGCTGGTCTCGGAGGTCCCTGCGCCTCCGCCACCTTCTGCTACGCCCAAGGCCCTGGCTGCGGCTCCGCCCGAGGCCCCTGCTACAGCTCCGCCTCCTGCAGCTCCATCTCCTGCTCCGCCTGAGGCCCCTGCTGCGGCTCCGCCCGAGGCCCCTGCTGTGGATCCGCCTCCTGTGGATCCGCTCCTGCTGCGGCTCTTCCCACGCCCGAGGTCCCGGCTCCACCCACGCCCGAGGTCCCGGCTCCGCCCGTGTTTTCCCCTGTCCCCAAGGACACCCTGCCCCCTGGCTCTCCCTCTCTCGCCTTGGCTGGGGCTTGGGGGGCGCCTGCGGGTCCTACGGCTCCTGTTCAGCTGTCGCCTGTGGGTCCCCCTCCGAGGACTCGTCGGCCGCCTTCGGTCCCACCTCCACCGCCTTGTCGGTCGCCTGCAGGTTCCCCCGCCTCGGCTCGTCGGTCGGCTATGCCTTTTCCAGCTGTGGCTGCGCCGTCGCCGCTATGGCTACTCCTTCCTCCTCGCCTGCACTGTTGTTCCCTCTGACTTCCTCCTCACCTCTCCTGATGCCCCCTCCGACTCCATCCTCGCCTGCTCTGCCTGTCCCTCCACCTGCCTCCTCGCCCCCTGCAAGGTCTCCTTCGGCTCTGGCCTCATGGTCCCCTGCGGCCCCTCCGGCTGCCACTCCTCACCCGCTGCGGTTTCCTCGGGCTCCCCTCTGTCGGCTGTCCTTCATGTCTCTGCTCCTTGTCCCTTGGTGTCTCCTCTGTACACTCCTGGTCCTTTTATTCCTCCGTTCTCAGTTCGCCATGTCTCCTTTCCTGGTCTGCCTGTCTGCGTTCCCTGTTCTGTGCCAGATTCTGTCTTGGCTTTTGCCATTGTGCCTGTTCTGTGTTTCTGTTTTGTTTCCTGTTCCCCGGTGATGCTTTTGTCTTGTTTCTCAGGTCCTATTTTCCCGGTCTTGTCTCGTCCGGAGTATGCGCCTTTGGTTGGGGGGGTGGTTCTGTCATGACCTGCCTGTATTGCCCTCTCGTGTAACACGCCCACTCATTAACCTTGTGTACAATCCCGCTTGTAACCAGCTGTTTCCTGTTTTGCCTGTTTAGTCCCGTGTATTTAAGTCCAGGCCAGAGTTTGTATCCCCAGGTCTGTCACTGAAGTCTCTCGTGTGGAAGTCCTGTATAGTTGTTTATGCCTCTCCGTCTCCCCATTAAAGTCCTCTTTCCCCGATCCTGCATCTCCCTCACCTGCTTCCCTGGTACGGTCCAACACAATTTATCAACAAACAACAACAACAAATTTATTTTTGTATAGCACATTTTCACAACATGACATTGTCTCAAAGCGCTTTACAGCATCCCCACCCAAAGCCCCCAGTGAGTAAGCCAGAGGCAACAGTGGCAAGGAAAAACTCCCTAGAAGGCAGAAACCTTGGGAGGGACCAGACTCAAAGGGGGAGCCTATTCTCCTGGGGCCAGTAGGGAAACATTTATCTAGGGAAATAAGCATTTGATCCCTTGGAACACATGCTTAGTACTTGGTGGAATAACCATTGTTTGCAAGCACAGCTATCTGACGTTTCTTGTAGTTGAATCTTCTTCCACCCCTCTTTGCAGACCTCTACCAAATCATTAACGTTTTTAGGCTGTCACTTGGATTCACAAAGCTTGAGTTCTTTGGTGGGAGACTGGCTAGGGCACTCCATGACCGTAATGTGCTTCTTCTTCAACCACTCCTTTGTTGCTTTGTCCATATTCTTAGGGTCGTTGTCTTGCTGGAATACCCATCTGCAATGCATTTTCAGTGCCCTGGCTGAAGGAAGGAGGTTATCATCCAAGATTTTACGGTACATAGCCATGTCCATCTTTCCTTTGATGCGGTGCAGCCATCCTGCACCCTTGGCAGAAAAACACCCCCAAGTATAATGCTTCCACCTCCATGTTTGATGGTAGGGATGGTGTTCAATTTTGGTCTTATCTGACCACATCACATTCTTCCAAACCTCATTGAAAATATTCAGGTGTTCACTGGCATACTTCAGAAAGGCCTGAACATGGGCCCTCTTGAGCAGAGGTACTTTGCGTACACTGCAGGATTTCATACCGTAACGGCATGATGTGTTACTGATGGTTTTCTTAGTGACTGTGGTCCCTGCTGCATTGAGATCATTAGCAAGCTCCTCCCAAGTAGTTCTATGGTTAGCCCTCACCATTCTTGAGAGCACTGATGCCGCATGAGATGAGATCTTCCTTGGGGCCCCAGACCAAGGGTGATTGGCAGTTATTTTGTCTTTCTTCCATTTGCGAATAATTGCACCAACAGTTGTCACTTTCTAACCAAGCTGCTTGCTGATGGTAATGTAGCCCATTCCACCTTTGTGAAGGTGTACAGTCTTGTCTCTGATGTCCTTAGATGTCTCTTTGGTATTTCCCATGGTGGTAAGGTTGAAGATGTAGACAGGTTAGTGACTGAAGAATAATGTTTAACAAAGTAATGCAATTAAATGACAATACTGACATGGTATCTGTTAATACTTCATTAATTAAGTACTACTTGTGTTGTGTTAGTGCACATGTAACTTGACCTAATTTCGTGCTGGGTTGTACAGGATCAAATAATTATTTCCCGAGATAAATGACAAATTGATTTGGACCTGTTACATAATGATTTTTTTGTTTGTTTTGTTGAAAATCTATCTTCTGGTGTTGAAATTGGCCTACCATTGAAATTATAGACTTCTCATTTCTTTATAAATGTGTGAACTTAGGAATCCAACAGGGGGTCAAATAATTATTTCTCTCACTGTATGTATAACTGAGGCTGATGTGGTACTAAGTCTAGCTAAGCTCAAAATAAATAAATCGCAGGGCTCTGATGGCATCTTACCTATACAGTAGTTTTAAAAGAGATGAGGGATATTATTAGCCAACCTTTAACTTTACTATTCCAGAAATCCTTATATGCTGGTGTGGTACCGTCTGATTGGAAGCATGCTAATATAACGCCCATATTCAAAAAAGGGGATAGAAGTCATCCAGCAAACTATAGGCCAATCAGTCTGACTTGCAAAACTGGAAAAGTGTTGGAAGCTATAATCAAAGTGAAAATGGTAGATTTCCTGGATTCAAATAACATTCTGAGGGATAGCCAACATGGATTTAGGAGAGGTAGATCCTGTTTAACTCATTTACTGGAATTCTTTGTGGAAGCTACAAGAGAAATTGATCACAAAAAAGCCTACGACGTGATCTACTTAGATTTCCAGAAGGCCTTTGATGTTGTCCCCCACAAATGGCTCTTGCTCAAGCTCAAAGCTGCAAGGATTTTAGGAACTGTAGCAGCTTGGATCAAAAACTGGTTAACAGACAGGAAGCAGCGGGGTAGTTAGTAGAGGCAGAATGTCACAGTGGGCTTGCGTTCATAGTGGGGTACCGCAGAGTTCAATTTTAGGACCACTATTGTTCCTAATTTACATTAATGATATATAACCAATACATACAGTAAACTGGTTAAATTTGCAGACGACACCAAAGGTGGGTGGTGTAGCAGATACTGAACTAGCAGCACAGACAGAGGCTACAATGGGATCTTGATTTAATTAGCGACTAGGCTGATACCTGGCAGATGAAGTTTAACACAGATAAATGTAAAGTAATCCATGCAGGGAGTAGAAATATAAAGTACAGATATTTTATGGGTTCCACTGAAATAAAGGTAGCTGATTATGAGAAAGACCTCGGTGTGTATGTTGATGCTTCCATGTCCCACTCTCGCCGGTGTGGGGATGCAGTAGAAAAGGCTAATAGGATGTTGGGTTATATCTCTAGGTGTGTGGAGTTTAAGTAGTTTAAGGGAGGTGATGCTACGATTATATAATTCCTTGGTAAGACCCCACCTAGAATATTGTGTGCAGGTTTGCTCACCATACCTTAAAAAGGACATCGCTGCCTTGGAAAGGGTGCAACGTAGGGCTATGAGAATGATTCCTGGTCTTAGAGGAATGTCTTACTGTATGAAGAGAGGTGAGGTGAGCTGAATCTGTTTAGCCTCGAGCAAAGGCGACTAAGGGGTATAAGACCAGGTATATAAGATTCTAAGAGGTCTGCATGCTGTTCAGCCAAATGGCTACTTCAATATTAGTTTAAATACTAGAACTCGTGGAAATTAGCAGGAGAACATTTTAAAATGAATTTGAAGAAGCACTTCTTTACACAGCGTGTAGTTAGAGTATGGAATAGTCTCCCTGTTAGTGTAGTGTCCTGGGTTCCTTGAAATCAGAGCTAGATATGATTTTAACAACTCGGAGCTATTAGTTAAGTTCTCCCCAAACGAGCTTGATGGGCCAAATGGCCACCTCTCATTTGTAAATTTCTTATGTTCTTATATACTGTAGTTCAAATAGCAGCTGCTCAAACAAGTCAAAGCATAATGAGGGTTTCAGGGGGGCATGAACGGCAGAGCAGGAGGGCAGCAGCTGGAAAGAATCTGCTGCTGAACTTCAATACTTCAATGTCTAACTGGGTGTTTAACCTCCACTGTACTGTTATCTTTTGAGTAAAATACACTGTTATCATTAATTCATCAGCCGCTCCCCTCCCGCACGGCGCCTGAAACCAGTTATTAAAAATGGGAACTGCCACCCACGCTGGGTAGACCATTTAAACGCTGAGCTGATTGTTAAACTGAAATTCCTGTTTTTAACCACTTTTCACCCCACACAGCCAGGTCAAGACATTTTTGTTTATACAGCACACTTAAAAACAACATATGTTGCACCAACATGCTATACATCAAAATAACACACTGATAAAGTAAAATCCATAGATATATAATTACATAATAATAGCAGAGACGTTGGGCATTTCACAAAAAATAAAAAATTAAATTATTAAACAGAATTAAATTAAATTAAATTAAAAAACAGAACCCAAGGTCAGGGTAACAAAGGATGCACTGTGCCCCATCCCAGCCCATCTAGCAAGAAACTCTGTCCTGCCCCTGCCTCTCCCCCAGGGAAAGACCTTTTGCATGCTCACACCCGGCTGTATAGAACCATGGAGACTCCAGTATGGTCGACAAGCTGGGAATCAGGAAAAAAAGGACTAAATATTCTAAACAGATGGACTTCTGTGATGCCTCACAGGCCCAGTCAAACCAGGATAATGCACAGGAGGATTACACAGGACAATGCTTATTATTATCAGTTCTGTGGAAACTGCCTGGGAACAGATACCCAGATTTTTAGAAGCTTTTCTGTTTTAGATCTATTAAAAAGAAGTTTCTTCTCTCTGAGCAGCTTCTTGGATTCTATATATACACCATTGGAATTTGGAAAATGCATTACAAATATATTACCAAGTAAGAAAGCCATCACCCTGCTTCCATATTGTCATTATGGAAATGTTACCAGGCTGGTTCTGGGCTCAGATGTTGCATTATATACTAAGTGTTGCAGTGGTTAGCACAATTGCCTCACACTTTTGGGACCAGGGTACAGATCTCTGCAATAGCACTATGAGTTTGCCTGTTCTCCCCGTGCCATCGTAGGGATTTCTGTGGGTATTCTGGTTTGTCTCCACAGTCCAAAAACATGCTATGGTGAGCTGGAGGTAAGAAATTGCCTGCAGTTGTGCATGTGTGAGTGTGCCCTATAATGGGTGGGTGCCCCACCTTGCATGGTTCCTTGCCTTTGGTCCTTAGGCTCTGGACCCCCTGCAACCCTGAATAGGAAAAGCAGGTACAGAAGATGGATGGTATACCACAATGCCCTGTAAACAATTAATTATCATTCCCCCCCTCCTTTTGCCATGTCAGTCAACTGGATGAGCAGAAGAGCATTTCTGAAATGATTTTCAGTTCAGCTAAACTGAACTCCCCCAAAAAAGTAATATCCATATCTTACCCCCCCCCTCCCCCCCGACTCCACAATGCATTGTGAGATAATTTACAGATAAATAATTATCTGCCCTTGAATGGTCTTCATGTTTCACCAAGAGCCAGCATGTGGGATTCTATCCAGCCTGGGCGGTGGGCCAACAGATAATTGGATGTAATAGCCAGAAAGAGGAGTGACATAGGTACATATTTACTGCCAGACTTCAAGTACAACAAATAACATCCCACGGGTTCACAAAGCTCAAAAAGTCCTGAGTTTCACTCTGATAGGGCACCTGACACTTCATAATGGATCGCCATCTCCTCCAGTGCCACACTTGGATGCCAGATGATATTCAGCTGTGAACCCTGAAATTCAACTGTCCTCATTGGACAAGAGCTTGGTCACAGTCCAGCTGCCCTGACTTCTGGGAAAACCTCTCCAGCAGACTCCTGTGCGATGCTCAAGGGCTTTCTGCTTCAATTCCTGCCCTGAGAAAGACTGTAAGCCGCGCTGCTGTGCCTTTGCCTTTATATCAAAAAAGCCAGTTTGCATCTTACGTTCATCTCTTCAAATTCAGTCAGATTTTCTGCCAAGCAGTTGTGGAATAAACCAGACTATATTAAAGAGCTTCTGCTTAATAAAGAAGAAGGAATTAATTCACTGCCTCAATATAACAAAAAAATGCAGAATTTCATATGATGCTGCAAAACCCTACGCATTTTGACAGGGTGCAACCTAATGCTTTCACTGCCGCCCCGCTGAGCTCACATAGCAGCAGCTGGAGCGCAATGTTGTTACACTGAGTACTAAGAAGAGCGGAACATCATTATAAAACCAGTAACCCTCTAGTTAGCCCAATGGCTGAAGGCAGCTCCCCCCATCCTGCTCAACCTCAAAATCACCTGTACTACACTGGGGAAGTGATTACTAATCTCTTTCAATTCAATTCAATTTTATTTATATAGCGCTTTTAACAACAGTCATTGTCACAATGCACTTTACATATAACTGGCCCGAACCCCCACCAAGCAAGCCTGAGGCGACAGAGGCAAGGAAAAACTCCCTCTAGCAGGAAGAAACCTTGAGAGGAACCTAGACTCGGAAGGGGATCCCATAATCCTCTGGGTGACCAGGGGAGCATCTCTTATAGGGGATTGACTAATCTGCATTAATGGCCATGTCTCTTATAGCGGATTGAATAATCTGCATTAATGGCCACGTCTCTTATAGCAGATTGACTAATCTGCATTAACGCCCATGTATCTTATAGGGGATTGACTAATCTGCATTAACGCCCATGTATCTTATAGGGGATTGACTAATCTGCATTAACGGCCATGTCTGGGGATGCTCTTTGAGTCCCCACCTCCCATTACACTTAAGCCCAGTGCAAAATAAGGCGCTGCTTCAGAATTTTACAAAATGTCATGAAGTCACAGTTACACAACTGTGCCGAGGGCTTTCGATCTGAAATGAAGGATACAGGATAAGGGATGTCACAAGAACTGATACTTCAGTACCAAGTTCATGCCAAAATTCTGAAAACTGACTGGAGACGCAATTCTTCCAGACCTGACAGGATATAACACTTATTCATATAAGTGTTCCACTCCAGCTGTCATGGGGGGGGGGGGGGGGGGGGGGGGGGGGGGGGGGGGGGGGGGGGGGGGGGGGGGGGGGGGGGGG
>JAODKC010000044.1:37286097-37309403 GCA_026777985.1 Mormyrops attenuatus | reverse complement strand
TTTTCAGTTTTATACATAATTGTATTCTGGTAGCTAGACCTCTGCCATAGTGACAAAACATCTAGGCATTTTGACTTGCAGAGGTCAGGAGGGGCACCATTTCCTAATGGAGTCTCAGTGCCCCCAGGCTCTGATTCTTGCTCCACCCCGCTTTTCCCCTCCATAAAACCTCAACTCGCCTAGCTGCATGTCTGTGCAGATCAACAATAGGCATAAAAATAGTACAGTGGTAAGACCCCAAAGGTGGATGAGATTCACCCTGAGTTCTTGAATGGTCTTGATGTTCTTGGGCTGTCTTTGCTGATATGCCTCTTCAACACTGAGTGAAGGTTGGATTGCCAGACTGGGGTGGTGGTCCCATTCTTTAAGAAAGGGAACTGGAGGATGTGTTCACACTCCTCAGTCTCCCTGGGAAGGTCTCTGCTTGGTTACTGAAGAGGAGGGACTGCCCATTGGTCAAACCTCGGATCCAGAAGGAACAATGCCAACTCCTTCCAGGACACGGACTGCTGGACCAGCTCTTCACCCTTACAGGGATACTAGAGGGTTAATGGGAGTTTGCCAAACCAGTCTACAGGTGTTTTGTGGACTTGGAAATGGCATACGATCGTGTCCCTCCTGGAGGTCCTGAGGGGGATGCTTCATGGGGTACGGGGTCCGCTGTTGCGAGCCATCAGCAAAAAGAGTTTGGTTCACGTCATCCATGTCTGAGGTCATGGCGTATTCTGGTGGCGTGCTCATCAGTGTTACTGCAGCTTCAGGGTCGTAGGTAACTTTTATAGTGAAGGGAAGCAAGGTAGCTCTGCGGTAGCGCTGTCACCCCATAGTTCCAGGGCTGGGGATTTGAACCCCACCCCCATATGGTGTATGTGTGTGGATTATATATGTATTACATTGTGGAGACGAAATGTCCCCACCATGTGATAATAATCTGTTCTTTTGACGATGTGGGGACCATTTTTTCAGTTCAATCAAGGGGAAACTCAATTTTCTAAAAATCTGAGACTGCTATCAAAAAACTAAAAATGTCAAAAGACTTATATTTTGTTTGGTTACTTGTGGTTAAGGTTAGGGCTGGGTAGG
Source organism: Mormyrops attenuatus (assembly GCA_026777985.1). Lineage (NCBI taxonomy): Eukaryota > Metazoa > Chordata > Actinopteri > Osteoglossiformes > Mormyridae > Mormyrops > Mormyrops attenuatus. The sequence continues at coordinate 37,308,320 of JAODKC010000044.1, read as the reverse complement.
GGTTAAGGTTGTCATAGTTAGCATTAGCATTTTTCCCATAGAAATGAATGAGTAGTCTCCAAAAAGATATGATTACACGACTCTGTGTGTGTGTGTGTGGTGTGTGTGTGTGTGCGTGAGACTTTGTGTCCTGAGATGAAGTGGCCCCCCTCTGCTGTGTCCCCCTGTGCCTTAGCCCCTGGTAACCCTGACCAGGATCGGCAGGTGGAGGATGGATGATTAAGGACTTGGACCACCAATCCCCATACTGGCAGCTGAAGTCCCAAGAGGCACCCTGCTGGAGTGAGGCAAAGTTCCTCGGCTTGAATCCCAGCAGTGAGATGACAGGCTGCATAACTTAAGCTCCCTTTGGGTAAAGGTTTCAGGCCTGTCACCAGTGGAATCATTCCCCGGGGGTGTGCATATGTGGATTTCCTAGGGTGCCTTCCTGCTTTGTTCACTACAAATGTGCTACTGCTTTGGACCATAACTGCATTTCTGCTGAAACCATCATCTAGAGCAAGTGTGGAGTGCAGTTAGGAAATATGCAGCAGCTATGTGATAATTATACTTTATTTGCCATTTGTATGAATAGAGGTACCTAGGAATACTTTAGTTTTCTCATATTGAACTCATAAAAATACCATGTCAGCTTCACCAATGAGAGCTGAAACTGCCTAATTAGTAATTAGTACAAGGCTCCGTGGGTGGAGGAAAGCCCTCGTCTTGACAATCCCCAGGGGTTTTGTGAGGGTCTTCCCTCCATACCTTCTCCCTCCATTTCCTGGTCAACGTGCCACATCTATCGATTAGTCGGCTGATTTTTTGCATTCCAGTTAGCTAACACATTAAGAAGGGGGTCTCATTTTATTCCTGTTATCTTCCCTTACCTCTGTCCACACCAACCGCTGGTACTGCATAGCCTTCTCATAACTGCACTATTTGCTGTGCGGTAACTGTCTCTATGGCTAGAGCAATGGTTTGATACTTTGTTGGGGGGGATTGTACCAGCCAGTGATTGGTGCCATTATAGATCATCAGAACAGTTGAAGGAGAACAAGGAGGGTGGATGCTGCCCTGGGAATCAAAGTATGGGTGTCCTTTTTGGGTGCAGATATACATAACCACTGAGGTGGTTAAAAAGCTAAAAAGGGTGGATGAGAATCAGCACCTCCAAATCCGAGACCATGGTCCTAAGCTGGAAAAGGGTGGAATGCTCTCTCCGGGTCGGGGAGGGGGTCTTCCCCCAAGTGGAGGAGTTTAAGTATCTCGGGGTCTTGTTCATGAGTGAGGGAAGGATGGAATGGGAAATCGACAGGCGGATGGGTGCGGCGTCAGCAGTGATGCGGGCGCTGCATCGGTCTGTCATGGTGAAGAAAGAGCTGAGCCAAAAGGCAAAGCTCTCGATTTACCAGTTGATCTACGTTCCTACCCTCACCTAAGGTCATGAGCTATGGGTAGTGACCGAAAGAATGAGATCGCAAGTACAACTGGCCTAAATGAGTTTCCTCCACAGGGTGGCTGGGTTCTCCCTTAGAGATAGGGTGAGGAGCTAGGTCATTCAGGAGGGACTCAGAGTAGAGCCGCCGCTCCTCCACATCGAGAGGAGCCAGATAAGGTGGCTCGGGCATCTGCTTAGGATGCCTCCTGGACGCCTCCCTGGTGAAGTGTTCCGGGCATGTCCCACTGGGAGGAGGCCCCGGGGAAGACCCAGGACACACTGGAGGGACTATGTCTCTCGGCTGGCCTGGGAACACCTCGGAATTCCCCCGGAGGAGCTGGATGAAGTGGTTCGGGAGAGGGAAGTCTGGGTTTCCCTGCTGAGACTGCTGCCCCCACGAACCTACCTCAGATAAGCGGTAGATAATGGATGGATGGATGGATATACATAGGGATTAACTTCCATTGTGAAAGGGAATTTGAATACCAAGAATGAAAATTAATGGTCCAAAGTGCCAGCAAATCACAACTCACAAAATATTGCTATTCTATTATTATTTCTGTTTTGAAACCAGTGACAACAACTATCCAGTTTCAGCCTGAAGTAGAACACGGCTGTTTGCTGTCACCCTTCTTGTTTCTGCTGCCAACAGACAGGGTCACAAAGATGCCCACAGCACAGAAAAGAAATGGGATCCAGTGGACGCTGTAGACACAGCTGGATGACGTAGACTTTGTAGATGATCTGGCTCTTCTCTCTCACAGACATCCTGATTTTGCAGTTTAATGTGTCCCTGGGTCAACAAGGGAGGGGTTTGCGTTTCACTTTTTTAACCAATCACAGTCTTCATCGCATGATATCACCACATTGGTCCATTTTTTTTTCTCATTTTCAAAATCAAGGCTTTCAGCCATCAAGCCAGCAGTAGTGTGTGGCTTAGCAGGCTAAGCCTTTGTGCTTGAGACCAGAAGGTTGTTGGTTCCAGCCTTGTTATTATTATTATTATCATCATCATCATCATCATCATCATCATCACGAAATAAAGATGCACCCTTACATTGCACTGTGCAGATTTGCAGGTAAGCAGATTCCTATGTCTTGTCTATGTTTATGTATGACATGTCCCTTAACAAAAGGCATACACAATAAAAGTGTTAGGTACTTTAAAAATCTGTGTACTTAACACATAACAGAAAACACTGGTTTCAATTAATGCGGCGATGTCATACAATGAAGAAGTTGATTGGTTAAAGAAGGGCCACTGAGGGTCCCTGTGTTGACCCTGGGACACATCGCACTCGAACAAAATCAGGACATGTTCACTCCCATACCCAACAATAGATGCAGGAAAAGACCAGCACCGTCATGGAAAACTGAGCTCGCATGGGACTTGACATCCACAGAGGAAAGAGCAAGCCAACACATTCCCTACGTTACCGACATCGTTGACAAGTAGGGCAGAACAGACATCAAGGTTAGTGTTAGGATCAGCAAGGCAAGGGCAGTTTTCCTCCAACTAAAGAAGATCTGGGGATACAGGGACCTGTCCTCCACCACCAAGATCAGGGTTTTCAACACCAATGTGAAGTCAGTCCTAATCTACGGAGCTGAGACATGGAGGACTACCGTTACCACCACAAAAATGATTTAGACTTTTATCAACACCTGAGAAGGAGCCTCCGGATTCGCTGGTCTCACACCTTCAGCAACCAAGAACTGTGGCAGCAAACAAAACAAGAGGCTGCAGAGGAAGAGATTCCCCACAACGTGGGAGGTCAACAGGTGACACCCTCCATAAGCTGAAGCATCACAAGACAAGCCCTCACATGGAATCCCCTGGAAAAGAGCCCAGCCAAGAAAAACCTGGCACCATGACCTGGAAGCAGATGTAAAGAGAATGGGCCACGCCTGGGGACAACTGGGGAGACTGGGCCAGAACCGAAATGCCTGGAGAGCTCCTTTCAATGCCTATGCCCCAGCAGGAGTATTAGGTGAACTAAGAAGAGGAACAGCAAGAATTAGAATTTAGTCCAGATGTGCACTATATTCCAAACTACAGGATTAACATTCAGCTTATAATATACAGTATATATAAAAGCAAATGAACAGAAACAATAAAAAAAACTGAATTAGAAAACAAGAATTAATGCAAAACGTTATTGATACCTTGTTGAACGGCTAAAATAACATCACTTCAGTCCACAGACCTCTCCTTAGTGGTACCTCAGCCATTCCATGTAGTTGGTAAATTTAATCAACACAGTACGTCTTCAGCAGATCAATTATAGAAAAAAATCTCCTGCCTGTAGGTATGTTCGCATTCATTTGTCCTTTTATGTATTTGGCTGCTAACTCATTGATTTCTCAGATCCTATTAACTACTGAAATGATTTTCTGTCAGCCAAAAAGACAAATTCGCAAACAGCCATGTGTTTCAAAACACACCTAGCAGTGTAAAGTTCCTGCCTCTTTTATCAGCTTATGCCATTTGGTTTTAATAATTTCAGAAACATCATTCCTGTTTTGTTCTTTGAACCCAGAATTTTCATCTTATCTCTATGTCATTTGAGATGTGGGAGATTAGATTGACAGAAACGACTTATAAATCTTCAGCAATGTTTCTGTGATCACTTTCTCTTCACCAACTTTTCACAAGAGCTGTTTGCCTTCCTACTATTCTACATTGGTCCCCAACCACAGTTTAACCAGCTATGAAATTTTATTAGGAAATTACCCATAAATATTTTTTTCCCTTGTTGGTCAGCAACAATGCATGATTCACAAATGTTGTAATAATAATGAAAATGAAAAGCATGCCAGAATCTCTGAATTATTCCTAACAATAAAATTGACATAAAATAAGGAGTTTATTACAGCCCACATCCCCCCTCCCAAGCCATGCATCCCAGTTTGTGATCCTACGCTTTCCAGTACCCATCAATTATTCTTGCATCCGTCATTTGTTGTTTAATTATCTGCTTTACCTTTAGTTTAAGATTAACCATGAACATGCTCAGAGGTAATCCAAATGATTTCCATTATCACCTTATCTCATTTACGGTTTAATCATTACCACTTTGTCGCGCAGATCGCGTGGGAAACATTGCATCCCTTACACGGCCACTGATGCTGAGCTGTAGTTTTGGTTTCCTTTCTCCCAGTCGGAATATATAGATTAAACATTAAAAATGAAACATCATGAATACTATTACCTATGCCTATGGAGGAGGATAATTGTACATCCAGTCAAACAAATGGAAGTCTGTATTTTTAAAAAATCACATTTAAACTGAAAAGTCCCAGAAGGGTGCAGCAAAAACTTATTATTATATAATAAAAAGTACATTACTATTATATAATAAAAAGTACATTACAGCTGAGCCTTCCACATCACGGCGATTAGGGGAGCAGCCTCCCCCTCCCCCTCCCCCTCCCTGGAAGAGCCACATAAAATCTTAGGCATTTATGAGTTGCTAAAATTTTTTGCATGTCATCTGCTGACCTTCGCGTGTCATCAGTGGCTTTCACAAAGCTCCAAAAATTCCCATTTAAATTCTGATACCTCACGATATATCAAAACTGAGACAGGGAAAGTTCTGATGCAGAGAGGTTGACCTTTATACCTTCTTTGGCCATAAAGATTCTTTGATTCCATAATATAGTACATGTTTGAGTTATACTGACTTGTCTCTTTTTCTCTCCTATATCCAGTGGAGGATCTAGACCATTTCATCTGTTGGGGGGGCAGACTGGGGCCAGTTGTTCTGTTAGGGACGGCAGATGCATCTGACCTTAATTTCCTCCAAGTATTTCTTACACTAGATTGCCAGCATTACATAGAAAAAGACAATTTTGAAAACCACAATTGAGGCTCATAGTAATGCAGCCTATACTGATTACTGCCATTACTGCTCTCATGCACCTTCACAGTTATACCTGTCCCTTATCAATTCAGGCTGATAGCAATGCAGCCTGTACTGATTACTGCCATTACTGTTCTCGTGCACCTTCACAGTTATACCTGTCCCTTATCAATTCAGGCTCATAGACAATGCAGCCTGTACTGATCACTGAAATTACTGCTCTCATGCACAGTTATACCTGTCCCTTACTGTCAGGGTCAGCTCCTGTTGTCCCAGTCTTTCATGTCCCTTCCTCGTTTGGCCAGCAGGTGTTGCTGGCCATCCCGTCCCTCCTGTTGTCTGCCTTTTGTGTCTTTTTTATTCAGTTTTGGGTGTTTTTGCCTTTGTGTCCTTGATTGCGTTTTTACCGATCTGTCATTCCCCGTGTTAGATTCTGTTTCCTTGTTTCTGTCAGTTTCTTAGTTTTCCCCTCCCAGTCCCTTGATTTAATTATTAGTTTAATCTGTGGCCTGTTTTCCCAACCCTTGTTAATTAGTCTCACCTGCCCTGTGTTAGTCTCGTTACCCCGAATTAAAGTCTCGTTACCTACTCTTTGCCGCCACTGGGTTGTCCACTTTCTGTTCCGCGCCTGCATGATGCCACGCCCCTCGTGCCAAAACCGCCCTGATCCTTGACACCTTACCAGTTCAGGATTACAGCAGTTTAGCCTTTACTGATTACTGCCATTACTGCTCTGTCCCTACTCTTATCCCCTACTCCCTGCTCTTATCTTTGCAGAAAAGCATGCACCATTGTCCATGTTGGACAGAGGTATCTGTCACAATGTCAAAATTTATTAAAAACAATAAAATCAATACAGTTTGATTATACAGACTTTACAGTAGGTTAAAACAATCAGTTAAGAAAAAAAAGAAATCAGTTAAATGCACTGTGCCATTAGGGATAACTGATGTCAGCCAGACAAATGGTTTCACCAAATGACAAATTCCATTTTGCGTAATGACAAATTTCATAAATATTCATTACTAACAGGCAGTTGCTTGGCTGCCTGTTACGAACAATGAGCTTGACCTTGATTCAAAAAGCCTGACCACTTTTTTAGCTTTGGTAAAGTAACAGTTTTTCCTGAAAGTCCCATGTACACAAGGGTTAAATTAGCAGAAAGCAATTAAACAGAAAACAATTATCTCAAAAGCTCTGACTGTTGAGTTAAATAAAGTAATGAAAAAAAAAACAGTTCCAGGTCAGGTGCGGTCAGGTTGGGGAGCATGTGCTGATGCAAGGCACTGCCGCACCCACCACATGGAGAAACTCCTCTGTCCATTTGCCGCAGTCAGGTTTTTACATGGGTGTCCACTTGGCCCGGTCCAGCTGCTGAGGTCAGCAATGAGTATCCTGTGAGTCGGATCTCCCTCAGGGAAATGCGCCACAGTCCCATAACTGACACTCCCTCACAATGCAGCTAATGTGCCTCATTTGTGACTCCTCCCAGACACTCAGACTCCTCACTCAGTCTCTCAAGAGCCCTGTTCAGAGCCTCCATTGACTCCGCGAAGATCACAGTATCGTCGGCAAAGTCACGATCAGTAAATCTTTTTTCACCAACAGATGCCCCACAACTGCTGGTCCCCACGACCCTGCCCATCACCCAGTCCATACAAGCACTGAACAAAGTAGGAGCAAGAACACACCCCGGGCGAACCCCAGAATTAACTGGGAAGAACGCCGAGGATGACTCTCCACAGCACTCACAGTACCAGTGTACAGGCCAGCCAAAACGTCCGGGGGGGTCCCACAAAGTCTCAGGATGTCCCACAGGGCAACTTGATCAACAGAGTCGAACGCTTTATGAAAATTGACAAAGGCTGCAAAGAACCTCTGCCGATATTCACGCTTGCACCCTGACCGCAAGTCTCTGAGGAACAGATTCAGATGTGCTTAACCCTTCAATTCCTCTGTAAGTAGAATGTGGGTCACTAGACCACAGATGGTGTGACACCTGCTCACAGATTCGTCTAACAAGTGCCTCCTTATCTGCCTTCAGAGCCCTCACTGCCATCCTGCTCAGTTCCCAGTACAGACTGGAGTTGCCTCCTTCTGGGAACACAGGCAACACCAATACAACCCTTGGCAACTGAATTGAAGTGTCCAGTTGCACACTGTTATCGCCTATGAATCGGTGGGGTCTGTTACCACTTGCTGTGGGAGGAAGGACTGTACGCTATCCTGTGTGGGTGACAGCGGTGCAGGAGCCATAAATCTTAGGCTTGGACTTTTTCAGAGGCACAAGCTGCCATTTGGACCTAGGGAGCAACTTACTCTTTTTTGCAGTGGCTCCTGTTATTTCCATGGTGCCTGCTATCCCAAGTTTTCCTTCTGTGGGGATCTCAATACATCCTGGTCCGGTGATGGCACTCATCTACACCCCAAGCCTAGCACCCATCACCACGAGGCCAGTTACACCCTGACCTAGATGCTACCCACACTCTGACACTGGTGCCAACGTGTTCCTGTCTGTGGTCGGACATCTGGCAGCGTAACCATGATGGCCTGGATCCAGGACAGCAGGAGCAGTTGTGGGAGCTGCTGATGGAATTCAGGGACAGTTTTGCCGCGGGGGAATGGGATGTGGGGCAGACATATTTAGTGGAGCAAAATCAACACCAGTGGGTGGGGGGGGGGACACTGGGACTTTTGTGTAGACTACAGATGCTTGAATGCCGTAATGAAAAAAAGATTCTCATCCCATACTGTGCGTTGATGAGTTATTGGATTTGGTGGGGGGCTCCTCATGGTTCTCTTCATTAGACCTCCACAGTGGATACTGGCAGGTACCACTCGCACCCGAGGCCAGACCTAAGACAGCCTTTTGTTTAAACAGGGGGTTAGGGCAATTTCTTGTTCTTTGCTCTTTACGTGCCAGCGACGTTTGAGCGCTTGATGAATAGGGTGCTGCTGGCAGTGTTAATTTTGGTAACGAAAAATTTTGGTCATCGTTATCGTCAGCAATCTTTACTTTCAGACTAAAACGAGACGAACACTAAATTAAAATGATTTTGCGAGGCCTAAAACTATAACGAAGTGTATTGACACTTCTGTCAACGGATAAAAACGAGATGAAAATGTTTGCCAGAGACGAGATACAATCAGAACTAATGTAGTTCGCATAAGACAGGGGTATTCAACTAAAATTTAAAGAGGTCCAGTTAGAGAAAATTTCTTGAAGCGAAGGTCCGGGAGATCGTAATGTGTAACTATTTAGTTTGATATATATTTAAGTAGCGTATTAGTTGTATCAACATTGCATGTAATCAATACCTGACTGTCAAATCAAATTAATTCAGTACAATTCAAAAACTTTTTGACTTTTTGTCACGTGACATAGAGCTGAACATATATGTATTACTGCCGATATGTATAATGTTTTCTCATTTACTAGTTTTAAGAGCACATTTTAAAAGTAGGGCTGCATTTCAAAATAAGAGAAAATAAAATGTGAAAATTGTGCATGTTTAAATAAAGTGCTTTACTTAAGTCGTAAAACCCTAATACAATCGTTTTATGTCATATATTTTAGTGTTCATGGATTTAAGTATTGGTTTCGATAATCCCACACCGGTAATAACATTCAAGTCTCGTTTTAATATAAATACATACGAACTTATCACTTCAATCGCTATTAGAGTGGGAAATGGGCGGTCATATTATTTCGAAAAGATATAAAACGTGACATGTTTTTCTCATATTGGCTTTATATTTCTCGGAGTAACAACGCAAACGGAATGACAAGCCATTTCAGGTGAAAACAGTGCATGTTACTTTTCATTTCAAATAAAACGCAAGGTTGCCAACTTCGGCCCGCTGGCTGGAGTGCGATTTTCAGTTCGAGATGTACACAAATGTAACAGTTCTTACCTTGTAAATAGGCTGCTTTTGCATTTAACCATGTAAATACACCTTTGACGTAGTTAATTTTAGGTTTATAATGAAACAATATAGATTTGCCGTAAGATTTCCTACGTGAGTCTGAAAGCCAGATCATGCCAGATCACCAGTGTCATGCCAGATGCTCGTTTTACCAACATGCCAGTGTTGTTACACCTGTTGATTTATATAACAAATAACATTACTTTATACAGTTGTTAAAAAGCTGAAACTTCAATGAACATGAAATCACCTGAAAGAGAGGAGAGTTGATTTTTGGCTCTATACACTAATAGAATTATAGCCTTGGGTTAATTATGAAAATGCTAAAAATAGAATAGTTGCACTTCCTGCTACTGATAGCCGTTAAGAAGTATGTTTTCAATGTTTGGAATTTTTTTTTCTTGATAATGGGTATAAATCCCTGATACCATTATTCGTCTTTTTCAACATATTTGAGAATTTCAGGTGAAACATTTAACAGCAAACAATAGCAAATAAAAATATTACAAATATTTATTTTTATATTTTTATTTTAATATTCAGAGAGAACAGACCTGGTGGCATTATAGCCTATGCACTTTTTCTTTGAAGTGATTTTATTGGTTTCATTTCATCTTGGTGAACATAATGACTTTCAGAAATCGAAGGGAAACTTTAAACATTATGCTTTGCCCTTTTAATTCCAGTCGACTAAATCAACTGTAGTTTTAGTCAACTGTAATCTTATGATATTTACTCAACTAAAACTAGACTAAAACTAAAATAATTTAGATGACTAAATTATGATTGAAACTAAATTACATTTTACTCAAAAGACTACTACTAAAGCTAAATAAAAAATTTGCTGTCAAAATTAACACTGATACTGGTAATGATAATGGATTGCAGCAGGTGTCCAGGACAGCTCTGTCACGCCGCAGCACTCGAGCACGGAGCGGGGAAGCAGGACAGAGGCAATCGTCGGGGAAACGTGGGTTTTTAATAAGAAAAACACCAGGCAAGGCAACACACTAACATTAGACATTAATGATCGAAACGAACGTAACGTGGACTTAAATACAAGGAACTAATGACAACAACAGGAAACAGCTGGTGAACACGAGGAATCCACACGAGGGTAACGAGTAGGCGTGGTTGACGAGGGGGCGGGACGAGCAGGGCAGGACAAGCTCTCTCCTCATATCACCAGGGGCCTAATGATTGGCCTCAGTAGCGCGTGGTTTCATAATAAAAGATAAAGACCTTGTTCTTGCTTGTTTGTTTGTTTGTTTGTTTGTTGAGCGGCGGCGGAGGGGGTCTGTCAATATTTGTCTGTTATCTGTGAGGTCCTTTTTCAGCCCATTTTAATAGTAATAATAATTTGCTCAATAATTATGCACAGGAAAGTATCTAAATTTTCCTGTTTTTTTCCAAATAAAAAGAACATTCACTGCTTTTAAACAGTTCATTCTTAATTAGAGATTCATCTGGACTGAAAATATTGGTCGGAAGAGAAGATACAAATAAAATACACACTTGTCTAATAATTCTGCACACAGTGTACTTACTTGATATATACATTTTTTTCACATGTTTACTCTAAAGGTGCTCTTGAATGATTAGATCAAGTATTTTCCTGCTAATGTTCTTGTTTCCCTCTCAAATTAGGGCAAAAGGGCTAATGACCACTACAGACTGGCAAATATTTACTCCTGCACTGTTAATGCACACAGGTACAATGCACGGTTTCCATAGCTACTACTTTCCATTACGTGCTTCTCACTTGTGCTGGTGCCAATAGCATAGCAGCCAATAAACCGATATGTATCCATGTACTGGATTCACGATCACGGTATTTACAGATTCTTCTCACTGAATAACGTAGTTTAAGTACTAAGAGGTTTGAGATTAGGGCATTAGACCTCCGCATTAATTTAAGTCACAGAGGCAGAGAGGGACTGAATTTTGGAGGGTTGACCTCATTGCCAGACATCTACATGAGCCCTGGAGTCAAAAGCAGAGGCCAACATATTCCACATTATGGCTGAGAGCAGACTGCTGAAGTGGAACAATCCAGACCATCCAACCCTCTAATGGAGACTGGAGCTAAGGGAGGGGGACTTATCTGGCACCTGCTGGTGGAAAACATAGGCACACCTTGATGTTTAAATGCTGTGTGATTCGCATAGATACTATGTTTTAGATACCATCTTTGGCCTCATTCAGTGAGTATACAAACTGCTTCTCAGCAAGGGAAAATGCACTCAGGGCAGGTATAAATACGGACAGTGGGCTGCCAATGAAGAGCAGATAGTGCTTTGTAACAGTCAGTGTCAATGCTGAAGGCCTAAGGGCCTGGTGGGATCCAGCAAGGAATAATGTACTGAGAATATAATGCCCCCGTGCAACATTGTTTACAAATGCCATTATATTTGTTAGCTATCTAGAAAGTCACATGGGATTTTTGGACACAATTTGCTACTAGAGTAAGTTAGACCAAAAACATTTCAAAACATTCTCATGTATTGTTGTTAATTCAACAGATATTGATATTTTGATATATTATTTAATTCTTCTAAGTGATCAGAGCTGAGAGTGGAAATATTTAATATCTGTTTGTTATTTCTGGTTGGTTGTATTTATTAATAGTGTTATATGAAGGAATAAGAGTTTTATTGTACTATGTCCAATGACAATGATAAAAATGTACTTTGAAACTAACTGCAGATAAAACATCACTCTGTAATGCTAATTCTGAGAGTCCACAGGGTCATGACCTCTGAACTTAAAAATAAACCTGTTTCTTTGAATTAATCATACCAGTTCCATGTGAACATTTACTCCAGTTTTAGGTGGAAAGGAGTCATTAATTTTTCAGTCACTAGATTAATTAGATCTGACTAAGTGATGAGAAATAGGCTAAACTAGTCAGGGACTGACTTGACACAGAAATCCACCCACGATGGCTTCTGGATCCTCATTTTACTGTTCTAGTGATTCACAGATTACAACATATTCAAAAACTGTCCATAAAAATAGCTGAAATACTTTCAAAATTACTTTTAAAATAGACAGTATCAGGTCAACAAAGAACATTGTCAGTCGCTCCCTAATTCAATTCAACAGAATCCAACAACACAACAGATTAGAAGTGAGTCACCGCAGGTGACTACAAACTCGCAATATTTCCACCCACTGTGGCTATATTGCAACAGTCCAAACACTTACAGTAGTCAAAAGATTCACATTTCACCAAGTTTCAAAGGTCACTCATCATAAAACATCCTCTTTTAAATGATCTTTTCACTTATTTCTGCAACTCTGATGTCTTATCCAAGGCAAGCAGGGGAAATAACTGTGTGAATTCCCCTGCCTGAGCAAAAAGAAGATTGATGCAAAGAGTTATTTTAGAAAAAGTGTTTGCCATTTTGCACGAGGGGTGAAGGTACTGTATAAATGCCCGCAGTCTCCAGAAGACCAGCTGGGACCACAAACTGATTCGGAAATGCTTCACACTGCAGTCTAAATCAGTGTTTCCCAACCCGGTCCTCGGTGACCCCCCCAGACAGTCCACGTTTTTGCTCCCTCCCAGCTTCCTAAAAATGTGGACTGTCTGGCAGGGAGCTGGAAGGGAGGAAAAACATGGGTTTTCTCGGGGTCCTCAACCACTAGGTTAGGAAACACTGGTTTAAAAGGCTCTTAAAACTAGCGCCTGTCAATTTGTGGAATCAGAGCTGAAATTAAGAAATGCCGCCGAGTGCCAGTGTGCCGCAACAACCTGACAGCTCTGCAGTGATGCAAGCTGGCCTGATGAGGGCGCTGCTTCTTGCTGCTAAATGATCGTAATGAGGCTTTTGGAAAAGATGACTCATACATGGAAAGTAAAACCAGGAGCGAGTGCATTAGAGCAGATAAATAATTCACTAACCACACTTCAAACACTACAGACATGGACCGTTAATTATTCAGCGCATGCAGATTTAATTAATGGCAGAATATATTAATGATGAGATTATCTTAAGCATAATTATGTTACCCCTGATGCTGTCTGCATAAGTAGTGGATTGGCAGAAAGGGAAAGTCGATTTAAGAAAATGGTATATATTGACATTCAAAAATGCCAGTCGGAAATTATATCCTCATACAGCCTGGAATTAACATTTACTTAGATTCAAGATGGCAGACACCGGGTACAATTTCATGTATTTTGGAATCATTTTCCTCTTTGTTACCTATTAACTAATTTTAGAAAAACAAAGGCTTTTTAGCACAGATATGACAAATAGTGCTTAAAAAAGCTGACATCTTTTAATTAACAAGTTAAACGGGGCTGTTGGGCTTGAGTTATTGTGTGCAAGGTAGGCGCAGTGTCGATTCGTTCACCAGGGCAATTTTATTCACACTGGCTCAACAAGGTCAGATCTACATGTGATGAGACAGTGGGCTACAGCCCACGTACTCATAAATGTGTCAGCCATGAGGTGGCCAGCCCGCAGAGTGGGTGATGACTTTCCAAAGGCCATCGCTTGTGCAAGGTGTGAAAGCCGCCCAGCCCCACCCAACTTTGGCGGCCTGCAGACACTGCAAGCCTCTAAGTATCAGCTTCTGCACATTATCAGTCTGCACCATCACTGGCAGAGGGAGCTGTACAGGCATTCAGTGGCACACTGGGAGTAGAGCTATCAGTCATTCCACAACTATCTCAAGGTCTACTGAGGTCTGTTATGTTATCATTTATAGATTGTTTTATGGGTAACCCTGCAGTTAGTGCCACGATCATAATTGTATCTGATGATCCCTTGTTTGACCACTGAAGATGATTTAGCAACTTAATAAGTTTGATGGGCAAATTGCATCCTGCAGAAGGCTAGGTTTGCAGTTATGAATCTGAGTGATTACATAATTGAAATAGGGTATGATTACCATTTATCATCTAAAGCAGTGTTTCCCAATCCGGCCCTCGGGGAGCCACAGTCAGTCCATGTTTTGCCCCCTCCAAGCCCCCTATCAGACAGTTCACATTTTTGCTCCCTCCCAGCAAAAACATAATCTGTGGGTCCCCAAGGACCAATCCGCTCTTTTCAGTAAAGGGTCACAGTGAGGCTGCAGTTTATGCCGGGAAGCGGAGCAGAGAGGGGACACCCCAGATCCCATTCCAGTCCATCATAAGTCATCCAGTCACATACTATGGGCAATTATTTTCAGACACCCAATTCACCTAACAGCATGTTTTTGCACTGTGGGAGGAAAGTGGAATACTGAACAGAAAGAGGTTGATCATTTACCTTTTAATCTTCTCACAAGACATTTCTGGAGTGAAAACTGAGCTGTGGGTTTTCTGAGGATATAGAAAAGAAAAACTATTACAACATTTAACAGCAACAACAAACATTAAAAATACTAATGAATAAATGTTTGGAACCTTAGTATGTCTGAAAAACTGTTCTGGAATTTTCTATCGCCCAGTATATTGCCTCGGGACCATTTTTAAAACCAAATGACACCTATTTCTTTAATGTGCTGCCTCCAGTGGTGATTATTCATAGGCACTGGGGTCATTCAGCCTTTTAAGTTAGACATGCTACTGGGGTTCAGATTCAAGCAGTTTTGTTTCTGTGGTAACAGCATGTCCCAGTTGAGAAGCAGCATTTAAATTTGGTGTTTCCTAGAAGAGAAGAATATTTGTAGAAACATAAGCGCTTTGTAGACTTTGGAGAGGGGAACATGCTTCACAAATGAGCTAATGCATGTGTAGTTTTTTTGTATTCACACTTACTGGCAAGGAGCAGATGTCATTTCCTTTTGTATTTCCTTTTACTTCACCTGGGTTTGAAATGACAGTAACAGGAACCCCATCTGACCGTGGCGAAATGCTGAAATACCCTGCGCAGGCCCAGTGCCTATTGAGACAAGTGACTGCTTTTACACTTTTCTTCAGTACTTTTGCTTTTCACTGAAGAGATTGAGTCTGATTTTCACATCATTCAGACACATGAAATCCAAAAGTACATTACATCTGCAAATTATTGTAAGTAAATGAGCCAATGTAATTCAAGTTCAAATGTGGGTAAAATTGCTGGAAGAGTAAAGTAACTAAAGCATAGGCTTCTATACAGGGCCATGCAGAAACTTTTCAAGGAGCAGGTGCTGGATCATTGCAATTGCTGATCCCAAGTTTGGAGAGCAGGCACTGCTACAGCACCTTGCTGTGGCCAGAACACCACGAGACTCCTCAATATCCTGGTTGGCGACCCTCCACAGGCCGATACATGGTCCAGTTCCACCATCTGCAACCATCTGCTGCAGCCAGGAGTTACATGGACGTCCCCTTGGCCTGGTCCAGCCAATCGAGTGCTCACAGTGTAGGTAATGTGCCTCATTTGGGACTCCCTGAGCAACCGTTCATTCCGATTCTCCAAAGAGACACAGTACCAATGGAGTCCAGTCTTCGTCTCAGCTCACTGTATAGTGTTCATGTCTCGCAGCCATACAGCAAGATAGGGAACACCAGGACTCTAAAGACTCGGACCTCCGTCTTATTAAGAAGACAGGGTTAGGTCCCACTCGAAAGAATTCGAAAAGGGATAGTCTGGACTCAGAAGGGGAGTACTTTTAATTGTCCGTGCTTAGGCACTTCCAGTCCCTCCCCGGAAATCACTGCTCCTATACATCAGCATTAAAACCATGGATGTAGCATGTGACCTACTTTGGCTCGGCACATTTCATTAAATAACCACTGGCCACATATCTATACTCTGCCAGCAGGTTCACAGAAACCTCAGCACTTTTAGTATTTTCCCTGGAATTTTCTGCCCTGTTTCCTATAGGCAGTGTGACAGGTGTCCTGCTGTGCCACATGTTTTGAATGACTGTAAATGTATGTGAGGCACAGAGCTCAAATGAGTCTGACATAAGCATACACACAGTGCTTTCTACGACCCACAATCTAAATTTTGTATTTGGATGGTTAATGGAAATTGTAGTTTTTCTAGATACGAGTAGATGCATGTAATTTTTAGTTTGTGCTAGATACACCACATTTTTCAGTGGAATTTAATTAACAAAAAATCAGGTCAAAACAAATTCCCTGAAAATTGTTTTCATTTCCTCCCAAATGGACAGAAGAACACGTGAATAACTGCTGACATGACTTTTAAATAACTATCTGATCCCCTCTCAAGATATATTTTTTGTTTTTCAGAGAATGCTGTTGCAAAACTAGGTGACATATAAAAAAATAGGTACTGTTAATTTATCTCAGTTCATATGTAAGCTATATCAAAATGCCATGTTACATATATGCTGATATGCTGCTTGCTAAGTTTTGGTCACAGGTTCTGTATAAAAAATATTATACATATCTACGTTTTGTACTTTTTAGATTACCAATTTCAGTATAACATTTCACCCACAAAAGACCTTTAAGAAAAAAGAACCTCACTCCACTTAAAGGTCTTTTCCGAGATGTTCGAAATGTTCGAAAAGCTTACGAAAATGTTTCATGAAATGTTGGCTAGGCTGCCATCCAGTGGTTTAAAATGGTATTACATCTTTTACTTTCTGCGCACACAATAATTCAACTACGAGGGGCCATGAACGTTTTTTTTTTTGTATTATTTGTGTGCAGTTTGCTATTTCCAGCTCTCGAAGTTGTGCTCACGTTTTGTTTATTCATACTCGCAAAGCTATAAGCTTGAGTCTTGGAACTGCGGAAATTAGGAGTTTATCTATCATAATCTTAATTCTACGCATGGTAATACCCAATATATATGTATACATCTCTGAGCCAATATCCATGTAATAAAGCGTAATGTCTCGATCCCATTCCAGATTTATTCTCCTGTAGTTTTTAGTGGACGAAATGTGGTCCTTTACTTACCAGTGACACATTTACTTATCAGGTAGTTCTTAAATGAATTTGTCTTTTATTTTAATTAAGTAATAATTTATTTCCAAAGCGCAAATTTTAGGGAATACGTGAGATCGATGTGGAATTTCGTGGACACGTGAAGGTAAATTGTGCGCCCAAAAAAAATGTTCGTGGCCCCTTTTTATAGACTAATTAATGTCATCTAATTGGGTCGCTCAATATTATAAAGATTACGTAGTCAAGTTGGAAAAATAGATGCATGCTCTTTTGGATGTTTAAAAACTTAATGAGTTTACTGGTATCCAAATTGCTTTCAAACTGTCAATATATAAAAATGTATTACGTCACTTTACAGAAAATGCTGCTCCCTGGTTTTATTCTACACCCTTCAGCACAATATGTTTACGTTCAAATAAATCTTTTGTCTTTATATTATTTCCATTATTTTTTCCCTGTAGGCCTATACGGTATGGAGCACAGACAAACCTTTGTGCATCACTGCTATGCAAAACGTAACAGTGTCCCACCGCGACAATCAAGTGTGCAAAATAGTTAACACGGAACTCTCATGGACAGGGACACTATAGAAACTTAATGTGACCCTTCAAAGAGAACGCTGTTAATTTTCCAGTGGCTTTTATTAATTAATTAGCAGCTGTAGCCATCCAATGGACGTAAAATGAAATTATCAGGGCATGTCATGTAAAATCAGAAAGTGTTGCTCAGAGACTATTTGAATGTTTCAGTTTTTCAATAGTTTGCTACCTGGAGCTGGAAGGGAGCCAAAACATGTACTGTGGGGGGTCCCCAAGGACCGGGTTGGGAAACACTGAGCTATTGCACTTGAAGTCAGTTTGGTACTTGATTACACAGTGTTTACATACTTCCCCTTCCCTCTTTTTTATGATGCTTTTGTGTGAAACATTCCACAGTATCACTTTGTCTGCCCTTTTTAGCACCAACCACCAAAGCAAATTCCTTGCATGTGTGAACGCATTTGGCAATAAACTCTATTCTGATTCTGATTGGGACTGCTGAGCTGTCGGACAGCTAGCAGATGAGGTACGTAAAAGAGACTTATTTGTATTGGACTGAAAAACCAGAAACCAAAGAAAGAGGAAGTGGGGCGGAAGCAAAACCAGAGTACTGATGGAAAACTTAAGAACAAAACATCAGACTCCCAGCAGAGTAGCTTTGAAGCTCAGGCTAATCGGGACCAAACACGTAAGACAAGATGCCAGGTATCAAAAATCATCCATCCATTTTCCATACCCTCCCATCCCATGAGAGGTCCTTGGGCCTATCCCAGAAGCTTTAGGCAAAAGGCAGAGAATATCCCTGAGCCCAATGTCCCAGGAGCAATTATGACTGAGTAATGAACAATGGTCACTGCTTTGTTTAAATAAGATTGGGAAGTAGTTGCCACTGGCAGAGAGCGAGACCACAGAGAAGGCTTAATTACCTCATGAGGAACAGGTGTGACACATATCTTTCATTGTCCACTTGCTCTGGCATTGTATAATAACAATAAAATTGAATTGAACTGCATTCATTTCACGAAGGTGGAAGACATGCTAAAAGCATTCGAACAAACAACACCCTCCTTAATAATATTTGTTTTTTATCCAGCATGTCGCTATACTTGTTTTGGTATAATAAGGGAATAATACTCTGCTTGTAGTCCATTACCTACATGTAGTTCAGCTGCAAGTCTGCTAACTATATGTTGTTCTGAAGACTGAAAGAAATGCAGTTTAATTAAACTTCTACTGTATGGAGTGACCATCTGTAAACTGTGAATTTGTCTAGTAGATTTTTGGACCTTGATACCAGGTTTGGTTATTGATTTACTACATGCAGACGCTAGTACATTTATCTCTGACGTGGAGCCCCTCACCTGAGTGTTTATATTTGGCTTTGGGGGGGGGGGGGTGTTGATACGCCCATTAACACCCAAAGAGAGACCAAAGAGACTTGTACTGATATTTACTGTCACTGAATGAAAGCCGTTTCTCTGGCAGTACTGCTACTTCTCATTTGACCATCTCCATTCTCACAGCCACTCATGAAGAAAATCACCTTTCTATGACTCTGGAACATGGGTGTAGTTCAATCACTCTTCAGCAGCACTCAATCAGCAGCTCTTACAAAGAAAAAAACAAAACTTGTCGGTCTGTACATGCATGTGAATGGAATGAAAACAAACTTGCCAGTGTGACGAGGTGATGCATTTCTGTTAAAAATAGCTTACATTTCCTGAAGGTCTTAGAAAGACTGAGAAAATGAAAAGTGAGCCATTGTCCAGAAATATAGGATGCTGAATAGTGTCCATATCCATCCAAACTCAATCTTATTGTTTTTTCGAGTGCTATAACTGACTTATAGTACTACTGGGTAAGGGTAGAATGCTGGCTCAATGGGAAACAATGACCCTTACGCCTCCAGGGTTGAATGCTTGAGTGCTGCCCCCAGCTGTTCGTGTGTGGAGTTTGCTCTGGGTATTCTAGTTTCAACTTACCACCGGAGAATGCAATGCTTTGCCCTGTGATGTACTGGCATCCTATTCAGGGTTTTCCCCATTCCCCTTTGCCTTGTCTTTCCTGAGATTACTTCTATGGTATTATGCGTAGTGATTCTGTGTTTGATAAGTGGGTTGGATAGTGGATAGATGGAAGTCAGAAATGGAGTCCTTTAAAACTGCCACAAAATGTACGAGGCCCTGAATTAAATTAAGCATTTAATTAATTGTAGTGGGTAGGCGATGGGGGGAGTGACTGAGAGAGATGAGTGGGGCTGCTCATGGAAGACAGGCTCATTCGTCTCTTAGAAGGGTCAAGAAACATTTAACAAGTGTCCAAGAATCAATACACTGTTGGAAATAATCAGCGGCGGTTCCAGAGGGCACAGGGGGCATCCAAAGACGAAAAATGCGCGGAATTAAAACCACTAGATTTTCTTAAATTGCACAGTTATTAGGCTATGATTTATGTGCAATGCTGTTAATTACTAAAATGACAGCTGCTCCTCCTTTGTGCATTTAGGAGCCAGTGAAAATGAGGGGGTAGCCAAACAGCCAATTCTATTTCATGGGAAACTGGTGTCACCCCCCGCCTCCCACCCCAAGCTCTCATGGCTTAGTGGAAGATGTTGTGTGTCACCAAACCCATCCAACTAGTTTTAAATACCACCCCTCAAGCTTTCTGGGGGACTACAGACAGCTGTCAGTTAGCAAACATAACAATACAGCTTTGAGGTTTAGAGTTCAAAAATGTCAGTGTGCAGTTTATCAGTTTTCCAGCCATTCATCTGCTACAGGGTCACAGCAAAGTTATTCCAGGAAGCAACAATGCACAAGACAAGGGATCAACTTCAGAGGAATGCAGGCCAGACACAGAGGATACACTATATGCAGGATGTAAATCCACCTTGGACTACTGGAAGAAACCACACAACACTGGAATCCAAGAATACTGTATACACAGAGAGCAAAAATGAGAGTTGAACTTCAATCCCTGTGTACATGTGAGACAACAGTACCACCCACTGACCCATCCATGAATGACTCACAAACTTTTGAATAAAATCTGGACAGAGCTAACTGCTCAAGGCTCCCTTAGTGGAACAGGAGCATGGAACTCCTGCTAGAGAAGGTGACTATTGATATATGCTGTATACCGAGAAATTCATAATAGTAATAATATCCTACAACCACTTATTTTTCTCAGGGCCCTGATGCCACATGTCATACACATAACTTATACGTATATGCAATTCCGGCATCCCATCCAGGGTGTCCCTGTGTTTCCTGGGATAGGCTCCAGGCTCACCATAACCCTGCACTGGATAAGCTGTTATGGAAAATGAATGCATGCCAGGTGTCCAGGGGCTTTGAGCCATGGAAACCTTTGTCATGCCAATTAACCATGCTGAATTTTAATTTTGAGAGGATAAAAAATGACATTCTCAGAAAAGCAATTTTGAGAGACGCAAACAGGAATACAGCCTGGAGAATGGTTGTGACCATGACATTCTTGGTGCCAAAGCTGGGCCCTATTTTCAGTCACATGTGTGATGTTTGACCCGCAGTCATTCACGCGTATATTGCATAAGGCGTTCCTGCTGATTGCTCTTCTCCTTTTTGTGTTTTGTTTCTAACATACCCGTTGCATAATGAGCCTTGTACAGCCTCCCAATCTCCCATGTCTAGTGTAATTAATATTATATCTGCAATCATTTATTCAATCCTCATGGCAGCACTGGTGTGGAACCAGTCTGTCAGCCTGGTGGTATTAACATGATGGAGTTTAACACCGTAAAGCGAACCTTCCTGATGCTGGAACTAAGAAATAAACAGGTGGATTAATTCATGTTTCATTCAGTGAGTTTAAGGAAAGAATGACGCATCTAGTCATTTTATATGAGTCTGTTTTTTTCTTGTTTTATTTATTTGCAAAAAAATTGTTCAAATAGTGGAGCAGATTTGTGAGTTGTGGACAGGGTGTAGTTAGGGGTTAGGCATCTGTGCCGGTGACTAGCTAAATAATCATGTTGCCATTGGGCCCTTGAGCAAGGCCCTCAGGGCTGACCCTGCTCTTTGACCCTAAATTTTCTTCTCTTTGGACAAAATGTTTGTTAAATACATAAATGGAGGGCGAACTGGGTATTGTGTGTATATATGTGTGTGTGCTTGTGTCACTGTATTTTCTTTTCCATAAATCAACTCTCATTCATAAAAGATGACATCAAGGGCAGCACGTTGGCTCACTTATACAGGGATTCTGGGCTTGATGTGGCTTCCTTTGTATGGAACTTGCATGTGCAGGTTTCATCCAGCTACTCCAGATTCTTTCCAGAATCCATATCCATGTGGAGCAGATGAATTGACACCTAAAAGTTGCCCATTATGTGCTTGGTGATGGATTGGCATCCTGCCCAGGGTTCTTCCATCCGCTCTGCTTCCTGGGATAGGCTCCAGGTTGACCCTGTACTCAATAAATAGTGAGAAGATGAATGCCATCATATAGCAGTAACTATTGCAAATAACTTAAATCAGCCATAAAATACCCTCAAAACAATTATTTATCATGCAATTTGTTTCTAACCTCTTGGTTACCTTGTTAGGCTTCCTTATCCATGAAAAGATTGGTTTTAATATTTTTGGTGT
>JAODKC010000044.1:37267842-37285997 GCA_026777985.1 Mormyrops attenuatus | reverse complement strand
CTCTCTCTATATATATATATATATATACCAAACCTTTCCTCAGGGACACCTCATTCAGTCCATATATTTGTTGCATTTCATAACCAGCTCTCTTAATGAATCAATTTGAATATTGTGAAAAGTCAATGAGGTATTGATTAGCCAAATAAGGTGTGCTGGTGGTCGAAAAAGTATATGGCTGTATTGGGCAGATACTTTTACAGGTATATTACCATAGTTTTACACCAAAATTTAAAAATCATTTTAACATGATTTTCTTTTGCACAAAACTGTATGTATACACACATATACACAAACACACACTGTGTGTACTGAATGTATTTACCAGTTATTTGCTACCCTAGTTTGACAAAGAAACACGAGGTAGCATCCACAGGCATTGCGGCTGTAACAAATGAGATTTTCGAAAGAATGATCAACAAAGAGGTACAGCTGGGCGAGGACAGTCTTGCTAATGACAGTCCATCAGAATCAGACAATATACCGAAGAATTAGAATAATGGCGGGATAATTAATGTCAATGAAGACAGGAAAACCACAACAGATGATTATGCAAGGAGCTCTGCTCCAACTGTTGGGTTTAACAGATTTAGAAACAGTTTATTTTGCTTATTGTTTGTTTGTCGATGTATATTCTGTATAATTCACTTTCTACACGTTAAAAGATTTTTTGTCGGACTGGGGCCGTAATGCATAGAGAAGGTTGTGAATAATGTAACTCGCATTGTAGTGCTCAGCAGGCGGCCAGACACCATGATAATTAGGCGATTATGTGCTGATTCTGCCTGTCAAAACCTGCCATACAGATAAATAGTTGGGATGGTAGGTGCTCAGGAAGAAGGTGGCAGACAATGGGGGCCAAAAATGATGATCAGATCTTCATGCTTGTTTCAGAAGTCAGGCCCATATTTAAAAAACAATGGAAATGACACGTGATCGGCAGCATTGTTTAGGTACCGGCATGGTTTGCGTGTGTCTGCGGTAGTGATTTGCCACAGTTAAACTGAGACCAAAACAATATCAAGGTGCTTCTGGAGAACATAGAATAAAAGTCAATATTTTGCCAGCTGTCTCAGATCGGTCAGCCCACCAAACTTTGAATATGTCAGCTATCTCTACAGATCATCTGAGCACAGAAATAATGTCACTAATGGAAAGGCAGAAGTTGACTTGATGCAAGATTCAAGATTCCTGTTCCTGGTATTTACCTGAGAACAGGTGCGGCTCATCAGAAGCCAGGTAGGATAGAAAAACCTACTGGACAGTAGCTCTCCAGGACTGGAGCTGGAGATCCTTAACCTTCGTCTCGTATTAGCTTTCTGTATGCATCTCTTATGTTAGACGGGTCGGTGCCGACCCGTGTCTTAAATCAGCCATAACATACCCTCAAGACAATTATTTATCATCCAATTTGTTTCTAACCTCTTGGTTACCTTGTTAGGCTTCCTTATCCATGAAAAGATTGGTTTTAATATTTTTGGTGTGGCTTTCTGGACCTTTCTTTTGACAGCATACCTCTCGTTTTCAATAAAAAATAATGGTAAAATAAGCCTCAAGTGAATTAAATAAATAAACTGAATTGGTCTTATCTTGCCTTACATGTCTGGGCATGCCTTGCCTAGTGAATTTTTTTTATGTAATAATTTTGTAGAGGTTCCTGATGCAGTACATAAATTTATGTGGCGCTTTCATGCATTTTATGCTTACAAACACACCAACACCAGAGCTGTTATAATCTTGACCAGAGCATTTGTAATTTAGTGAATTTTTTTTAGTTGTTTAAATACAGGTTCCTGACAAAGTCAAAAAGGCTTGATGCAGTACACAAATTTAGGTGGTGCTTTTATGCATTTTAAGCTTACGAACGGGTCGGTGATGACCCTAACACCATAGGAAGGTTAACTGTAATACTTGTTTTTCTTGTCCAAGTGGAATGAGTTGTAAGTTTATTGCCCTAATCTTGGAGATCAGTTAACATTTTTTGACTGGTTTCTCAAGTTTCAGGATTGTTCTGTGGCTGGCTGAACAGTATACCATTACTCAGCATGCTTTGAATTGATTTCTTATCTCATAAAAATGACAGCTGGACTGTCAGGTGTTCCATAAGTTACATTGTCCAAATCTACATCCTAACCAAGAATTTAATTATTTTATCACACTAGTAGCAGTAAATATAAACTCCCTATTCTCTTTGCATCTCTGGTTGCATCACCTGCATGCATTTCAGTTATATCCCAAGTGATTTTAGGCTTGTTTGTAGTTTATGTCCTAAGTAACGCTTCGTTAAGTATTTAGGTTTCATTTTCTGAGGAACAGTTTGTAGGAAAGTTACCGGATCTGGATGTTCTCAGGGCATTATGCCTCTATGACCACACCTGTGAGATCAGAATACTGTAAATGTACTTGAAGTATCCTCCTCATACTAAAACAAGTTTATTTTTACAGATGAATAGTAAAAATATAGCAGATATTCTGTATAGTGTTACTTTAGAATGGAAAAAAGTAATATTATACCATTACAAAGTTTGCAGTTTTAATTAAACGTTTCCTTAAATCGCAAACAAGCACTTCAAGTGCTGTAGAATTAGTGTTTTGGGCGTTTGAAAAGTCTGTCAGAAGTGGGATTCGAACCCACGCCCCCATTTGGAGACCAGAAACCCCACAGTGGGAAGGAGAGTAACCTTGAGTCTGGCGCCTTAGACCCCTCGGCCATTCTGACTAACACGAAAGACCGTCTTTTTCGTATTTCTCCAGTTTGTTATATAACTAAAACACTGCCGGTATAAGGTGGTTCTATATATTACATGAAAATTACTTGTATATATTTTGGGTAGTTTTGTAAATCAAAATAAAACGACTTTCTTAAACAGAACGACTGCATTCCACTAAACAAATACTCTTATGGATCTCTTTTATCTTCAAGCTTAGCTCACTTGTTCATATTGTTTCCCCCTATAATTTCCGATCTAAGAAACCATGGTCCATAAAGCCAAGTAACATGTAGTCAATAAACTTTAATTATTATAACGTAAGCCAAACTAGGCAAAATGCGCTTGGCCAGACCGTTTACGATGGAGAGTTTGCATTTTATGAAGTTAATTGTATGTGCAACATGAAATCTGTAAATAATGGCGCCAGTTATCTGTTATTGTGCTCTTTGAGTCATCGAATGGCTTTGTCTACTTCCCATGCGGTTCCCAGTGGGTTACATACAACAGCACATACATCAAGCTATCTATGAACAACATATAATTTTATCACCCATCACAATGGATATACAAAAGTCCAATCAACGTCTTTTGTGTTTTTATTACTTAAACTAAACATTTTAGTGCTAGATTATTAATGAATATGTATCTTTAAAAATGCATTGTGGTTCAATGCTCATGCACCGATTTGTGTTTTATAATTTCACAGAAAGACCACTCGTTTAACGCGACATACAGTAATTCCTGCGAAGTATCCATAATGGACGCTTAAGCCACTTATGTATTTTCCATTCTGTGGACGATAAGTGGCGCTGCAGTAGCAGTAAAGACATACCGAGCGGTTTGGCTACAATCCCGTTCCAGGTGTTGCTGTTTGATCCCTTCCGGTCTCCGTACTGGAATGCTAACTGCATGACGTCATGCATTCTACCGACGAGAGACTTTATAGCTGACGCTTTAAAAATTGTAACTTTTTCAGCTGCGAACAGTATTTTTCTAAGTTGCGACTGAATAAGGAATACATTATGGCGCGTCGCGAATATTCAGATCAATACAAAAAGTAATCTGGAAAAAAGACTGGACCATCATGTGAAGAAGAGAAATATTGCGGCCAGCAATTAGATGGAGGAACTGGAAGGTGAGTGACGATCCACCCTGTAGTATTAAACTGCACTTTTAAATCTAGACTTAAATCTTTCTGCGCAGACATAGATCTCAATCTCATTGCCATTGATTTCGCGAACTGAGAGCGAAAAGTGTAAGTTGTTAATGATCCAGTGTAAAATGCTTACTAGTCGTATTTGTCGTACAGTCGTGAAGTCGAGACACGGCAGTGCCCCCCCCCCCCCGCACTTTGCATTATCTTGAAGATATTAGCCGAATGTGATTTGCGATTGTCGCAATTATATTTTGCGTTTCTTAGGTGTTATGTGGCGTTCATTCTTGGCTGCGCTTAAATGTTGATTCCAGTGGTGAAGATGCTGGTAAATGTATTTACACTGATGCGAAAGAAAGGAGCAAATCTGAAAATGATATGGAAGCTAGGACAAGAACATTAATGTTTTTTGTATGTGTGTAGCTTTTCCTTATTGGTGTCTCTTAACTTACACACTTGCATTTTTACAAAACTCGCCTCAAGTGTTGCGTAATATTTCAGAACTTTTTCATTGTAAGTTTCATTAAGATGGATTGTTTTTTAATTAAGAGCATGATTTATGTGTTGCTCATCCGTAATAATCGTATTTGTTTGAATGTACTGTCCTAGACCTATATGTCCAGGTCGGGGGATCTTTGAGGTCTTTAATGTAATAAAAGAAAATTAACTTTTTCCCTTTCGGCCGTCACAGGTAAAGAGGAATTCCACTGTGTTGGATGTGGAGGAAAGATTCAGGATAGCTTCTACCTGAAGGTTTTAAAGGAAACATGGCACAATGGCTGTTTCCAGTAAGTATGGGGTCTTTGCCTTTTCCGAATTAGTAATCTGTATAATGCGCCAGTAACCTGCCCTCGGGTGCACAGTGCTATTGATTAATGTGCTATAGTGCCAGAAAATTCATGCAGGCTGATATTATTTGTATAATTAATTTGAAAACCAGCCACTTAAAATGTAACACATAACGTAAAGTAAGTTCCCATTGAAAGTCTCACGGTAACCGAACACTTAACGTTTAAACCAGAGAACGTAACCTTTTAAGTGTAAGCCTCAATTGCAGTTTCGTGGATGCGCATGGTTTGTATTGTCTCCTTGCTAGGGGAAATGTTTTGGAAACAATGGTGTTTTCTTTGTGCGTTTGTGTGTGCCTCGCCAGGTATTGCATTTGTAGGCATGTATTATGGCCGGTATGCTAGCACACATTCCTGAAGGACTCTTGGACATTTCTGACAGTGAAAATCCTGTTTTTCCTTTTCATGGGGTTAGTGTTTGGGGTGTGCTTTGTAGTCCAGATTTATTTCTAAGGGAACCTGAGGTGAATGCATGGGTGGTGTACAAAAACAGGAGTGCACGTTTATCAGGGACACGTGCTGGTGATGCGTGTTGCAAGAACAGTGTTGCAAACAAGTAGTGAGATGCTACATTAAGACACAGCCAGTGTACATAAGACAGGATCATGCAATGTAAATATGCTGTATGGCATAATAAATGCTGCATTGTTTACCATGGTATAAAGTAGTGGAAAATGTATAACGATGACAGCAGGGGAATTGCAGCAGACCAGGATTTGTCCTGTAAGAGATGCTAGTCTACTTGGATGCTGTGATTACAGACCACTGTGACTGTTACTGTCGGAACAGGAAGTCCTTTACCGAGATCCTCATCTTTTTATCCTGTCGTGTCCAGTGTTTTTATGCATTTTATTTTTCTTCTCTTGTATCTGCCTCCAAAGTTATTTCCTGTCACCCATTGTCTTCTGTTTAGCTAGGGCCACTGTTTTGTCTTTGCTGCTGTTCTTAACTTGCTTTCAATCCCACCTGCAGTATTGTCTCTCAGTCTTTAAGCGCTATTGCGAAGGGTGCGATAGGAGTGTTAATTTACCCAGAAGTGAATCTGAGCAGGATTCCCACAGTTGCGTAACAGTCCTGGTATTAAATCAAATCAGTATTGCTGTCTGTTCACTTGAAAAAGGGCTGGACTCTGTGCCCAACCCAGAGGCTTAATCATTGCTAAAATAACAGCTGTTTTCCAGGTGGTCACCACAGGGTTCTCACTGCTGAGGTAGGGCAGTGCTGCTTTTTGGCCAGGTTCTGTCTTGAGGTGATGGGCTGTACTGGTGCAGGAGACATGCGAGTGCCTTATGGAGTCTGGCCATTTCAGGTTTTTTTTTTTTTGTTTTTTTTTAACAACGGTGGAAACGACATCGTTTCAATGCAGAATCCCTTTTCTGTTTGGATTGAATAATTGAATCTCTCAGACTCTAAAAAAGAATGGTTCATCTCCCCTAAACGTAGTGTGGGTAATTGAATTTTTTTCTCCAGACTGGGCTTGTTTTAAGTGCAGGAAATGGTGGCACGCAGATAGTCCAGAATTACCCAGAAAACTGAGGCTCTCTCCCCTGTTGATAGTAGCCTTTCTGCAGCTACATTTGTACCCCAGAGCCTTTCTCTTACACAGCTGCTTATGTTCTAAACATTTGCGACTCTGTAGAAAACGTATGTCCTGTTGTACTACCATACTGACACTCTGCCAAACACAGTGCAAACTTTGGCAAGGATGCCCTAGATGAACTATTTTGTGTTTAAGTCCACCTCCCTCCCCCCAACAAGAACAGACATGCTTATGGTGAAAGAAATTCCCAGCCCTCAAATATTGTTTGTTTATTTGGCTGTATTAATAGGAATTCCTCCCCAGACGTGTGAGGAAAGCATAGCCAAGCCAGGCTTTATTTATTTTCTTTCCTCCATTTTCTCCATTGTCAGCCCTGCCCCCCAACCCTCACCCCCAGATTGATGTTACTGAATGTGTAGGTCACTACTGCACACCGAAGTGCTTTGCAGTATTTTGCACATTCCCAGACGTCGAATCAGGCCCATGAGTCTGATCGTGAAGGCTGAGTAGAAGTGTGTGTGTGTGTGTGTGTGTGTGTGTGTGTGTGTGTTTGGGGAAAATTGCACTTGGCTATGAGTACATGGCTGGCAGAACCTTAAAGTGCCTTAGATAGACAGTGATAGCGCTGATGTTGTGGCTAAACTATCCTTTTTCTTCTGAGTGTCTTTGAGTTCATAGATGAGTTGGTGTGGGGCCTGGTAAGATGACAGTACCTTCTAAGATATCGGACCTTTCTGTGGTTTACTTAGGTTTGCTGAACGTTGTGGTCATTGCTCCTTACTGGCCTGGCTGTTCATTTTGAACCGCTTCCAGCTGTCTGATATGGAAAGATCACAGCCAGGGAAATTCCTCCCTTAACAAGTTGGAATAACTAGTAGAAGATTTGCTACTGTTTGATCTCCTACCTGCCCCTCGCCATTTTATTTATTTTTTTTGATAAGGTCATGAGCTCAGCAATTTTTGTTTTATTTTATGTAGTCTGCTTTACTGGGTGGAAGGAAATGGAGTAAACTTAGTGGTGTCAGTGTTCAGTGGTTAAATGGAAAGTCTGCGAAAAATAGATCTGTTCATATGTCTCCTCATTCTTACTGTCGTACGTCAAACATCGCTTAGTTTGCGTTTGTGTGTAATAGAGGAAATGCAGATGTATACGCAACTGAGGATTTGGCCGGGTGTTGTGGCTGCTATTTAGTCTTGTGTCACTTATTTTCTTAGTGAACAAGTTCAAGAAAATCCCCTTTCAGTGATTTTGGGATGTAACATTTCTTTGCGATGGAAGGACAGGCACCAGTTCTTTAAAAGTACATTAATTGCATGTTTCTTTGCTTGATCATGTGTTTGTATGATGTTGTCTTGATGGGTTTCTTGATTACTATTTCTCTCTACCGTGAGTGTCATTGACACAGGACCATTCTCCGAGTCCAGCTGGACCCGCCGCTTAGGCTCTGTATATGTATATGTTAAGAACTCGGTCAAGAGAACAGAAGTGAGATATTTATGTAAAAAAATGATTGATCAAAAACCAACCAATGGAATCTGGTCCAAACAAAAAGTTCAGTGATAGTGAAGGGCACGGCTGTTGGATAGGTATACGCAGAAAACGCGGGGTTTACACTCTCCCCTCCAGGGTGCCCATAATCCTCTGGGACCCCCTCTCCTGTGGGTCCTTTCTTCTCCAGGTGCCATCTCTCTGGGAACCCTCTACCCTAAGGGTTCCCCTCTTTCCACAAGGTCTCCTCTCACCTCGGCTGTTGGATGTTTGCCCGTGTTTTTTTTTTTTTGTTTTTGTTTTTTTTTTAAGAGCTTTTTTTTATGTAGTGGATTAAGCTACCTAAC
This sequence comes from Mormyrops attenuatus, assembly GCA_026777985.1. Taxonomy (NCBI): domain Eukaryota; kingdom Metazoa; phylum Chordata; class Actinopteri; order Osteoglossiformes; family Mormyridae; genus Mormyrops; species Mormyrops attenuatus. The sequence goes on along the minus strand of JAODKC010000044.1, from coordinate 37,277,909 downwards.
ACATCCAGTGGAGTATTAGGGTACAATTTGGAGCCACTCCTTAAAGTTCTTAACCTTAAACTACTTCACTAAAATATGACTGTATTAAAATGAGTAAGTAAATTTGCATAAAACTAAACAAAAATGGATTTTTCGAGATTTTCTCACTTTTCTCTCCATGTGTACATGGCATTGGGACCCTCTTTTTCTTCATCCCTTTTTTGGGCCTTTTCTTTTTTGGGGGGCTTTTTTTGCAGCCTTTTTCCACGCTTGTTTTGTCTTGTTGTACATCTGGCACTCCCAGACTCACCGACACGGCAGGGCGCCCAGCGCCTGGGCAGTCGGCCAGCTCCCCGGACCACAGCACGCTCTCGTTTTTATCCAGACGGACTTTCAGCACCACTGAGGCCCTTTCGCTGAGTCCCGCTGCAGCAGAGGTCGAGCAGCTTCCTGCTTTCAGGACCCGCGTAGCCACGGCGGATCTGTTTGTGCAGGGCGAGACGTGCCAGACTTCTACCAGAGGTTTGCGTTCCTGCTCCTGTCACTGTAAAAGAACTAAACCTGTAAGGAGTTTTAAGGCAAGACTGGTTGGCAAAGAGGCAATATCTGTCAAGGGTTTTGGCTAACAGATGTAGGAGGTGCCCCTGGGAGGAACCAGTGCTCATACCACCGGCCAAAAGAGAATGAATATTATAAGACCCTCCAATGTGGCCTGGAAGGGGCCCCACAGGCCCCCGTGGTGAAGCCTTGTGGGTTGTAGGTACCAGTTTATCACACAGGTGTTCCTTTCCCTTTCGGCATCTGGAGCATCCTGAGCAAAGAACATTCCGTCTTCACTGGAAAACACCCGCCAGTTTGCCAGGCTTGCCGGTTTTGCCCAGTTGGAATGGACTGAATGAGCCTGTGGTTTTCAAAAAAAAAAAAATCTGTGATGCTTGTATTTGGTATTATGAATTTTTGATCGCATAGAAGTAACAGCTGCACCCCAATCTGTCGTTACTGCTCTTTAAAAACTTAATATTTAAAAAAATGGTTTTAATGGAAAGTTAATTCTTGCCAGATTGCAAATGTCTTCCAGATGAGCCTTTTTTGCCACATTTCATCTTTTTAATATGATAAAGCGTCTTCTGGATGGTGCGGTGGCTTATAGGAAACTATTTCTAAAAGTGACGTGAAAAATGTCTCCGAAGCTTGCAATTGGTGGGATCACAAGGCACTGCTATAGTCACCTGTTGGTTTGACCCACTTCCCATTGGTTGCTTTGTCAGCTGTTCCCATTGGGTCATATCAGTCAGTGATTGATTGGGGCTCACTAATCCTGCCCTCTTTAGGTCTCATTTTCTCACTTTAACTTCCAGTTGGATTTTGCATCCTATTTAAGACCTTTGTCCTTCCATGGTGGTAGAGGCTATTCCCTATCCATGTTTTTTGTGCTTCCCTGTGATCTTGTGCCCAGGTGTTGCCATGACCTCTGGTATAAAAGCTTTTGTCTGTTGTCATCCTTTGTTGAAGCCCAGGCTTAAGTTCCAGTTTTCCCTTTTGAGAGTGACACTGTCACTCTTGAGGATTAGCCCTCCCCGTAGGTACAGGGCTGTGGTGTAACTGTCTTTTTCTGTAGAAGTGTTCTTTTAAAATGCCTGTCTTGGGGGCCTCAACCTTCAGGTAAACATATTCCAGAAATAGCTCATACAGAAGTTTGTGTTCCAACCTCTTCTTGGTCTGCGGGTGGCGAGTTGTGACACGTTCCAGAAACACGGGCCTTATACCCGGTGACAGGAGGAGGAGGCCGCAAACAAAGGTGATCATTCAGCCCGAGCTGGCGTCTAGAGCACGCCCTTGTTCACGCCCCTGGGCATGGTTTCTGGAACTAATCTTGCTGATTAGCTCTTGCTGCCTCAGAGGTGCCTTTCTGCCATAACGTCCCTTTAATTCACTGGAACGCCAGACTCCGTTCTCTTCCAGTGTTGAGGAAGTGAAGACGGTGTGAAATTGAAACCATTATGCTTCTAGGCAAAAGTCCAAAATTCATGCCTCACCTGCCTTCGCAATGAGATCTGCATCGGGGTTTTCCATTATCTACCAGCTTATTTTGTTTTTCTTATGAGGTCCAGTTCTGCCTCTTGTAACATCAGGTCTCCGCTCCGAAATAAGATGTTTACAGTAAATCGCTTGATGATACTGGAGTTCAAAGATCCTGGTTTCACTGATCTATAAATAGCCTAGTTTAATCTCTGCAACCTACCTTCTGAATCGGTGTATATAATCAGGTTCAGCAGGTGCCATGGCCGTTGAACATACAGCTGTCCACAACCACAACTTGCTGTTGACACATGAAAAAAGTGGTCCTGTAAAAGATTATTAAATGTACACATTAGAAATAACAATGTTGTGTATTGTTTTGGACTGAACAGGAGGCCTGCTGGATTGAAGGAAAAGTGACAAGATGGAATATTTGGTTAGAAAGGGTAGCATAGTGGTTTAGGATCTGGACTGTTAACCAAAAGGTTGCTGGTTCCAGTTGCCAAAGAACCTGGCAAATGTTGACCTGTTCCAGTAAATACTAACTCAATATGAATTGATACGTTTGTCACTTAATAGTAAAGCCTCAAGTAAAGAAATGTGCATGTGAAATAACTGTTTATGGAAAAACTCTGGAAATGATAGTGATGCAGTGGTAATGAGTGCTGCCTTGTTTTGTGCCCCTTGTCCCGCTCAGATGCTCGGAGTGCTGCGTCCACCTGACCAACTGGTACTATGAGAAGGACGGCAAGCTGTACTGCCGTAACCATTACTGGGAGAAGTTCGGCGAGATGTGTCACGGATGCTCTCTGCTAATGACTGGACCGGCTATGGTGAGTGTGTTCTGTATTCTTATGCAGGGAACTGTTGTGGATTCTAACAGTCTTAACTGCATGGGATGTAAAGATGGTGGGCAATAAAGGCACTATGTGTCCAGATCTGTAAAAGGCTTACGCCTGGTTATTGCTTGATCCTTGTCTCTGTGTTTCTCACTTCTGTCAGAAGTGGAGGAATGCCTTCAGAAAGTTATCCAGATATCACTTTGTCACAGGATGAATCCACACCTTCGCCTGGCATGCGGGGACCCTGTCTTGTCTTGTTTTCTTTTTCTCTAAAACGGGTGTTACCTCCAGCACAGAGCACGTTCTGAATTATCAGTCCTGCAGGCAGCTCTAGGCTTAGGGGCGGGGTTTCTTCTGCCAACCTGGGGGGAGTCACTAACCATAAAACAGGGTGTTTTGTTCCAAATAAAAACCAATAACAAAAACATAAAGAATAAGATGTGTAACTTGGGTGATTTTGTGGGGAAGCTCACCTGAGGTCAGCTGAACATTTACTGAAGTGTATATTTGAAATTTTTTCCTAATGAGTCTTAATTGTTTAATTGTTATCAAATGAAGATATTGTTTGGGGAAGGCTACGGTTTAATAGCCTTTTGATATACAGTCCTATGTCTTAATGGTTTGTTTTTCCCCCCTTGTCCCCTTGTCTTTCCCATTCGGAGTACTATGCTTGGGGGGATTTTCCAGTGAACGTTATCTGTCGGTTTCCTCCCATTTTCACTGTATTGAATTGCCATGGCAATACTGGATGGGCTGTTAAGTGGTATCAATTGTGTCCAGAGTTTCATGGTCACAGCTATCTGTGAATTTATACCTTTTAGTTCAGGTTAAGATTCCTTCTGAGAAATGTGGAGTTTTTTGTCACAATATCACTACTGGAATCATTCTTCAGTTATTTCAGAGTTATTATAAAAGTTCATGTGTGGTGATCTTGCCTACCTGAGAAGAGGGGTGATGGATTCTGGACTTTGATCCTCCAGTGGCTGCACACCTGCACAGTTGTGCGCTTGAATCTTACATTCCTTTTTGTGGGTGGTTGGTGTCTTCTTCCCCAAATAGTGTAGGCTTCCTGCAGTTTCCTCTTGCTCTCCAGAAACATGCAGTTATGTGAACTGGCATCTCTAACTTGCTGATAGTGGGAGCGTGAGTGTGTCTGTCTGTGCCCTCTGGTGTCTGAGCTTCAGGGTGTTCCCTTGCCTTGTAGTTCACATGGCTGCCTTGGATGGGCTCCAGGCCTTTCCCCTGCAATCTTGTGCTGCAGAAGTGGTTTGAAGATGGATGGATTACTTAAGACCTCCTTTGAAGAGGTCAGAGAATAATTTTGTTCTCCCCAAATTGAATAATGGGGGTACTTTGGTTTCCCACACTCCAAAGACATGTAGTTAAGCTAATTAGTCTTTCTAAATTGCCCATAGTGTGTGTGTGTGCTCATATTAGCCCTGCGAGGAACTGGTGCCCCATCCTGGGTATCCTCTACCTTGTCACCTTCTACAGGATGAGTGTCCACATGGGTGGACGGGTAACAATACCTGCTGCTTTGTCCACTTGAGATGCTGCTCTTGCAGGCAGATCTTCAGACAGCACTTTCAAAGGTTAAAAATTAGCTATAGCAAACTGGTTTCAATTGTCATAGAATAGGAATTTTGCCTGCCCCAACCTCCCCATGATTCCAGCATAGTTGGGTACAATATCCAACCCCCAAACACTGACACGTCATAGCATAAGATTTTATTTTTGGAGATTTTGGTGAATTTTTTCCCCTCCTTTAAAAATAAATGAATAAAATGGAAATGTAGCCACAGCGATCCTAATGGTCATGAGAGATCAAAAATCTGTCACGGAGAGACCGCAGGCACGGGGGACCATCCGGAGGTTACTCAGCCACTATTTGCTTTCAGGCATCTCAAATTGGGGGTGCGGGAGCCTCAGAGGGGTCACTGGGGGTCAGATGGTTTGTGGCTCTTGGTTAGTCAGATGGTCTGGTTCTGTGAGCTCATGGGTATCCGACCAGTGGAGAACTTCCTGTCGCAACCGGCCGCAACTAAATCATGTATGTTTGTTTTTTGTTTTTTTTTTTTACAACTAATTAAATGTGGATCCTGAAGTGAACTCATACAAGAAGGTCCCTCAATAACCAAGAGAAATAATAGGCCTTTCGATTCCGCCATGGCCGCACTGCCAGGCCGCCAGCTTGCCAAGTATTTCTGGCAAGGGCTGTCCGGGCGGCTGTGAGCCTCAATCCGGCGAAGAGATATCGGGTCATTTTGTTTCCTGAGAGGGTCGTGTGGCTGGTGCTGACGACTGCCTCATCCTCATGGCAGAACACACAGTGAAGCAGCCCTTTGAGCGCTAATGAGGCGAGTGAGGTGCTCAGTGCTTCACTTTAAGGTGCTCACCTGGTTACCTCAGAGTGGCTGTAATGTACAGCCATGACTGTTTCAGTTAGCAGTCGTCTTTGGTGCATGTTTCGGATCTTTGTTATTTCTTTGAATTGGACCTATAGTGTATTACATTTTGTAAAGCTAACATCTGATTGTCCTCTGCAGCGGACGTCTCCAGGCAGCTCTGTTATTATTTAGTGGAGATGAGCCTGTGCCTCTGTTTGTGTCTTGGTTACGTAACCGCAGCAGCCCCCCCCCCCCCCACACACACACACCCCAGCTTGTTTTCCTTACGTTCTCTCCTACTGTAGTGGTTGTGTGTCAGAGAGGGTGTCAGTAAACTGGGGAAGTTGCTGGAGAAACACCTTCTATGTGCTGATGGGGGTCTCCCATGTGTGACCTCATCACAGCGCAGGCTGCTTACCTGCACCTTCCCTCAGAAAGGTGGCTTTCCTGTGCACTCGTCTCTGTTCTGTTCTGAAGTCCGCCATCATCCCACATTGTCAGGAGAGAATGGTGGCTCCCTGAGTGGGGGGTAAACCAGTATTGGGTGTGGTCTGGCTTCCTAGTGACCAGTGAAGGCTCTCCCACATACCAGGTGACGAGGACCCAGTTTAGAATCATGATTCAATTCTTTAATGTAATTGTAATAAATATGTACAAAAGTACAAATGTGTAGTATGTAGTGATGTGGTGCATGAAAGCAGCATTTTTCAAACAGTGTCCAGGGTGTGACGGACACAGAATCGAATGGCACTTGGGGAAGCTGTAATGCTTGCTTGTTTGTGTGAGTGAAAAGGAAAGCGAGAGTTAAGAGAGAAGGCTGGGAAGGCATGGCCTGCTGCTCTGTGCTGCCTAACGTCGTACCTGATTACTTGGCCATCCATGTAGTTTTCTGCCAGTGTCACATAGACGGGAGGCATACCAGAGTGGGGAGGAGTGGGGGGCTGCCAGCTTTCCCTGACGTAACGCCACAGGAGACGACGGGCGATACATGATGGGTTCTGTCTCTGCGATCCGCTTCCAGGTGGCAGGCGAGTACAAGTACCACCCTGAGTGCTTTGTGTGTTTGAACTGCAAGGTGGTCATAGAAGAACAGGACACTTATGCCTTGGTGGAACGCTCCAAGCTTTACTGGTAAGTGCCCCAAAGCATGCTGGGTAATGAGCTACTTTTGCTGCCTCATTTAAATTTCTATGGAGTTTTTAGTGTAGTTTATCACTCACCCTCCATATTTGTATTTACTCAGTCTTGAGTTTTTTTTCTTTTTTTTTTTCTCCAGGGTTGAAAACCCCATTTGCTTTCTGTAGTAGCGTAGGTACTAGCCGATCTAGTTGTCTGATTTGTCACTGTGATCCCCCATGATTCCTTTGACCTCCGTCAGCGGGAGCTGCCACCGGGAGATAGTCCTGACGCCCATGCTGGAGAACCGCTCTGCCGACTCCGCGCTAGACTCCCTGCCGCACACTGTCACCCTTATCTCCATGCCGGCCGCTGCCAACGGCAAACGGGGCTTCTCGGTGTCCGTGGTACGGGACTGTGCCAGCGGCAAGGCTACCGTGCAAGTCAAGGAGTGAGTGTGTGCTCTCCTCACCTGCGAATGGGTCAAGAAGTGGATTGGTGCTCATTTCAGCCATACCTGGCTTCACAGCACATTCTCCCATCAGCTGTATCTCGACAACCAATGAACTTCTCAACCCGTAGATCAAAAAATGCAGAATTTGTTAGTATCCAGCTCAGTGTCAGTGTGTCTGTGTCTCTGTTCTGCATGGTGACAGAGTGTTTAGGAACATAAAACAACCCAGACTGCAAGATTTTTATTAGTGTTTCCGGTAGCAATGGTTCAGTTATGTCATGTCTGTGCCCCTCAGAGTTCGAGGGATGCACATCAGTCCAGAAGTGAGGAACGCCATCCATGTCGGTGATAGAATTCTGGAGATCAATGGCGCATCTGTAGCTACATTAATGGAGGATGAGGTGAGCATCTGAATTCCCTTTCTTTCACCCAATGAGATGTCTCCTTAACAGGCTTTTTTGGGCGATTATGGCCGGCTCATTTATGTTGCTGAAACCTGAGTAGTAGTATTACTAGTGATCATGCTGTCCTGAATTTTTATGATTTTTAAGCATTTCTTTTCAGGAAATTAGAAGGTAAAAATCATTTTGTGTTATCAGTTTGGTAAGTACCGGATTCCCGAGGAACACATCATGATGGCTCGAACCTGAGTCTCCGGGATTTTCCTTTTATTCATGCCTACTTAAACTGGAAAAGTGGGATCCAGATTCTGTCAGCTGCATTACTTAGCGCTGTTTACCATTTATGTGACTCATATCTGCATGTTTCATAAATCACAGCAGTTCCTGATCTCTGTGATCTAAACCGTAAGTCAGGTTTCTCCTGTTGTTTACAATGAAAGTCCCTAAATCCCCTTAAGTCCTAATCTGCTTTTAACCAAAGGTGGTTTTATATCTGGGACACTGAGATGGAATGCTTTCATTTTTCCTTCTATAGTACATAATATAGTAAATGTAATAAAATGTAATTTTATAGTTACTTAGATTCATAGTAATTCTAGTCCTCCACAGCTCAGTTCTAGGTCCACTCGTCCACTCCGGCAAACTTCTACCCATTTAGAAAAGCAGGTGACTGAGCACAGAATGCGCAATAAAAAATTTCAGATTTTAAAAAGGGTAAAAAAAAAAAGTTCAATACAACTTTATGTAAATATAAAGTTTTTTGGTGCAATGTCAGATGCACATAATTGAGAGTCAATGAGTTGCTTGAAGTCGGTGTTTAAATTTCTAGCAGCTGTTTTTTTCCTTTTTTAATACAAGCCAATTCATCCGGACTTGTGTTGAATGAGGAAATGATGGGGGGGGGGTAGGCTTTGCAGCTCTTGCCTGGAAGAACTGACAGGCAGTGGTAATGCTGAAAATCATCTTGTGTTCACCCTGAGAAACATTGTACTAATTGTTTACAGTTGACCCACTTTGACATTATTCTAATGTGATGCATCTATAATCTGGCCATTTGCCTTTTTATAAATTGTACCCTGCAGCCTATACATGCATGAGTTCAAAATTACAATTTCCTAATTCTTTGTGATTCTGGTCTACTTTTTTAATAAGGGTTATTGGGTTCAAGTGTGTCTGTGAAAGAGAGGGAGGGAGCGAGAGACTGAGACACAGAGATGGACTTTTAAGACCCTCTGTTCTTATTGGCTCTCCCAGATGAAGGATCTGATCCACCGGACCAGTCAGACACTGCAGCTGCTCATAGAGTACGACCCTGTCAGGCAGCGGCTGGACAGACTCCGCCTGGGGTCCTCGCACACAAGTCTAGGGGCGCCAGCCACCTCCCGGATGCGGCTTTCATCACCCACCGATGCCGTTCTTGAGAGGCGTGCCCCCGTTGACGACTGTACCCTGAACAGGAGGTCATTAAGGTACAAGGCAAAGTCACAATAAGAGATGTGATACTTGTGACGTGATGGATGTGAACCAGCAGGTAGCATAACAGGTGAACATGTAAACCAGAAGGCTGCTGGTTTAAGTCCCAGAAATCTGTATTGGATAAGGTTTGCGACACAAATGAATCCAGGGAAACGTTCAAGGTTTGAAGTTGGAATGTTGGGTTAACCAGCGAGAGAGGACGAGTGGAGGTGGCCGTATTTATTCTTTTTATACTTCATTGCCAACAACATCCTGCAAACTTATTAATGAAACGGGATATTCCCATGATTTTCAGCAGTTTAAGTATTCCCAGTAATGGGAAAGGTCATCAGTAAGGTTCAGATTAGTATTTGTTTTCTCAGTAAATTGCAAAGTTTCTAAAGTGAAATGAATATTAACATGAGCTCTGCCTTCTTTTACCGCTGGGTAACAGGCGCAGCAACAGTATCTGCAAGTCTCCCGGGCCGACCTCACCGAAGGAGCGCCCCCTTCTGTCCGGGGACATCGGGCGCTCAGAGTCGCTGCGCTCCATGAGCAGTTGTTCTCACCGCATCTTCCGGCCATGTGACTTGTTCCACGGTGAAGTGCTGGGAAAGGGCTTCTTTGGCCAGGCCATCAAGGTACGCGGCTGCCCCAGCAGTGCCCATGGCTCTGTGCAATTCAGCTGTTCCTTGATTTGTCTGAGTGAAAATATGTTCTAGCTGTTTCATTTAAAGGCAATTAAAGGTCATTCAACCTTTTGTTCCTCGTTCATCTTAATTAGATAAGTGTTAAATGGGCTAAAGTTAAACAAAAATGGGTGCGATGATGGTGACCAGCTACAGTATGCTGTGACAGGTGACCCACAAAGCCACAGGGGAGGTGATGGTTATGAAGGAGCTGATTCGCTGTGATGAGGAGACGCAGAAGACTTTCCTGAAGGAGGTCAGTGCCTCTGCTCTGGGGAGAGCATTGTGACTCCACAAAGTAGCCGGTTGGTTTTGCATGTCCACATGTTATTGTCCAGGATCACAAGCAGGTCGGATATCATTCACAGATGGATCGCTTCAGGCTTCGTGAACACAAGAGAAAAGTAATCCTAACATACGAGAACTTTTTAGCCGTTTGTCGTTGAGTGGCATCTGGGACTCAAAGCAAGGCAGGTGATGTGGTTATTCTGGGAATGTCTAAACATCTTAGAAATGCTGTGGAACGTCTGTCTTTCACCTCATCAGGTGAAGGTCATGAGAAGTCTGGAGCACCCTCACGTCCTGAAGTTTATTGGTGTGCTGTACAAGGACAAGAAGCTGAATTTAATAACGGAGTTTATTGAGGGGGGAACGTTGAAGGACTTCATCAGGGACATGGTGCGTACCACCTCTAATGTGGCGGTGGAAGGAGTTTGACGTTGGGG
>JAODKC010000044.1:37244754-37267832 GCA_026777985.1 Mormyrops attenuatus | reverse complement strand
CCCCCCCGCCCCCCCCCCCCCCCCCCGCCGCCGCGGGGCCCCCCCACCCCCCCCCCGGGGCGGTCGGGGGGGCGGGGTTCATCCTCATCTGACCTAATTGGCCTCAGTAATGCATGGATTCATAAAAAAGAGAAGAAACAGGCTCGTTTTATTTTATTTATTCATTAATTAATTCATCCATTTGTTTAGGAAGGAGGGTGGAGTCTGCTTATATTGGGGGGGGTGGGGGGGGGGGGGGCCCCCCCCCCCCCCCCCCCCCCATTTCCGACACCCATAACATGTTTACACCCCTAATGGATTCACTCTAGGTCCACACAATGCAATGCTGACTGTGTGTTGGGATGAAGGCAGGTGTTTAACTCTAATGCATGTTAGGGCTGCAAAACTAGTCACCTTTATGCAGAAATAATTTTTTAATGCTTTGTGCTATTTATGTAGCCTTTACCTTGGTGGGTGGGGAAGTATGTCATGTTTTCATGCTGCTGGATTAAAATGCAAGGCGGCATTTGCCTCACTGCTACTTTTTTTCTTTCTAGGATCCCTTTCCATGGCAACAGAGAGTCAGCTTTGCCAAAGGCATTGCTTCTGGAATGGTGAGCTGGTCGACCACTTGGAAACTGCTCTGACAAAACCCAGTGCGCCCCCAAGTGGTCAAGCGAACAGTTAACGCTGCTCACATGCTCCTCCTCCCAGTCCCTGCTGGTCTCCAGGGAGACCAGCTTTGTTGCTACAGCAAAGCAACTTTTGGTTCAGGTTTCGCACAAAGACTGGAGGGAATGAGGACGGTGTCAGGATGCGGGAGGTGGGGGGGGGGGCATGGGGTGGTATCAGTCTGAACTGACAAATACAAGTCTGTTGAAAGGCAACCCGTGGAGAAAGCAGTGTGTGTTTGTGTCAAATCTGTCCATGTATTTGTAACTTCTGTGGCAATATGGTCATCTACAAAAACTTTTTGTTTGCTGTTTTGTGTATGCGTGTCTGTCCCAGGCTTATCTGCATTCAAGAAGTATCATTCACCGAGATCTCAACTCCCACAACTGCTTGGTTAAACTGGTACGTGTGACATTGTCCTGGTTAGATGCACATTATGGGAAAATCCATAAAACCGGGAATATCTCAGGGAAAAATACTGTTGTGCAGAGCGCCAGGAATAATGTAATACTGTAGCCCCAGAAAGTTCTCAATTCCACTGCTCTGAGCTTCTAATTACGCCATAATTACACCCTAATTACACAGGCTTCAGCTTGCTTCTGAGCCTTTGACATAGTGTGGGCCCCTTTAAAAACAAAAAAACATCACAAGGGAGGAGATGTTTGTGTCTGACTTGCATGCACCACGGTGTAGCGTGGGAAGATCCCCGTGAGCCAATCGGTCACTGTTACGAGTGTGTTTACCACCATCAATGTGGGAGTGTCCACCTGCCAGACAGCTCCGCAAGGCCCGGAGGCAGTCGGGATCGTCGATTTGAAACAGTCAGATAGCACCAGTTTTTACCTGTCATATCATCACTGTTTTAATAAGTATGACAATCGAGTGTGGGTTTGATGGATGGATGGTTGGATGGATGGATGGATGTTTAAAGGACTCTTATAGCTGACTGAGTCTTCAAGCAACCGCGGTGTTAGGTTTTCTGAAGTATTACAGTTTATTCAGACCCCTTATGAACACCAAAATGTATAAAACTAAAAGCTCATTTTTGTTGATGAAACTTTTTTTTTCTCTCTTGTGAGATTTTGGAACTGACACTCCAGTCTGAGTTTTCAGTTGGACACCAAAAGAGAAGACAACACAGCAATTATTATTTCCTTTCTGATCACATCTGAGACAGATATGGATTTCCTTGGAACATCCTGCCACTGTTTGTTTTTTACCCGTCTGCAGCTTGGAGGCTGGATATCCAGAACATTTGTATTAATCTGCTGGGGAGAGACTTGCTGGCTTGGCATAGATGTATGAGAGAGGTTTCTGTCTGTCACACATCTGTTCTGGTTTTAACAATGGCTGTCTCAAAGTAGACTAAAGCCTGATGGAAATAAAGGATGCACATTCACAGTAGTTTTTGTAAATGTTAGGTTTAGGATATTTAAATTTATTAAATGACCTTTGTGTGTGTGTGTGTTTGGGTGAGTGTGTTTAATCAGAAGCCTGATGAATGCCAGGGGCTGATGATTATTTAGGCTCAGAGTAGCTAATAATTGGATACCAATGTCAATAATGTCATGGAAATATCTTAATTTCACTTGTCCCCCTGGTACCAGGACAATACAGTGGTGGTGGCTGACTTTGGGCTTTCCCGCTTGGTTGTGGAGGAGAAGGTCCGACACCCCCCTCTGGAGAAGCCCAACACCAAGAAAAGAAGTTTTCGGAGGATTGACCGCAAGAAGCGCTACACCGTGGTGGGGAACCCATATTGGATGGCTCCAGAAATGCTGAACGGTGAGGTGAACGGCTTCTGCTCATCTCTCCAGCTTCTTAGATCCTCGGGCTGGGAAGATATATCAAGGCTTGCAATATCAAACAATACTCTATGGTCCCATCAAAAGGCTGATCTATGAAATGAGCTTTGGATTCTCACATTAGTGTGTTGGATAATAAGTTAACCTTCAAATAATGTCATTATCTTAACGTAGTTCCATCATTGCATGTAATGTTACAGGAAGGATATTCACTCTCCTAGAAAGTAAGTGACCAATTAAGCCCAATTACATCAAAGCCACTCCATGAGTATAATGACCCTTGAGACAGAGCCCTTTGTGTTTCAGGCAAACGCTACGACGAGAAGGTGGACATATTTTCATTTGGGATTGTCCTCTGTGAGGTGAGAACCCCCCTTAGCACCTGTCCAAAACCCAGACATCTCTCTCCTCAGTTGTCCTGTGTTGTACACCCCCCACCCACCCCCAAATAGCAGCTGCTAAGGCTGTAAAGCACCTGCAGTAAACTGTGAAGCCTGTGTGGTGGCGATAACCTTATCCTGCCCCTGGTCACACTGAAGAAGGAAACTGAAAAGAATAGGCCAGTAACCAAAAAAGGTCTTGGTGTTGTGAGGCTTTTATCAGTATGGTGGCCATTTTCTACTCTCTCTCTCGCTCTCGCTTTCTCTACTGAACTGTTAACACATACTATTCCATGATAAATTCTGTTTATATTCTTGAAAAACATCCATTTATGATTCTGGTACGTAAATAAGCTGTCAGGGGTAGTAACTGTCCTAGTCTTGTCTGCCCTTCTCACATGTAGAGGTATTCCAGTCAAACGAAGACAAGCAGTCATAAAATACACCAAAAAATACTCTTCCCCAGATTATTGGGCAGGTCTACGCAGACCCAGAATGCCTACCTAGAACCTTGGACTTTGGGCTGAACGTGGCCAAGTTCCGGGAGAAATTCCTTCCAGATGAGAGCCCACCTGCTTTCTTCCCATTGGCTGTGACTTGCTGTGACCTCATCCCCGAGAACCGGTGGGTGGGACCTGTCAGTGGCACTGGTTCGCATGTCTGTGTTCTTGGTGTTTACCTCTTCCATTGAGGATCATGTTCTCTAAGAACATATTAAAACTGATTTATTTTGTTGATTCAGAATATAATTAAAAGACAGGAATTTACCTCCAATTAATATCAATTAACATATTAATGACCCATAAACACCAGGCTCAGCCTAAGCTCTGCCCTTTTTCCCTTCCAGACCACCATTTGAGAAGCTGGAGGATTTCTTCGAGGCCCTGGCCCTCAACCAGGAGATGGGCATCCCTCTGCCTGCCGAGCTGGAGGAGCTGCACCAGAGTCTGCCACACCTCCACGAGCCCCACAGAGCTGGGCTGAGGGATACAGAAGGTGATAGCAAGACCTAGCCCCCACCAGCCCCCTCCCTTCACACACACTAGAACCGCGTGTCTGTTTATGCACTAATATGTCGTGGTGCACGATGGACTTTGATGTGTTTACATAGTGGGACTGGTCCTCCTGTTGTAAGGACAATGAAGCCTTCAGGAAACAGGCCAAAATAACACAGGATGGGAGGAGAGAAGCATTTCAACAGGAATTACTTGCTCTTAGTAATGGAACTTGTTTTTTTTTTTTATACATATATCTCATGCTGGAATCCAGATTTAATGCCTCAAACAGTGTGCCACTATTTCAGTGAAAATGCCACCGTCTTAATGTTTCTGACTTAATGGTTCTTAGTTTGACCCCACACTGGGGACCTTTTACTGACTTTGTTTTGTATTAACCTCAAAGTGAATGTGATATATATTTTCTTTAAGTGGGGTCGGCTACCTTGCTGGTATCTGCGATGGTCCAAGCCGACACCAATACTTTGGACTAAGACCAGTGTAGCTACTGGTGGCATCATGACACCTGGTCGTCCAGCCAGTGAGGGCACAGCCCTGTGGGAAAACTAGACAGACTCATTTGTTGACAATTGGTGTTGCCGTGGCGAGCGCGTGACCGTCTTGAACGAACGCACTGACGTGATTGTTATAGAATAGGGACCCTTTAGCATGAAGTTCTTTGAACTTTAGGTGTCACAGGTTTAAATAATAAGTATTTAATTGTTTCTTTGTAGGAATGTTCGATATTAAGGCTCACATAACTACCCACCCGCCTTAAAATTTCAGAAAAGTCACTTTTTACTCACACCACAGTCAACTGGAGCAGTGTAATCGTTTGGAGAATTTGCACAAGTGGCCCAGGTTTAACTCATCTGGGGTTATTTTCCACACTACCTGATCTCCTATGCCATAGAAAATCACTGTCTTAATGTTTTTTGTTTTGTTTTTTTTTTTTAAAACTGACTTCAGTAAATCCAAGTGGTTCTGATTTGGATAAAACTGGAATTATTTTTTGATAAAGCAAATTGTGTAAAATATATATATACAGAATTTTTTTTTATGTATAGGGGCTTCAAGAGGAAACTGGGTGTATTAATTTCCAGAGTAATCATTCAGATGGGATATCATGTACGAGCACCTGTGAATGATTTTTGTTATAGTTGCTACCCTTGTTTCTGCGGTACAAATTGTAACCACTGTCCTGTGTATCACTATGGTATTCTATCACCAAATAGGATGCTTAATTTAAAAAAAAAAAAAAAAACAAACAAATCATAACATTTAAGTTGTGAACATGTTTTTGACAATCCCTTATTCTTGTATTGAAATCATTTGTTCCTTGGTGTTTCAAAACGGAAATAAAAAAAAAAAACCGTCTGTAGTCAATTTGAACTTGAATATGAGGTTGTTGAGTGGGTCGTACTGAATGCAGTACAAAATCATTATAATTAAATTGTTCCCAATTAATGCTAGTCCGGAAGCTTCATCTGCAGTTTAATTGAACAAACAATGCTTAGAGATCCGCTATGCAGACACGTTAGAAATGGACTCCAGCAACAGTGGTTGTAGTGTTGCTATGTACGTGAGCAACATCTCCACGGTAGGAACTACTGTTCTGTCATTGAAAAAAATACTTATACCCTTAATTTTAAATTAGATGGTGTTACCTGATAATTATTTTGGTGTTGGCCTCAAGGGTGCAGGTTTGGGTATGGAATGTGGGGGCTTTTCTCTACCGTTGTGGTGGGAGTACCATGTGTGTATAGGGAGGAAGGGGGTTCGGGGCTGATTTGGTCCCTAACAATGTTGAAAACAAATGTACTCCCTTGATTTGTCTTCATGATACAGTAGGTATTTTTAGCGATTCTGTTTCCAGTCTTTGGATATTTGATGTAGTTGTACCACTAGGTGTCGCTCTTTTCATGCTTTTCGGGGCGATTGGTTGTCATGTTCCCGTTTTAGTTACCGCGTTCACCCTGAACAGTTGTTGTATGTAAATATTTAGAATAAACTGGCTGAAATATATACTTGTTTGTATTTGCTGTATGTCAGTCCTAACTCGCGATAAAAAAATTACTTTAAAACGAAAAAGTCAAATTACCTTCTTAAAGGTTCTGTACTTCTATATTATGCCTAAATAATTATATGCTCGTCTCCCGGTATCCACAATTGCAACTATTTTAGAACATCGGCCAGTACTTGTAGAAGCACAAGTAGCACCCTAGGCAAGCTTCACCGCCATTGCCCCCCCCTCTCCACCCCCAAGTCTGAGACAGTAAAATGTGCTTGCTAAGTCGGCGCCGTGGGTGTCGTTAGGTCCGATCACTCGGCTATAGCCCTGAGTATCTTATGCCTTCAAAAGAGTCAAGGACCGGGTAACCTTGACTTAGCCCCTGATCTTTTCAACAGCTTGTAACGTGGTTGGCACCCCCTTAGAAGATCGTGTCCTGGGCAGATGCCCGTTTCGCCTAATGGTTTGTCCTGCACTGACTGCTGCTACATTACATTTTTTTTTTATGTTGGCACCTCTGATACCTGTGAATATGCTCAGAAAATAAACAGTCAGGCCTTTTAAAAGCTCTTGTATTAAGGGTTTCCAGTGCAGAGGAAATACTCTTCTTCTTTTTTTCTGTCAGTCACACTGGTCATAACTCGTATGGCAAGGTTGGTGCAATGATCCGAAAGAAAAGCAATAATGTGTCAGCATTTCTCAGCATACTGCCATCATTCCCAGTGTTAGTGATGGCAGCAGGGAGCAGGCAGGACAGCCATTAAGGGCACTGACTCAAACCCAAAAGATTTATTTCCATAACTGAATGAAAGTGAGGCCTGGAAAGCTCCAGATTCGCAGTTAGACCAACAGATGTGACTAGTGCTACGCTGTTGGATCTCCTTTTAATGGCAAAAGAAATTTATGACCTTGAAGCAGCTCAGAGCAACTCACTGTATGGAGTACATTTATGGCCGTTAAATTTAACTTCATGTTATAGAATGAGCCACAAACAACCTGGGAAAAAAAGATGATCATTTTACATACTGCATTTGTCAGCAGTGTACAAAGTCAGACACAAACAAATACGCATAAGAGAAATCTACGATGCATATATTTCGAGTGAATCCCTTTCAAAAATACCAGTTTGAAACAGCTTTTCATGACGTGAACATTTTATGAACAGTCGAACAGAAATAAATCAAAAGACAAACTGCGGTTTAATGTTTTAGAAGGAACACAAGACTCCACTCCTATAATGACCAAACCACTGTCATTTTCAGAGAGACGAGTCAGGTTGTGTTAAGATGATTTCATTTTGATTCACTATTATTGCTCCTTAGAATCTGATATTCACCACAAGACTATGATCTATATGCCCCATAGAACATAAGGTGTAAGAGTTTCATTAGTTACAGGCTGTGACCTGGGGTTTTATCTTCCTTACTACCTTAGACCAGTGGTACCACACTACACAGCTGCCTCAAGGATTCAGGCATTTATGGGCTGTTGCAGGATTTACAAGGGGGGGGGGACAGGGGGGCTGGACCACCTTGGTAAGGCTTTGCAAAGGCAAAATTACCCAAGGGCACTCAGCTAAATGTGCAGTCATGGCTATATTCATGCGTCAAAATGACTTCTAACCAACCATGATGCTTCCATTGCATCTGAGGGGTGAAAAAATGACCTTTGTCCTTTGACTAAATCTCCAGTCCTGCTGCGTCTTCTCTGACCCAGAGCACAGCCTTCGATATTTCCCCGAGGAAACTCAACAAGCTGCAAACCATGGTTAAAATACACAACCTTAAAAAATGCAAAAGGAAATATTTATTGAAGAAAAAAAAGAAAAATAGAGCTCGTCCTCCCTCTACCCCAGACTTAGTCTTGCAGGATGACTACACGCAGTTTGGGGTACCTGTTACAAAAAGCGGGGCGCGATTCTTTTTTTCCCTTCAGCCAAAGTGTCCAGCTCTCATATAAAACAGCGCCGGCTGATCGCTTATGGTGTCTGACAATACCGCAAACAGCATGCAGCTCTGCTCCGTCTTTCTCACCCAACACGTCGTACTGCGTGCACCAGCTTTCATACGGCTAACTACCTTCTCAAATGAAAACACAATGAAAATCCAGAAGCGATTTTCCTTCAAACAGCCAAGACCTGTCTTTCTTTTCATTGAAATTTCTATCACATAAAGGGTTTAGCCATAAAGGTACAGCACGAAGATACTGACAGCCATAACTGTCATCTTTATCAAGCATCCTGACATGCACTTTTGAAATGATTACTTTTTACTCATCTGCTCTTGAGTAAATCCCTGCTGGGGCAGTTCCGTTTCGTGCCCTGCCCCCTAATCACTTCAGTTCAGACACAGGCATTAGTATCAGGAAAACAAAATTGATTGGAGTGTGTGTCTTTGATCATCTCTGTTCCATCTCAGTCCTCTTCAGGGGTCTTCAAACAGAATTGGGACTGTGGAGGGAGGCTGTGAAAACTGCCTCCTTTTAACCCCCCCCCCCTCATGATCCATTGTCACCAGTTCCAGTCAGTTTTGGAGCTGTTACTCATGCCCCTGGGGTGCCTGCCTGGCCTATGAGAGGGGTCCCACCCTCAGCTGCCCCACCTTCCTGGCAGGGCGTCTGTTGGTCGCCACTGACAACGACAACTGCATTCTCCTCAGTCACTTCGCAGGCCGGGTTGGAGAACGCAGACAGGGGCAAGGTGATCCGCTGCATCTCCCTCTCATAAGCGCGCTGCTCGCGCTGCTGCTGCAGGTCGCGACCCCTGCGGAAATGGGAAGTCAGAGGTCAGCCATGGACAATGCTACCAAAACATTTAATCTGATAAAGATTACTTGAATTGTTCAGTTAGTCAGGTACTAGGGGATTGGTAAGTAGATTAATTAGACCGCATCCACATGAGTGAATATCTTCATGAACACATCTCCAAATATGTCAAATACTGTCAGAAATCAGCCAAGCCCCCCCCCCCATTTCGGCTGATCAATCAGAAGCTGCTCTGTAACACAAACTAGCACAAAAAGTGGATTTTCTGGGGCTAGAGTTAATAAAAGCTTGTATTCATGCATTTACACAGTCTCAGACAATGGGAAGATACCATTTGGCAGCCCTCATTCTAAGCAGTAAGCAGTGTAATTGTACCTTATCTAAGATCAGGATTGCATCACCGCTATTTAAATCTTTTTTTTTTCCCTGCAAATCAGGGAACAGGCCAATTCTGCTTGTGGGAAATGTTTTGTAATACAAGCATCCGTGATCAAGCTGCGCCCTCGACTGGCTTCTGTAGACTGTTTTGGACCTGACTACGCCCACCCTCTGCCTCCCCCCATGTGATGATTGGAAGAAGATGTGGGTTTATGTTTCTGCGGTGATGACGGAACACGCGCATGTTCCGGAAGCGCTCGCCCGCCTGCACGTGACACCGTTATGAAACGTCAAAGCGACCCGCCCATCCCACACGCCGCCCAGCTCCCCGACTCCCACCACAGCAGTGCTGCATCATCTTCTGCGCCGTGGGCCAAAAGCCAGCCCGTTGTACCGCATTAGAGTAGTACGACAGAGCCAGCTCCCTGCCACGTCTCCACCGCCCCCTCCAGCACGGTTGAGACACGCAAGAGGCTCTGCAGTCCTGGCAGCGTCCCTTGGCCGTTTGGTAAACCCCAGAATACCATAACACCACACCTCTTTCAATATGGACAAATAATCATTATTATTTACAGGAAAGAACTGTCAGAATATCATTATACACAAGATCCGGCCAGTTCTGCTTCTCCAGCACAGGGTCGTGGAAATCAGACACATGAGTATAGTAGCACCCCTCACTCAACGCCTGTGGAATTCTATTTTTCCTCCAGGGTTCCTACAGATTCCCTCTCACAGTTCAAACGTTTGCTTAAGCAAACTGGAGTGTCCTAAATGCCTACAGCGTGTACCCTGGCGTCCCTGGGGAAGCCTTCAGGCTCTCCATGACCCAGGTACTGAAAACATACTTGTAATAAAGTGGGAGTATTAAAGAACACAGCTTAAGTGTTTTACAATTCTATGGTGCCGGTTTCAGATTTTACCAAAAAAGCAACATGACTCATGCCAGCCACACAGCCCTGGGGGAGGTCACGTCCCCTCTCCCAGGCTTCAACACATCTCAGCACTAATTTCCAAGAGAAAAAGAGCAAGTCAGGACATACGGCCTAACATTAATGTTCTTTCGTTTGTCAGTTGGAGCTTTTAACTATATATGTAGCAGGGTATTTCACTGCCGTGATTTGGGTGATTTCAAAGGTACAAGAGAAGCACCCCTACCCCCAGGGAGACTGACCCGACTAAATTCAGATCATAATTACATATAAGCAGCCAACCTGCCACTCCCAATGGTAGATTTAGCTACAAGACACATGACTGCAGCTAGAACATACATCCATTACAAATAAACACGCTTGGCCCCTTAGAAATATCACATGACCTTTGGCGATGCCATCATCAAGCCTGTGCATATACAGCCAATCATAAGTGAGCTCAAAAAAAAGCTGTCGTCAAGCTAATCAGCTTAACAGCACAGCACAGGGCTCCAAGGACATCGGGAAGCAAGGCCAAAAGTATCAGTGTCGTCTGGGTGGCACCGTAGACCCCCCATCCTGTCTCCTCTAGGCTCTAGGTTTTCATTTGTTTTTAGAAACCTCAATGCAGGCTCTAAATCAGCCCCCCTCATTTTCGCACAGCTGGCTTCTGATGGTTCTTGGAACAATTCAGCTTCCGATCGTTAGGACTCATTCCCTGACTTGGAAGGTATATTGTACTATGACATTCTGAGAATCAACCGATCCAGAACGAATTCCCCCCAATTATCAAGGATGTTACACAGCCAAAAAATTACAAGATTATCACATCATAAATCTTTGAAAACTACTTAAATTTCATGTTTAATGATGATTATCTGCCTTCTGCTTAGAGACATTTATGTTCAAGCTGTGACACAGTGTCAATATACATTTTTGGGCAGTGCTGAAGTACTCAAATGTTTTTACTGACCTCTTGTATATGTAGCCAAACGTTATGCCCACTCCAAGCAGAATGATGACTGCCATCATGAGGATGCCCAGGACGTAACCTGCAGGACGAATCCAAAAGGAGGTCAACGAGAACAGTAACAGTCTAACAGGGCTGCCATTTATTGACCCCACCCAATGGCATCTATTAATATAACTAATGAGGAGTGATGTAAATCTGCAGGTAAGCGATGGGACTTACGATGGGATTCCCACCCACTGTGGGTTTAAAATCCTTGTTTCTGCCTTTCATAGTTAGTAAAAACTGTGTGAAAATAAGCCTCAAAAGCAGCATCTCCAGCCTGATCATCCACAGCCACAGGGTGTCCAGCTTTTCAATCAGTCCCGGCTCTCCATACAATTAATGTGATTATTTGCATAGTAAGAGTCCTCACAATGCTGGCTGGGGTATCATTTTACCCTCTGCAGAGGCATGTCTGGTTCCCATAACTTTTGTAACTTTTACAATTAAATGTCCATGACTGAGTTTCATAGCCTTCGTCCTGCCGGGCCCCAGCATGAGCCGGTTTTTTGACTAACCAAGGGCTTAAATACTGAACGGATGTGATTTTTCTGGGAACTGTACCAGTGCTGTGCTCGTTCTCAGTATAGAGGTTGAAAGAAACCAGAAAACCGATTATGTTCTGAAAAGTTTCAAAGCAACTGCTGTTTAAGCCAAATAAAAAAAAAAAAAAATGGATCCATCCAGCACACATCTTTATGGTGTCGCTTCTAGGCATAAAGGAGTAAAAGTCACCCAGTATGACTCACACTGACAGTAAGGAGCTCCGCTGCCAGGAGGACCTACCTAAGGTTCCCAGGTCCTTCTTCTTAGCCCCAGTTTGGACTCGCTGCCTGATGCCGATGACAGGCTGCACAGCGGCATTGTCATTCTGTGCAGGCTCACATTCCACCGGTTCAAAGTCTTGTGGCGCCCCCGTGGATGACGCTGGGGGGCTTCCCGGCTCTGCCGTGACATAATCTGGGAGGGTTCATAAGTCAACAGTGCCTGTTACCCACATAGGCCACACAGAAGCAGAGGCGCAATTTACAATTACTCAAAGAACTTGGCTAGGTCACAAATGGGCTTTCATTTTCGCCTAATTTCACCTAGCTTGTTTGCGTTAAAAAGGTGCTATTGCACAAGTATATCTTAAGTGCACACAAACTTGTAGGGTGAGACAGCCAAACTTCTCAACACCTGCTTCTCCCCAGATTGAAACTGTCCATTCCAAAGCTGTTTACAAAGTCTCAGCCAATTGGGCGCTGTTTCTGTGGGAAGCATGTCACTTCTTGCCAATCAGCTATCAGGGGTGTGACAATGGAGGTGCAGCACTAGTTATTCCTATTTGTATTTAAAACTCTGTGCTCTGAACATGTGGGGAAATTCAAGGCTGGCTAGATAGCAGTAAGTACACAGCAATTGAAAAAGTGACTACTTGTGACTCGTTGGGCAAATAATATCTCACAGATGCTAGACGCTGCATTACATTAACAATGCAAGTCTAGGAACCAAACAAGTTGGCATGAAATATATTGTGTTGTTTTGTACTGGTCTGAGAACACAGAATTTCTACATACAACAAGTTGAATTTCAAATAATTCCCTCATCTATATTTGGATGTATTCTAATAGATATATACCTCAACCCATGCAACTCAAGTCCGCATGTTGACAGAAGCGGTTTGTGTCTCTTTTTATGGTTGTGAGTTGGAGGTTTGTCATCTTCCTCCCAAGGCATCACTATGACAACCAGAACTCATGACGAGGATGAGTTTTTTTCCCTACGCCGTCAGATACGATATTAAAGTCCGAAAAAAGCAGTCTAGATTATATTTACATTTCTAACTGAAAGACAGAAATGCCTAGTCCCTCAAAGGCCTTTGCATTGTTTAATCTCTGTTTACACTGTCATCCAATATGGGATGTGGAAATGTCAACATGAGAAACAGCACTTTATATCTATAACAGGAGTCGGCACAATGAAAGCAGAGAATTGAAATAAATAATAAGAACCTCATTTATACACATCTTTGGTAAAGAGTAAACAATAAACTGAGGGGCACAATGACATGTCTTAAAATGAGTGATACCTCCGCAGGCACTGATATCACAGTCTTGTTTCTGAACGGTGCCATTTTCACTGGCCACGTAGCACCAAGGTCTGTCTGAGGAATCTGGGTTTCGGCAGTAATTGTGGTCCCCAACACCTACAGAACAGATAAGAGCACCTCTGCATCACGGTTCACTCAGGCTGAAACATTTCAATCCAAAGTTTTAAGGAATTTGTGTTTCGGAATGGAGGCTGTTTACTGCCCAGTTTCACTGCAATTCCGTAAACCAACTGATGTTCCCATATGAAACTTTTGTACCTGTTCCGTTTGGGCGTGGGGCAGGATTTCACAACATTTATGTAAATTTTTATTATTGTAATGTCAAAATGACATGCCCTGCAGATATTATAGTGGAATACTGTACAATATATTTCATTGTGTTAGAATTCGCAGCTGTCTTAGGTGTCTGTAGATCAGATGGGTTAGACAGTCTAAAGACACAATCATAAACACTGGACAAGGCCTACAGGTTTCCCAACAGAATAAGCAATAAAATGCTCAAAGTAAATTGGATTAAATACACCCACTTATCCCTGCGCCTGAAAGCTTGCTGTTCATCTGTGGGCTGTTTTTGTTGTGATGAAAGACTGCGTCGATACCTGAATGCACGTCCGTGTAGGCAGCCAGATTGAAGTCCCGGGTTACAGCGATCCAGTTGAGACACTCCTGTCCGCTGGAAGTGCTCTGCTGCTTGCCCCTATAGTCTCCGCCATTCGAGCGTATGCATTCTGCACAGAGATGTAAGAAAGCAAATTTCACTAGTTTTTACAAAAAACAGAAAAATGCTGCACTCACTGCATAGCAATTCTAACACAAAACATTATCAATATGTCCATTAGGTAGTTAAATTTCTGCTTTTTAGGATTGAACCATTACAAAAAGGAATTCTGAATTTTAAATTTCAAATTTAAATTGTGAATATGATTTAATAATTGAATTGGAATTTACAGGATTAATGCACTGAACAGATGCATTGAAGTTACATACAAAATGTACACACACCCACAAGAAGATCGATGTAGGCGTTTAAATGACTCTAAAACGCCAGCATTGCGTTCAAATCTGGAAAATGCAAGCATAAGACTCCGAACGACTTTTTTTTTCCTGCGTGCCTACCTTGAATTATCGATGCACCTTCCACAATTCCGACACTCAGCAGAAGAAAGTACAGCTCAAATACCATTTTGTGCAACCGCTCTCGGTATTTTTCAAAAGAAAAACAAACGACGCCGACGACAAATGAAAAAAAAATCGAATGCGAAAAATAGGACCTGGTGTTAGCAAAAGAGCCTATGATTTATATTTCAAACTGCTCTCTCCCACACCGCGACCATGCCTTGTTTTTGCATAAGACGAGCTTTCTTCGTAAACAGCCTCTCTCTGGGTTAAGAAACTCCCCTCCGCCGCAGCCCGGCGGCTCCCACCAGGTCCTAGAGCCCCTGGCTGATCCAAGCGTGATGGACCATTTCTGTAAACTCCTAAGAACAGTAACACAGAGCGTTTTTCAAAAGATGCGGTTGAAATGTGGATCTCAGTTAATGACTATTCAGTTTTCATGACCCCTATTGCAGTACGGGATCACAGAGAAGCTGGAGCCAAACCCGAGAGGCATAAGGCACTAGGTGTGGGACAGCCTGAACAGGATGCCCAATTGCCCATCTATCACAGGGCATGCAGACCGAGGGCAGGTTAGACACACCAATTCAGCAGCATTTCTGACCCATCAGCTAATACCCATATAGACCCAGGGAAAGTATGTACATTCAAACTGAGCCAGGAGTCAAACCCACAACCCTGATTCTGTCAAACTGCAGAGCCACACTCAATTCTTCTATCCACCCTTCCTTCAATCATCCATCCATCAAATCACTTATCCTGATCAGGTTGATGGGGTAAGACAAATTACTGTTTTCTGAAAGCTGAACTCTGAACCCCTTCTGTCTGAGATAATCTCTCACTGAATACATACGATAAGTTATATTGGACGTGCAATTTTATTTTTAAATATATGTAATATATGGATAATTTTTGTTGCTGTACACTGGTACAATAGTATCTGTTCTAATTATTCTGCTCTGGTTAGAAATAATTTGTAAAAAGATTTAGCATTGTATATGGCATCTTTATAAATACTTTGACATATCTTCTATGATTATTTTATTTTTATTTTGTTTGTTTGTTTTTTGCTTATTTTGTATTTATTAATGCACCTTGGGGTTGACATAAAGGTAATTTCGTTGTGTTACGCAATGACAATAAAGTGCTTGAATCATGAATCTTGAATGCGACTGATTTATTTAGTTTAGTGATTCAGTATCAGTAACCTCAGAACAGGGTATAGAATAATACCGAGCTCAGAGCCTCCCAGTCAAACCACTGCAAATAGTCTTACAGATAGATAGTGACACCAGGTACAGTACTTTCACATGAGGGATATAACAATTTAACCCAATACCTCAAGACTTATACACCATATTGTAAATAACTTGGCATGTTATTTAACATTTGTTTCAATTTTTAAGAAAGTAAATTATTGATTTGCTGCCAGGAGGGTAGCTTGATTTGAGTGTGAAGACCTTAGTGATTATTAAGTTCCAAATGTACTCAATAGTATCTGTTGTTTGTTTGGGAAACTTCCAGTAAATAATCAAAAGAAATCAGTGTTTTCAGTAGCAGCAGTATCAGAGATAGTAACACATTAGTCCAGGCATGAAAATAACACTTCTGTCTGAATCTCAACTCTGCCCAATGCTTCCCATAATGCATTTGGAGACAAAGAACAGAATAATGTTCATCACCATAAATAAAACACAAACATAAACGGCCATCTTTCAAAAACTCTCACATGCTTTAATTAACTGTACACTCGGACAATAATCTAACATTCCTCAACAGGCAAATAAATGTTAAAAATCGGACAACTGAAAAGTTTTTTACTGACAAGCCAGGGCGAAAATAATCAGCAATAGTTTTATTCACATCTTTCTTACCGACTCACCTTTGAGTGCAAAAAACCTTTAAGAGTTAATGGCAGAGAGAAGTCTACATAAAAACATTTATATACAGCAGCCTTCTAACAGGCTCAACCTGAACAGGTTGGCAAGTCAGTGCTCAAATATATATGTATTCTGA
This sequence comes from Mormyrops attenuatus, assembly GCA_026777985.1. Classification (NCBI taxonomy): domain Eukaryota; kingdom Metazoa; phylum Chordata; class Actinopteri; order Osteoglossiformes; family Mormyridae; genus Mormyrops; species Mormyrops attenuatus. The sequence goes on along the minus strand of JAODKC010000044.1, from coordinate 37,251,705 downwards.
AGTGGAAAGGCTGACGGCTGGATTCAAATCAAAGTTTAGTGTCTCTTTCTGAGACTGAGTCAGACTACAGCAAGCTAACAGAAGTCCTCTAGCTCTAAAATGTTTAAAGTCTTATCTCCTCACAAATTCGACCTACTACCCTAATTTAATCTGCAGTTCTAAACAAAAGGACAAAGTGGGACAATGTCCAGACTCCAGCATTACGTAAACATGCATGAGCTCTTCCTTTGAGAAATACTCTCTATGTTCAGTCTAGAATTTCAGATGTTTGTGTTTTGTAGGAAAAAAAAAAAAAGAACCAGGAGACCTTCCGGAAAGGCGTGTTTGAAATTTTGCCGCGGTCTTCCAGCACAGCATGACTAGCATGCTATTATCTCTGCCATAACAGGTCAACAATCCTTATAGGGATAATTTGTTTTTGTGGTTCCGTCTTCCTGTTTCCTTTCCGATGGGTTTGGCCTTGATTTTCCATTTAATAAGGCTCATTTCATCAGAATGTGCTAAATCAATTGAACACATTGTTTTAATTACACTGACAGTGAGTATATAAAAATGTCACCTATCTAGTTTAGAAAATAATTTTTTCCTGTCAGTTTCTGTTGAAATTGTAATTTTGCTATACATATTTCATTTTAGCATTCAGAATCTTGTAGCAGCCTTACACTAGTGAGCCACAGCAGCCCAGATGTGCGCTTCTAGGGTAGGGGGTTTGAATCCCATCTCATGGAGCTTCCTTCAGGAACTGCTGCTTTTTTCCTGCAGTTTGGATAATGGGTGTTTGTAAATTGTCTAAAGTGTATGATTGTGATGGTGGGTGTGTATCTGCCCTGTGATGGACTGGCATCCTGGTACAGGGTGTAGCCCAGCCTCGTGTCCTCTGCTGCCTGGGATAGGCGCCAGATCCCACCATGATCCTGAGTGGGCGGTTTCTATAAAAGAAGAGTGGACACAGGCAGGTGGCACTGAGTGAATCCATCACACACACATACAAACAACATTGTTTCAGTTCCTCATTTTCCTTCAATACACTGATTGATGTTTTTCACATTTGCATTTAACTCATTCGGCTGCTGCTTTGATCCTGAGTGGCTTATAAAGCCATTGCAGCAAACTGCAGCAAAGGAAATGCAATATCAATGCCCAGCCGAGATGATGCTGCTCATAGAATGAAGTTGACTAACTCAGATTAGTCACACAAGGGCATACCTTTGCTAGTAGAGGTAAAGCATCCAGTGAATGCTAGAGGATGAGGGTTAAGAAACAAATAAGATAGAAGATAAATATATGAGTGGGTCATTGAAAGGTGGTCATCTACTGCAAGGATTAAGAGTAAATGAATTCACCTCCTCTCCCCATTTAATCCTTACTCCTCCCACACCCCCAACCTCTAGAATTTGAGCCTGCTTTGAGCCTTTTTTTAACACCATCTAGTGGTGTCAGAAAATACAGCAAATGGTTCATGAAGTGTAGCTTTAGCCATGATTAGTTGGGAGTAGTGACCCACAGTCATCAAGTGGCCAGGGATGCACACAGCACACATACAACAGATTAGAGTATGCAGAAGGGCACTGAAGGCAACATGGCATACAGACAGTCTACGAAGAGCGAATGTAAGTGAATTAAAAACCCTTTCTTTTTATATGATAATTTGTCAAATATCTTTAGATTTTTAGAATCTAAGACCTTTGACCTGTGCAATGTGTGGATGTACAAAAAGTTTGATTGTTTTAGATTTGACAGCTGGTTTGACTGATTTGCTGAAAAGAACCGGTTCAAAAGAACAATTTGTTCACATCACTACAGTGCAGTTGAATAGCTGTTTTTGCCTGCAAGTAGTGTTTCTCACTAAGACCATATTGCTTTGTAATTTCACGTAGTGCTTTTCTCTCTGACTGAAATCACGCAAATACAAATGCAATTCCACATTGTATTGGATTTAGGTACTAATATATAAATTGTGTAGATTTGTGGTGTGATATCACATGTTGTACCAAGACTGACTGTACTCCTCCATGCCTCCAACTTCTGTCTCTAGCCCCTCTACAGTAGGCTTGGCCAGTATCTAGGCTTCAGTTATTGCTCTAATGAGACCAAATGTCAAAACTGCCCTTTTCTTTCTTATCAGTATGTGGTACTGCTGAAATTTTGGGCTGATCTGTCTTAAAGTTTAATCAGATCCAGGACATCCCCCATATGATGCGTCTGCAAAGCTTGAAAAAGATCCATCAAATACTTTTTAAGTTGTTGGCATACTGAGAAAGCGTCTGCAGCAATGGACTGATCCCTAAAGCATATGTATTCCCCGGCCAGGGAATACAGTAAATGAAAGCTTTAGAATTTGTTTCCACCCCTAGAAGGTTGGAGTACAGATGCCTGGATGGGTGACTTCAGGGGTAAAAAATGAGAAGTACTTATTGATTGGTCAGAGCCCTATACCCCGGTGTGAGTGTTAGGCTATGGGAGGAGATGAAGGTATCCAGTGTACTGAGAACAAGATTAGCCCAGTACCTCACTCTGTTGTGGGAGGGGGATGTTGCTCATATGATTATGAGCTTGGCCCATCCCAAGATTGGATCAGCATCATGCTCACAAAAAGCAGCCACCATGGGAGAACTATTGCATAGAAAAACAGCCAGGAGGAATATGCACACCATACAAATGGATGAAATGAACAATCAGAAGCCATGGTGCTTTTAGTAGAGTGTGTGGCTTTTAAAAGGCTTTTCCACGGGACTCACAGGACAACGACCAGCCTGAGTAGGGCCCCTATCTCTGCCCCAAGAGTATGCCAGGGGAGAGGCCCACCCAATTAAGCTTCCAAGGAGCACCCCCTGCCCCACCCCCCTGCCATTTACTACCTCCCCCTCCCTTTCTGGACATGTTCTTTATGTTGTTCACCCCCACAATAAAGAGCCCAGTGGAGATTTTTGCACCCAGTATGATTACCTGGTGCTTCCATCCCACCACAGGCCGATTGCAAGGGGCAGCGTGTGGCTCAGTGGGCTAAGCCTGTGTGCTTGCAATCACAATGTTGCCGGTTCAAACCCAGCCTCTGCAGATCATTGAACAAGACCCTTAACCCCCAGCTCCCTGGGCTGGGTGGCAGCCTTTAGTGGACAACTTACTCTACAAAGAGCGAGTTGAGGGAGGTGTAAACAGAGAATTTCCCCATGGGGATCAATGAAGTATCAATTATTATTATACCTAAACACCACCCCCCACCCCAGAATCCCACATCCCACCCTACCTCTCAGAGCTGGACCACCATTAGCGCTTGCAGGCAGAACAAAAGATTCCAGAAGTGACCAGTGGATCCAAAGAAAATTAAAGGTTAGCTTTTGTTGGGAACTTGTAGGGTAACTGATGGCAGTTTATGAACTAACTGGTACAGTAATGGTCAGGATGAAGGAGCTTGTTCTATGACAGAAAATACTCTTCCTCACACCATAGATTGATGACTACCACACTAATTACTGCTTCTTCAATTGATATGTAATCCTTATATTCTAGAAAAAATTGATTTTATTTAATATTTATTGCACTCAGACAAAAAAAAATAAAAAACTGAAAAGTACATAATAGAGTATGAAACATAGAAAAAAAGTTTACTATACTATCAAAAGTTCACTACCGCAGTTGCAGAAAACTGTCTGAGAGACAGGAAATTATTTCATCGGCTGTTCTGTACAGCTGATAACAGGAAGTGCCTGCATACATGAAACAGAGCTGACAGCTGAGTCGCACAAATTAATCTTTAACTCTAGTCAACAAGGAGGGGACAGACCATGTGCTATTCTTGAAAGGTCCCCATTATCCTTAACATTCATAATGTTTAGCAGACTTACAGAACTCCAGAATTCTATAATGTGATTTGTTAAAAAAATAATAAAATCTGACACTCTGGAATCAGGAATGCCATACATATTTTATTACAAAGAAATTTTAGGAAAGTGTGCTGAAATTTTGCTAGGTTTTTTCCATATAAGACCATGTATTCATGCTCCATTACAACCAAAATCCAGATCACACAGAATAAAGCAGCTCTTTATTCTTTCATGGGTAGGTGAGCTGCTGTTGTGGTGTCCCATTGCACTAATGTGCATTGTTACTCAGCAACCAGGCACACCCGTGGTAATCAACCTGTGGTGCCCCCATCAGGGCCTGAAAATGGACATTTGTGCAAGAAGAGTGGCCTAATGGGGATATCAGAGCCAGCCCTTCTCTGTATGCCTGGCTGACGGCATTATATCACATCCAGAGCCTCAGCAGCGCCCATGTCAAACTGATTAGGCTTGGTTAATGTGTAACATGATCAGAACCTGGGGGTGGGGGAAGGACCGGCACCTGAGTGCCCCCCAGTGGGCAGTGGCAGTGCTGCAACCCAGCAGCCTTCAGGACAGGCGAGAACAGGAGAAGCGGTCTGAACCAGTCTGAGGCAGATGCAACCCTCATTTCTATGGTGGATTTAGTTCAGGTTCTTCTGTTCAATAAAGAGCAGCACAGCAATGAACAGACTTTGGCATCACATTTATGATGAAAGAATATGAAACACATGTGCAGCTTAAAGGATATCAATAGATCATTTTTTATTACAATTACACTCAGTTCAAATGGTCAAAAAAAAACAAATAAATATATTCCAATTTAAAAGAGCACTTTAAAAATCACTCCAATTACAAAAAGGTGCACTTTCCAATAATCAGGTCTGGGAAGAAAAAGGCCAACCTGATTATTTAAATCCCATAACACTCCAAGTACTATGCAAGTCATTTTAGCAATAAGGCCGCAATACTGTAAGGCCTGTATTGTACAAAAAGTACCATTCCTGTTCAGACTTGTGCAGTAATTATACAGGCAAACGTTTTCTCTTTGGAAGCCAAAGATTCCAAGCAGCGGGACAGTCCTGAAAGGCAGAGCGGGAAGCGGCTGCTCCGATCACTCCAGCCCAAGGGCCAAGGGGAGGCCGGCAGGCAGGAGGACACCGCCACGGCGGAGGAGGCCATGGGCGGCGTGAAAGTCCGCGCGGAGGCCACAGGGGTCGCACAGCGGCCGCAGATCCTCACACGTCTCCAGGAGACGCAGCAGGAAGCCGGCCCTGACGAAGAGGCCGCACAGGGCACCGTGGAAGCGTGGCTCGGCCAGGAGGCGCAACCAGGACCCCGAATCAGCTGCCGAAAACGGCAAAGCCAAAAACACCAGCTCCTTACCTTATTTCACACTCATTTTAACACAGACACACCTGTTTCTCCATATAAGCACATCTACTAAGAAATACATTCAAACACAGATGCACACGCATACATCTATGAAGAAATATACCTACATCAAGATCTGCAGGCATTTTGCATGGACTTCAATTCCACCCAAACAATAACAATTACTGAAACTTGTTGACAAACACAAATTCTCAGTCATTTCTTAAAGCTCCCGCAAACTAGCTCTAACATGCATACACACACAATGTCTTTTTCCCACAAGCCATCACTGCACTGAACACACACATACAACATACACCACCTCCACATAAGGACAATGTGCAATAACTTTTTATTATAATATACTATACACTAATATACAGTATACAATACTTAACATTATGTGTTATTGCATCTGATTACTTTGTCTGTTGTACTACTGTCTATTGCAGAATGCTGTTTGTATTGCAAACATAATTTCTGTATATATCTACACTTTAGAAGTAGCCACTGCAATTTCGTTGTACAAGTAGCATCCATGCTCCAGTATAATGACAATGAAGGCTTTCTATTCTACTCTTTGCATGGGGTTAGAGTAGCTGAGATCATTTAGTAATTTATCAGCTATTTTTGACCATCATACTTCATCTAAAAACTATTTTCCCCTCCACATTTTACAGTTTGTACAGAAAAAAATCTTTTTATTGGTGGAAGGCAGTATATGTTTTCTTCCTAAGGCTACAACAACTGGGCAAGTCTTGCACTGGCAAACTTAACTAAGAGTCAGAACCTCACCCTAAATTTAACTGTTGGCAACAGCACAACCCCATGACTGTAAGTAAACAGCCCAAGATTAGGCTAATAAGAAAAGGGAAAAGGAATGTTTTATACCTGGGTTGAACTGTTTGCAGAGGGTGACGTTCTCCCAGATAGGCCCAGTGTTTTCTCTGACCCAGAGTGCCATGGAAACACGGAGAGAGGAGCACTCTGGGTATTTATCAGCCAGTCGAAGCAGATAGGGGAGCAGCAGCTCCGACATTGCTACCGGCTCAGCAAACACATTCGCCTCGTCCTGCTCGTACAGTCTGCAACACCTAGAGAAGATCAAGCTTTAAAAAAAAAAAAGAAGCGAAGAGACGGCAGGTCCGTGAAAGCAGGAGAGCGGGTGTGAGACATTCACCCAGAGCCTCGAACGTTGCTCAGCACGGCGCTGAGGTCCAGCTCCGGCAGGTGCAGCAGCAAAGCCCCCAGGGTCTCGGGGCCGTCCCACAGCTCCTCCAGCAGCATGTCGAGGAGTAGCAGCAGCCCCCGGCTGGCCTGCACCTGGACGCAGCTCTCCCCAGGCCGGCCTGCCCGGAGTTGGCCCACTGCCGACGCAAAGCAGGCGGCTTCAGCACGAACCCGCTGGTCCTCGTCATTCAGAAGGTGGAGGCCGGTGCTGATCAACCTGGGCAGGCAGGAGGCGGCCAAATAAACAACTTTTAATGTGATAGGAATATAATGTCAGGCTGACCCAGTATCTACTTCATTGTCTAAATTGTCAATTTTGCCTTTGAGGTAGTTAATCAAGATTTGCTACCATGCTACCATTCATTTCTGCAATAAACAAAACTAATTCAGATAATCCAGTGGCCTGTACTACGAAGCGGGGTTACTGGCTTATCGGGGTAATTTGTCGCATTTAAGGTACCACAGTTTAAATGGACTTCATATTCGTTCACTTACATTTTGCCCAGACTACCTTAAATCCGACAAG
>JAODKC010000044.1:37194868-37229377 GCA_026777985.1 Mormyrops attenuatus | reverse complement strand
CAAAGAGAGTGGTGGAGTGAGACCTGTACGTCATTGACGTAGTTCACTTTGGTTGGTTGAGTGCTGTTTCTATAAGGTGGGCATTAAGTAGACTAGCAAATAGTGTGCTTTGGTTGAGGAAAAAAATTAGAAAGAGCATAGAACCGCAATAGACAGATAGAATGTAATCTATATAGACGATTCTCTCTGCTTTGGCAGATCGTCAACACATAGATCGTCTTCACAATCTCATATTGTCATATCACCCACGCCTACAGTCAAGATATATAACCCAGAGGCTATCAGTTAAAGTCCTAGCAGGGATTCTGCTGAAGACCCTATCTCCATAAATAGCCATCATCCTGCAAAAAATACCAGCTTAAATATATATGATGTGCCTAAAAATTGACCTACAGTTCATTGCTTCATAAAAATTTCATCATAAAAAATATGTTCCTGGTCTCACCTACTCCTTGCTCCAGCAGGGAGTCCATTTCCTTCTCCTGACCAATGTCTCTGCCACCTCCTTTCCTCTTCTTCCGGAGGCACGCCAGGCAGCCATCCCGGACACGAACCAGGAGCTTCTTCACCATGGCCTGGAGCTGCTGGCGGAAGGGGGACGACTCGCTGTTCAGGTTGAGGGGGATGAACTGCTTGAGGGTAGCGAGCTCTAATGCCAACGGGGGGTGTCGGGTCCCGGGGCCCCCACACAGAAGGCCGAGCGCAGCCAGACGCACACTGTCATCCAGGGAGCCCAGAGCCAGCTGGAGGGTCTCCTGGGACAGGCCTTCCTCAAGGGACCAGAATCCGCCCATCGCCCGCCAGGTGCCCACAAGGCAGGCCCAGGCACGAAGATGACCAGTGCTGGCACCAGAGAGCGAAGCCTGGAGGATCTCAAAGGCTCCCGGGAAAGTGCGCAGGGTCCATGGCAGGAGGTGACTGGAGGCATTGCTCTGGAGAAGCATCAAGTCTGAGGTCAAGGCCTCCAGAAGGGCAGGCCGCCACCTCTGGGACCACATCTCTGCCAGTTCCAGCTCTGAAGGGGAGGGCCCAGGGGCCACAGCCGCACAAAGCTCCTGCCTCTGCTGCTGGATCAGCGACTTGTAGGTCTCCGAGGCACACGGAGACAGGTGATTGGTGGAGAGGCACTTCAGGAGATCCCGGGGAAGATCTGGGAAGCGTTCAAACACCTAGAGCCAGGAAGCAAACAGGCATCAGAGCAGGCATTTGAGAACATGCTTCTGCTTACCAAAAGGTGTCAGAGAGTTAAGCTACATGCATGAGGGAGGGAAAGGGGAGGAGCTAAAGCAATCATCTCTCACTAACATCCACAACTCAAGCCACATGAAGCTTCTGCTCACCACGCCGCTGCCGACATACGGCAGGAGAGCACAAAGGGGGGAGTACTTGGCCTTTGCCTCCCAGGGCAGGGCAGCCACAAAGCTCAACAGGGAAGAGTACAGACGCATCTCCGTCTCTGGGAAGCGACGCCGCTCCAGGTCGAGAATCTCCAGCAGGAGGCGGAAGGAGCAATGCACGGACTCCGACACACCTTCCACCTGATGGTTACATCGGACATGTTAGCCAGGAGGCTCTGTGCCAAACTCGAGACAGAGGCAGCCGTAGCCCTGGGTACTCATGGCCCCCAATAAACCGACCTTGATGGGTATTCTGACTGTTATAGTGTTAGCCAAGTTAACTGCAGCAGCCCTAGCTTCACAAATTGCTGATAATAAAATATGGTACAATCTAATCAATATTAAATATAAATATTAAATAGTAACATTAAATTGAGAAAAGACTGATAATGATTAATCACCAATTAGATGACATTAACAATAAACAACAAACATGATCATGAAAGAGGGTAAAAAACATCCAAGTATCCTTTCAAATGGAGAAGCAGAACATAAAGTGGACAGATTATTGTCTTTTCACCATACAGCTACAAATTTGGTTTAACTGATCTCACCCAATAATATTATTTATATTACACCAAACATTTAGTACACCTATTTTGGAATTTCCTAAAAGTACTACTAATAAAGTACTACTACTGCTACCCTCTTATCTGACAGGCACCTCGTCTGTGACCCCTGTCCTGAAACTTACTGGGCTTTCTGCGATGTTCCAAACAACTCGGACAAGCTGCTGACACAGAATTGAGTCCTCTGGTAGCAAGGGGGCGCTCTTCAAGTCCCATAACCCCATGAGGCACTCCTTCACTTGCCTCAGCCACAGTACAAGCACTGTCAAAAGCCGATGTGAACAATGAGAGAGACAGCAGTGGCTCTACAGTCATGCAAAAGACCCACACCCCAGATTATGGTCATGTTCACTGTACCTTGAAAGACATAGTAGTGACAGTCAAAGCTCTTCTCACATAAAGCTGAAACAATTGGGAAAAGCCCCTCCAGAAGCAGACATCTCTAAGAAAGAGAGAATCATCCTGCATTTAGGACCAAACGGAGAGACACAATAGCTGAGGAAAATCTGAAGACCTACTTAAATTTACAAAAGATCTATAAGATCGCAAACTTATTATCAACTGCTATGTCCTGTAAGTGACTGCAGTTTATGGACCAGCTAGTTAACCAGCTAAATCAGACAAGTTCACACACAACTACTGTGCAAAGTAAGTTTGAAAACCTGCTATTGTTATGCTAATTACATTAGGCTCAATTATGAACTAAATTAGCCCTTTCTTTTAATTTTGAACACTAAGTTGGTGCTGGAACACAACAACAAAAATCTTAAAATAGTACTTCTGCCTGGTACAGGTTTATTCCATTTCTGAGCCCTGTTTGAGCTCTGTGTGAAACTTACTGAATGATTTCCTCCCCTCCATATTACACAATCACTGGTATAGCCTCATCCCCCAACCCCCCCGCACAGGATCAGTACCTCTTTGCCTCCCCCACCACAGAGCAGCACATCCTTGCGGCAGCATGACAGCAGCCCCCGGGTCACCGCCAGCCTCCCCACACAATCCTGCCCCGGCCTGCACTGTACCCTCAGCTTCCCAATACGCAGTTCCCGGGGCTCTGATAAAACACGTTCATTAACCTTAATAATTACTAATATTATTATTATTCTTATATCACTTCATATGTGAAACAGAAATGCTGCAGCACTATTGATTAAATGTGAGGAGCTCAACTCCACACTGTGGCCCACCAGAACTGTTTATCCAGAGCAGCAATTATACATTTTATTCATTAACACAGTAGGATAGATTATTTTAGGAATGTAAGCTGAATTATAAATCTGATGCCAGAATGACCATGTAGATAAAGTTTATTTCAAAGCAGAATGCTTCGTAATGTTCTCCACACCACAATGCTTTCCACTTAACCTAAGCCTTTAACCATAGGTGATGCTGTTGACCAGGCTGACCTTGGCATGTGACCTCTAGCATGCTCCACACAGCTGTGGCTCCACCCTCAGCTGTCGGGGAGGTGTTGATCAGCATGACCATGGCCGTGCCAGCCAGGAAGCGGGTGTCCCTGCTGGAGCTCTGGGCAGAGATACGAAACAAGGGAAACATATGCAATTATTCCCACACAAAATGACATCTGAAATTCAACTGCTTACATTACAGCATATATCCTATGTAGCTGACCTATGTAGGACCCTGTTACACATGATGCATTAGATACATTTTTCCAATTAAAGAATTCTTCTGCAATATTGAGGGCAGCATGCGGCTCAGTGGGCTAAGCCTCTGTGCCTGTAATCAGAAGGACACTGGTTTGAGTCCGGCCTCGGCACATCTGCAGGTCCTTGAGCAAGGCCCTTAACCCCCACCTCTGTGGGTACAGCTTGCTCTCACACCTACAGCGACCAAGATGGGGGAAGCGTAAAGAGAATTTCCCCACAGGGATCAATTATTGTTACTACATTTCAAAGCATCAATATTATACTGATTTTAATGAGAACTGTCTACTATCAATCAAACTTTATATGATATTAATTATATTGACATATTTTTTAAAACAAACTGCCCCCTTATCCAGTTCTAGTTTCTTATGGTTTCCGGAAGCCCTTAATGCAATGTATTCTAAATTATGAGTAAAATCTCATGATTGATACCTCTCCTAGGATAATATCCATCAAGTACTTCAAAATGTCTGGCAGAGGCGAGACAGTGCCCCCATCCTTCCACACCAGAGGGGTTACCTCTTCAGGCAACAGCTGGAACATCTGCAGACACACCTGTGAGTACAGGATTTAGATGGTGAGCCTCGTTCACACAGGTCCTTTTATTACCCACTCTAAACATGATACTGGTGTCACAGACCACCTGACCAACCTTGACGGCATTATAACATGCTTCTCCATTTCTTAAGACCTCCTGCTCCATGATGCTGGAAAACGCCTGGTCCACTTTGTGGAGCAAAGAGGGGAAAGCCTGTCTCAGAACTTCCCGGCCCACTGTGCTGTCCTCCAGGAACATGCAAACTGTGGAGAGCCCATATTCACACATACACCACAGCAAATATGGAAAACTCCAACAACAGACATCAGCTGTCAGTGTCATACTCACCTGTCTGAAGTCCCTTCACCTCCAACATCTATTGGACATCAAACATAAATTACATAAACGGGATATAACATACCTCTATCATTAGAAATACACTTAATAAACTGACTAGCGGCTACGTTAATGACACAGTACCTGATCCGAATCCATTACAGCATTCAAATACTTTTGTACCTCTTCGAAAACGAGAGAATGGTTGATCTCTGAGAAATGTTGCATCATCTGTTATTGTGTGTGGATTGGTTAAACAAAACAAACAAACAAAAAACATTAAAAATATATATATTTAAAGCTTCTGTTACATTTAGCCCAGAGAGAACGGGCACCAACCTGGTCTAGTTTCCGGAAGACTGTGGAGACCTGCAGAGTTTCCAGCTGCATGGAGATGATTAACTGTATTAGAGGCAGCATGTACTTTATTTCTAGGGACTCCAGCAGATTCTTCGATATTCTCCCGAGCAGTTGGGAAGCTTCTTCCAGGTTTCTCTCCTTGCATCGCTTCACATTGCTCCTGCACATATAAACCATAGAATGATGATTCACCCAACCAGTCATGATACTTTTCATCCCGCTAGGCTGATTGAAATAATACATAAGAGATGTTCCGTTACCACATCTGACAACTTTCAAATAATTGTACTTTTCATTTTACCTCAAGCAATCCCCCAAATTTTTTATGACAAGAGGGAATGTAGTTTTAACATTAACATGTATGTCGCCCCCAGCGTTTAAAAAAAGTAGATTGCACTCTTCTAACTGGCGCTGCAATGACTCGTTCAGAGACATTTTAAATTTGTCTTTATAGATTTCTGACGAGCAAAGAAGATTTCATACTATGTGCATACACACGATGCTCTATTTACTACATACAGCACGTTGGTATAGAGGAAAAACTGCAATGGACAAGCAAAGTGCAAGTCAGTAGTCGTTTACACTTCGATACTATGCAACGAACAAACGCCACCTAGCTGCTTGGATGTATTACATTTCACTTTCAGTCGACACGATAATTTATCTTACCGTGCATGTTACATGGTCCAAAAAGCTTTATGCGGAAGGTTATTCGAACAAAAACTCATGCATATTTTAGTGGGTTAAAATACAATATTACACAGTAATAATTTAATAAAGATAAATCTGCCGTGTGTTGTGTAATGATTGAGAAGTGGATGGAAAATTAAATATGTGAGGGGCGATTCACCACTGTTGCCCGTAAGGGGCGCTGTTTCCCCCCGCATTGTCTATTGCAAAGCTTTAGTTCCTCTTGAACTGGTAGACGGGCTGTCGCAGTCGCCGGAGCCTCGTTGCCATGGTCATCGTGTCAACAGTTCGCAAATATGGCTGCTGTAGCGAAATAGTAAACAATCATTCTTGATTTATTTATATATAATTATGATCATCATTGTATATAAAAGCTTGTATATTATTCTTATTCCACTTATCACTGAAGCATATGGAAATGTTGGTGAGTTTCTCGTGCGTAAAATAACTATTCTTTGTTGTTTGGCGAAAAAATCGAATCTGGGGTACGATTCTCGAAAACATAGTTGCTAACTACGTTATCAAATTACATTATTGGAACCATGCAACTGAATGGTTCAAACTATGTAAGGTGCTAACGGCGGCTTTTAGAAAATGTGCCCCTGGTCAGCTTCAATAGGCCGAGCGAGTAAACTAGAAGAGCAAAGTAGAAAAACAAACTATTGACTAGATTGTGGTTGATTCTGTAGCTAAACAATATAATTCTGGTTATACGTAAATGCGTTCTTTTTTTGTAATGTAATTTAGGCTCCCACAAAATGTTTTTTTTTTTTGCATCGCTAAAAACGGAGCCTTAGATAATGTATATCTATTACGATTAGTATGAAACTTTATCATTATTTTTTTAAAAATGAGATTGTCTTGTAAATCCTGTTCATAAAATAATTCTCAAGATCTGACACTACACAAATTCAGTTCCTGTGTATTTATTGCAAAAATACCGGGCTATAGCTAAAATGATCTTTTTGTAATATAAACACTTATCGTGTTTTAGCACGATTTTCACTTTACTAATGTAAATTTCGCCGTTTCACACAGTGATGTTGTTCTTGTTTGTTGAAAGTCTTCAATACCATGAAAACGAATGAATTTTGCATGAAGAATAACGTGGAGTATGTATGAACGTAATTATTCCCTTTTCAGCTTTCCAGCCAGCATCTATCACAGCGTCTGGACCAAAAGTGACAGCTTTCTTACTGGGAAACACCTCTGGAGTTTCCCTTACTCTCAACAGAGTCCAAGCATCCAATATAACTGGTACAGTCATTAATGAAACAAGTCACTGCTTCAAACTAAAATTATGAATGAGCATTGTTGAATATTTCCCAAAACAATGTTAACTCTATTCTTCTCCTTCTTGTTTTGTAGGTCGTCTTCCACCCCCGTCTTGTGGACAGAGAGATTCTGGGCAGTGGGCTATTACCACTGACACCTTAACCAAGGTGGAGTCAGATATTTCACACTCCATAAGTGCCAGATAGCATTTTTGAGCAGTAATGTGCAGTAGTATGAATGAAAGTGTCCCCTGCAATGGACTGGCATCCCATCAAGGGTGTTCCCTACCTCCTGCCTAATGGTTCCTGAGGCTCCAGGATTATTGTGGTCCTTTATTTGAAAAACAGTAATGAAGGATGAGTAGATGGACAGTAAATCAGCTTGATTCCCCCAGGCCCCATTTAACCAGCTCTCCCTCAATGCTTGCCGCAGAATGTGCTGAAGGTTGAGCTGAGCTTCAACCGCAGCCTGCAGCTCTGTGGAAACAACACGGACTGCTGTCCTCAGCCGCTGTGTGTGCTGGAGACGCTGCAGGTTTCAGCCTGCCGGGGAGACTCGCATCAGGCCACGCTGCTGGTGCAGGCTGAGATTTATGCCCTGGAGCTGCCCGCTGGGCCTGCATCTTGTGAGTGAGCTCCTTATGTCACACATGCTTCATTTTGTTAAATGTACAGTAACACATGAACACAAGTGACATGCTTATACCGCTGGCCCTCCGTATCTGTGGGGGACCAGTTCCAGGACCTCCCATGGATACCAAAATCACTCTAAAGACTGGGACCACATTTTAACCAGCGGCCTTTGTCATCAGCACGGTAAAACTGTCTGGGTAATGAGAAAGGAGAGTATCTCTGGCATTCAGTCAAACCTGAACGCTAGGAATGGAAAAAATTAATGAATGACTCATTGAAAATAACGAGAGCCTACCCAAATTTAACTTTTAGTGTAGTGCTTGGAGCACGGCAAATTCAATGTTTGCTTTTTGGAACTTGGATATTTTCACTCCGAGGTTGGTTGAATCCACAGATACAGAAACCACAGAGGGCTGACTGTATTTATTTTTATTAATAAGGATTTATGAAATTAATTATAATCTGTTTTTTCTGAAGGTAAGTGGTGTATGTGTCATGCTTATAATAATTGTCTAACTTCCTGCTCTTACACTCCCAGACAATAAAACGGTGATTCCCAACCAAGTTTACCAGCCACTAGGCCCATGTCCCTGTGATCTTACAGCTGGAACCTGCGACATACTTTGTTGTTGTGATGAGGTAATGCTGTTTTGACGCAGGAAATGCTGTTGTAAATTTGAGAGAGATTACTAATAATGGAGAAGTCTTCTATCGTGCAGTATAGTTATCAATGCTTGCGTTTACCATGCATTATTTCCTGAACTTTTGGTTCCATTCTTTCTCCTCTTCTTGTCTATCTGTATCAGGACTGCTCCCCTGACACCCAGCGGCTGTTTAAATCCCAGTGCAGCCCAGGACCGTTTGGTGGCTTTATTGCTCCCGTCCCTGATTACCAATGCTCTGAGCAGTCCTCTAGAAACGAACCGGATTGGTTTCCCTTCCTCTGTGTCACCTCCCCGCCTGAAAACAGCCCCTTTCTGGGTCTCTTCTACCAGGGGGAGATGATGTGAGAATGCTGCCCTATGTGACTGTGCCATTTTGGGGTGTTTCCCGTATTTCTCTTCTGGATGGGTGTTTTGTTTGGGTCACCTCTTTTTATAGTTGTTGCTATTTTTTTCTGCCCACTTGAGACTTTGATATCCATCTGTGTATTTTTGAGTAACTTCTTGAATTACCGTCCGTGGGTGAATCCCTGGGAAGCCCCCCAAACACACACACACTAATGGTCAGCTGTTCAGTAACATGTCTCAAAACACCATGAGGGCAGTCGGGGGGGTATGCATGCAACTCTCCGGATTTTATGTCTTACAGAAACTCTTAAATTTGAGGTGACCATGCCTCTTTCCCCATTGTTTCTATATCTTCCATATGAAAGCATGCTGAAGCATCAAGCATTTGTTGTACTCACTTCGACTGAGAGCAGAGTGTTTCCCTTCCTTCTTTCCGTAGCGTACCCGGGCGTAACCCATCCTTTGAGGGCCGCTCTCCTTCCCCTGCACTTCCACTAAGCTCCTACCGCCAGGGAGATCCCATCTTCACGGAGGATGGCCAGTATTTTACGATCCCCCAGGTCAGAGCCCTTCACAGTCACATTCCATCACAGAGATCCACCACCCAGATCCCGTAGAACCTTCTTCACTGAGCCATACTCTGATCCGGTTGCTCCACAGAGATCCATGGTGGGCCAGTGTGTCAGCAACGCACCGGTAGCCTACCTGCAGGATTTCCGTGCTTGGTGCCCAGGCCGACTACAGTCCTGCCCAACATCTCCTACGCTGAGGCTGAGAGTTAGGGATGGATTTGGGGGTAAGGGAGTCTCCCTTGGTTAAAGATGTGCTCACTAAACATTTTAAATCTGAACAACTGTACTACTGCCTTTGGTGATATACTACTGTCTCTGTGGTGACTGAATGTCTGAATCAGTATGGCTGACCTGCAGATTTGCATATGTTTGTTAGGATGTTCACCCCTGCTGCGAACCTGCTCTCTCCAGGTGTGGTCACAGTGCGTGTGGAGGAGGTGCTCACCAAAGACCTGAGCCCCTTTGTGTTTAGCCGCGGTCAGGCTGGGAAACGGAGCCCTACAGAGTCCTCATGGTTCCCTGGGAAAGCACAAGCCTCACCTGCAGGTAAGCTTAAGTACTACACTGAGCATGCTCAGAGAGGCACTGGTTCTTTGTAACAATTCTTAACTACAACCAGTGAGCTATTAATGGTCCAGTATCTTCTAATACAGATTAAACTGGGTTCTTTAAAGTCAGCATTGGGGGACCCTGAACTATACAGGTCCTCAAAATCTGTGAGTATGTATTGGTTGCTAATAAACAGGGAAGGTGAGATCCTGTATTATAACTGTTTGGGTGGCAGAAATTGTGTTTTACATCAGTGTTTACATATTCAGGCTTTTTGTTTCCTGGGGATTTAATGAGTCTAAACTAGGGATGGTAAGATTCATCGATTGGTGCACCGGCATAGAACTTCGCAAAGCGACTGCCCTGATTTAGGGTTAGGGTTAGTGTGCACCCGATACAGTTTGGGAATGCATAGTTTCTAACATATTTGCATCGGCAAAATCAGATTTATTATAATGTAGAATAGCGAGTTAAATCGTTTTACTTTATTGATTCATATTATTTATTTAGGGAGCTACTGGTGTTATTGATGTTTTCGGGGGTCATTATGCTCCCAGACCTCAGGAGGGCGTGTCTTTTTTTTTCAACTTTTAGGGGAATAAAATTGAGCCAGATGGAAATTTATTTGGTTCATTTAAAAGATTTTGATAAAATGTAATATGTTTAGTGGTTTTCTGTATCCGCTATGGGAAAGTTAACTTAACCAGTAACTGGTTAAATGTTACTTGTTGTAATTTTGTTGGCAACACTTTACTTGAGGGGATACAGTACTTAGTAATAACTCAGTTACTAGTGAAGTACAAATCATGAACAAACTACTCTCGCTACTTAAGATGAAAGATGTGTCATGATTCATTAATGACGAACAAACATGAGATCAGTATTTCGCTTGTGTTATTCATTGCTTGAACCTCAATAATTTGTTGGTAGTTCCTTCAGTAGTTTACAGAGGTTTACAGAATTAACAGATTTAGTAACAAATATAGTAACTGCTTGAGAAAAACAATGTGCGGACCATTCATTAAAGATGAACAAACATGACATCAGTTTGTAACTAAGACTGAGTTTGTGGTTAATTAATACATAAGTAATGGCATAATGCTACATTATTTGTGTCAAGTAAAGTGTTACCATTTTGTTGTATTGAAAAGTTTAATCTGTGACTATTGTAAACTGTTGCATGCAGAAGCAGACTCTCTATTGTGTCTTAGATAAGGGATAAGAAGGGATAAGGATCACCAACTCATTCTTATATTTTTGGGAAAGTGAGGAAGAATCTGTAATACAGTGCAAGGTTAGTTGTTCACTTTCAGGCTGTATTCACCCTCACCCACCTCTCCCATCATATTTCCCTCCCCACTAGGTCAGAACACCTAAAGTCTCCCCCCAAACTGTTTCTCAAACACACCCTCCCATCTCCAGTTCCCCACCGCTGTTAGTGGCCAATTTGTCGCAAGTTTCTCGGCCAAGTCTTACGGGAATTGGAAGTGTATCCAGCGATGCATCACATCGTATCGTGTCAAATCGCATTGCATCACAATAGTGGTGAATCATATCGTATCACAATACCAACTTCATATGTATCTTTAATGTATCAGATCGTTGGCAATGCATCGAGATGTGTATCGCATCTTCTTAGTGATGGAGATCCACATCCATAGTCTAAACCCATAAATATCTATAGAAGGGACAGTAGGTTTGTTACTAATGTGCATACATATAAAATCCATTGCCACACACCTGTACTTTTCTAACACGTTTCCTCCTTCAGTTACTTTTCAGACGCAGGCTGTGATTAAAAGGTGCTAGATGTTACTCCTGTGTGTTCGCAGAGGCCCAGCAGAACTGGAGCAAGCTGTGTCAGAATGCCACCTTGGCTCTGGACTATTCATTCTTCTGGAGAGCTAATGGGCTCACGGGCATCGTGCTCCGTCGGACCATTGGCGACGTGCCTCTGGATCCGGAAGGTGAGCTATTTTGTTTATGGCATCCAGAGAAGAAAATCAAAGAACTTTATGAAAAGACAGCAATTCCTGAGAAGTAGGCCTGCGTCTCTCTCCTCCCAGCCACTCTGACAGTCTGGTTCTCAGCTGTATTTGTGAACAAAAATGCATCTGCCCAGCCCAGCTCCAGCAACCCAGGTCTGTGTCATTCCACACCTTTTACTTATGGATTAGAAGCTCAAAATCTGTTAATTTCAGTGATTCAGGGACAGACTGGAATGTTCCCTCCAAGACAGGAATGCTGACGAGCCTTTGTGAGACTGAGAACAAAAGAGATGGAAATAGACAGAAGGATCCTATAAAAACTGGTGTGCTTGGTTCTAGAACGATTTGGGGGGGGGGGGGGGCGGTGTTTCACTTTCACAGTAGAGACGGTTATAACCTGGATGTTCCCCTACTCATGCATGGTAATGGAGTTCCTGTGACTTTGGGGTCCCAGGTTATATTGTTGGCAAGCCGATCATCGGGGGCTCTGTGGACAGGGACACGGGAGCAGTGCGGAGGACACCCATCAGCATATGGCAGCCAGGTACGGCAGGGATAAGGGTGCAGGATCAGCCTACTGCTTGTGTGTATCTTTGGTGAGCCCTGGAGTCTCTGTTTACCTGTTTTAATGCCAGTGGGAGACGGGCTCTGTGCTTCAGCTGGGAAAAAGCCAGTCCTGTTTGGAGAGAATTCAATGGCAGGGTGCCTGGTGCTCCTGAGTATGCAAGACCTGACCCAGTGTAACCAGCTCAGGTGTGTACATGCTAAACACACTGTAACCAGCTCAGGTGTGTTACACGGTAAACACACTGTAATCAGTTCAGCTGTGTACATGCTAAACACACTGTAACAAGCTGTGAACATGCTAAACATTCTGTAACCAGCTCAGGTATGTTACAGACTAAACGCACCATAACCAGATCAGGTGTATTACATGCTAAACACACACAGTTCATATATTCTTATCATTCTACATTCATTTCTATAGGCATAACCCTAATCCTAACTAAACCCTAATCCCTACCCAGCCCTAACCTTAACCACAAGTAACTAAATAAAATACAAGACTTCTGGCTATTTTAGTTTTTTGATTGCATACACAAATTTTTTATGAAATTGAGACCCTAAAAAACGTCCCCACAAGTTAAAAAGTAACAAGTTTTACCACATTGTGGGAGCATTTGGTCCCCACAATTTCATAAATACAAACACGTTGTAACTTGCTTATAGACTGCCTAAAATCTTGCAGTGTAGCACTGTAGCCAACAACAGCTTTGAATAGATAAGAATTGCAAAAGTTCTTGCCATATATTTCCTGCTATAATTGTTTGCTATTCAAAATGTATGTAATGAGACTAAAACTTCTTTGACTCTAAACCTGTGTTTAATTAACAGGGAGACCATCCACAGAGGTCTGGGTGATTTGGTGACTGCGACGTATGTAGCCAAGAATGGCAACCCTAACTCATTCAACTTGGACGAATGGGTGAACATTACCTGTTAGTTCTTTTCATGAAGTCATCTCTAAGTCAATGAATTGTGCAGTAAAAATGTCTCTTTCTGTAGCCTTATATTAGGGGTTTCAAAAAGAAGTAGATCAAACATTTGGTTATTGCCAACCATGGAATTAATTGCAACTGTTTCAGCTTACCCTGTAATACCGTGTACTTTTTGTATAAGTTAGTTCTTGCATTTTGTGGCCTGTCATGCAGATGTACTGCTGAATGCCACCAGCCCTGTGGAAGACTCTGTTGGCGTCTGTAAGGACGTCCCCTCCCACCTGAACATTCACGTCTTCAGCACTGTCACTGGGCATGGCACTAGTCATCAGATCCAAGCCTTGGAAGTCAGGTGGGACGATTTAAAATATATTCTAAGTTCCCTGTGAACAAAAAAACTTTGCAGGTTCTCTCTTTTTATTTCAAATAAGCTTCGGGTAGTTATAGTAGAAATTAGGATTCAGAAGTCTAAGTGAGTGACATTAGCCTGTGCTAACCAGTCACTGTCATGATTAACCCGGTATGAACCAGTTATGTAACCAATGGGAAATGGTTTGAATCAGTCAGTATGCAATATTCTCATCCATTCGGATTCAAAGCCATTAAAATTCATTTCTCCTGTTTCATACCTGCAGCTTAATTAATCACTAGTCTGCACAAAATTAGACTGCTCTAAGCAGAATATTTTACATAAAAATGACTCGCCTTTCAGGTTCTGGGTATTTTAAATTAAACGTTATATGCTAGATTATCTTGACATTTTCATTATTTTCAGCATCTTCCTGGTTAATAACATTAACTGCATTAACTGTATTTGCTCTGATAGTTACACCTTCTCGACATGGAGGGTGGGCTGTGGGGGTGGAGATCCCCAGGCCTGTCAGGACTCTGCCATTACCCAGGGCTTCCCTGTGTCTTCTGCTGTCACATTTATCAACATTCCTGCCCAAAGTCCACAAATCAAAACCAGGTAAACCCCTGTCACGCATGTCACATGTCCACTCAGGGGCTGATACCACACTGTTGTTGAACAGTGTTAGAGCACATGTCCACTCAGGGGCTGATACCACACTGTTGTTGAACAGTGTTAGAGCACATGTCCTGCTCGGGGCTAATGCTTGAGATCCCACATTTGAATTCTGAATAGTGGGTTGTTTGGGGGCTGAGTGGTGTGATCTCAGTTACCTAGAGATTCTTCACAATCAACATGCCATGACCCTCCCAGTGCATTCTGATCAGACCTTTCATCTGTCAGGTTCCAGATCAACTATACAGAGTATGACTGTGACAGGAATGACATCTGCTGGCCCCAGCTTCTCTACCCATTGACAAGATACTACACAGGTCAGGCTATTACCATCTTCACTGCCAACTTCTACTGTTCTACTGCAATTGACTGTTTAATTTGGTGGCTACCTCAGCTGCATCACAGAATTACGTATTGCAGTACCAGTCAAAAGTCTGGACATACCTACTAAAACTCATTTGTTTTTCGGCAAAATTATGACCCTGAGCCCTAGATTATGTAGCTATTATTATAAACAACAGCTTATGAACAAGGAAACAGATGGACAGATGACCTGGGCCCCACAATCTCTCAACCTAAAATCTGTAGAGCTGGATTGGAATGAGTTGTATTGAAAAGTATGAAAAGCAAGGTAGCCAGCTTGTGCCCAGAACTTGTGGAAATTCCTTCAGGACTGTTGGAGAAGTATTCCAGGTGGCTACAACTGGAACCTCGTTGAAGGACTGCAATGCTATCATCGAAACAAAAAGAGGCTATTTTGAAGAATCTAAACTTTGAAAAATTTTCGAGGTGTTGAACTCATGATCATTGCAATATTTGATACATATTACTTCGTTGCCTCAAAGCCTAGCCTTTTACTGTAAGGCGAATAACATTGCTAAAAGAGACATTCATTAAAAGTAGGTGTGTCCAGACTTTTGACTGGTATTGTGTCTTTAGCACCTCTTTTACTCCGAATGAGGGGTTCTAAAGATGTTTCTTAACATAATATAAAGCATTACTGACAAAATATATAGGTTTTTATGACATAAACACGAGTTCAGTTTGTTTTCCCTGTCTCCGCCAGGTGAGCCCTACTCAATCTCACTTGCTAAAGGGCTGATTTTGGTCTTCTTCTTCATTGCCGCCTCCCTGCTGGGGGCCCCGTGGAGACAGATTCGTCAGGCCTGGAGCACTGCAATTTTTTGAAGGTCAAGTTTGCCTGAGGGGGCCAGAAGAGTGCTTCAGCTGACTGGAGGAAAGATGCAGGCCAAACCTGACCTGTGTCCGCTCCGATTTAATGTGGCTTCATTGCTGGAAGACTTGGAATACAGCGCATTTCTTGTTCAAAAGTGGAGTAGCGTTTGTGCTCAATTTAAACAATGGCATGATGAGAACAGTACAATTTGAGTACCCCTTAATGACTCCCTTGTGGAGTGATGGGGTGCACTGAAATGGATTTCCCTGTTTATTTAATACACTCTGTCAGGTTGTCTGGTTTTAAGTGTTTCATTATATTGAATTTACAAAATAAATGCATTTTCGTCTCCTCATTTTAGAAATGTTGACACAGAGACAGCAATGATTATGTATAGGGTGACCAGATAACCCATGTCAGGGAGGACACTCTGAGCACTGAGTTCTTGCTGTGTGCTTATTGGTCTCCTATAATCATGAATGTGTCACTAATGTTAATGTGAAACAGCTGGATGAGTCTTTCAGTCAAGGAAACGAACCAATCAAAGCGCAAGAAGAGCTGAACTATTTAGCTGAGCACATGAGACTTTCAGTTTGAAAGTAGTTTGTAAAACCCGAAGTAGCTCAAAGTGTCCTCCCTGACATGGATTATCTCGTCACCCTAATTACGTAGAACTAAGTTTTCACAGGTTTGATCAAGTCAAAAGAGTTTACATTTTCTATTGCGTATATCTGGATTATGTACATGCAATTTGACCACACGATTAGGAAATTGTTCTGAGAATAAACTTGAAGAATAGACTGCGCGCGTGAGGGTGTGTCATTGCGTAGTAATAACTTTCGTTGATTTCGTGTCCCGTCTGGATTCCGGTCGGTTCCCCCCCGGAACGAAGGGAAAGCTTCTGGTCGGCCTCCGCTCCTAGTTCGCTGGATTGTCGTCTGACGAATTCTGACAAACTACGTAGAATAAAACTACGCTGCGCTCTGGAAGGGGTGGGTTTTCTAAATACTAACATGCAGCTGCTTGACGGTGATCTCCGGAAACGTTTATCGCGTGACGATCTGTAGAAACGCGGCATATGACAAGAATATCTAGTTTTGCTACTTACTCAGCAACTGTTACCGTGTAAACTTGCGCACTTTACGTAAATTACTTATGCAGGCTTAACTATGCTGGTAGTGAAATTAGTCTATATATTGCCTCTCTGTTTTCCGTTTGTGGTATCTATTTGCTAACCTTAACTAATAAGTGCCATTTTAAAAAACTGCGATATCTTTATTTTTATGGGTGACCGGCGGAGGTACGGAATTGGCGCAGGGTTTGATTACGCGTTGACCCTGGATCGGCAGTTGGGCGGCTCGGCGTTTTCACTTTAGGTGTGTGTACGGTACGCTAATGGTGGACGGGCGGCCGCCTACGGACTGCAGTAGGTAGCGGACCAGCCAGCCTCCGAGAGGTCCAGGGGAGGCGGAGGAAGACGACATGGGCTCGCTGTTCCGGAGCGAGGAGATGTGCCTGGCCCAGCTCTTTCTGCAGTCTGGGTCGGCCTACGACTGTGTCTGCGAACTGGGAGAACTGGGGCTGGCGGAGTTCAGGGATGTAAGTGTTGAAGCGCATCTAATGCGGAAACTTTGCTAGCGGCTCCAAAGTCGAATCGGAGTTTATTCACATGGTGTGTACTACACAAATCTAATTTTATTATAAAAGAATATTTCAATTACAACCATAATACATTATGATCGCCTATACGTTTGCATGTGCATCTAGGTCCCAGTATGTAGTTTCAGTGTATTCAGTAGTTCTGTGGCTGTTTGCTCACGGGTTATCTGGCTAACAGCAGGAACCACGATTACATATTTCTCGACATGCGATATTTTCTTTTTTTGACATTCTAAACGGACATCCATCTGATGGGAGTACGGTGTTTACAGAAGGAATAAAACATTACTCTTTCTTTCTCCATGTCTCCTATAGCATTTCCTAGAAGGTATAAACAACACAAATAATCCAGCAAATGTCTTTCGCGTATTTATATACCCAAAACCATAATAAAGCCACAGTGTGTGTGAGAGGGGAGGGCTGGGTGTTATGTTTCTTGCAGAATTCTTGACAAAGATATTGAGCAACAGAACATATGATGAAACCCGACAAAATCAAGCCTGCAGTTATTACAGCATGAGTATGAGATTAATTTTTGGCTGTTAGTGGTCTTTGATAGAGATTAACCCTATTTATTTTCCCTGTTTTAGCTTAACCCAAGTGTCAGTTCCTTCCAGCGTAAATTTGTCAACGAAATCAAGAGGTGTGAAGAAATGGAGAGAATTCTAGGTAGGGTGTCATTACAGAGCATTTGCTGTGCCATTAAAGCATTATGTTTGTAAGTGGAGCTGAGGGCCTCTCATTTTGCACTTCGTTGTGCACTGACATGGTATGGGAACAGTGGAGAAATATAGATATATGGAGATACTTGCTTAACATAAATATATGCAACAAATTTTCAGGTGAAAATGTTTTTTACTTGGTAAATAATTTGAGACAGTGTAATTCTGTTTCATATTTGTTTTCTAAACAGACACATTTTCGCATTTATAAATATATGTGTTAAATTGCAATACATTTTGAAGAAAATAACTTAGTATGACATTTCCTGTATTTTGGTTTGTGGTTATTTTTTGCTTGACATAAAGTTCAGGCTTCATCGCTACCAAAATTCGGTCAGACAATTTCCAGTTTGAGCTGCCTTCCTTATTGTTGTCAGGAGAGAGGCACTACTTCTTGATGTTGGGTTTTCAAGTGCTCCGCAGGGAGCAGCTTAGGGGGGTCAAACTGGAGACATATCTGTAGAAATAGCATTGGTTTTGACCATACCACTTCAGCTTAGAAAGGGATTTAAGTAGAACGTGACCCTTTGTTATGGGAGCCACCGCGCCTGCTCTGATTTTCTAATCACCTGAAGAATTCTGATGGTTGGTTCTCAGGCCCCACATTGTATTTTGATATTCTACTTAAACCTTAATTTGTGTGATGTGGGTTTTTGCATCTTGCTGGGTGCTGGATGTGTGCGCTTCTTTGCTGAGTCAGGCCGTCTTCTCTGGCAGGGTACCTTCTGAGAGAGATTAAGAAAGCAGACATCCCTCTTCCTGATGGTGAGGTCAACCCTATTGCCCCACTGCCGAAACACGTACTGCTTATAATGGTAAGTTCCATTTGTCTATCTGTCTTCTCAAGATATCATTCAGTGAGGACACTAATGTTGTTCAGTGTTGCCAAGTTAAACTTTTTAAGAGCTCAGTTTAAATTAGAGTCTTTTTGGAGATGTAGGCTGTCTTTTTTTCATTTGGTACCTGTGTAATTTTAATATTCATAATTAAAAGACTTAATTAGTAAGTCTGTTCTGGTGAAATGTAAGTAGTATTATTGCTTAGGGCTTTTATATTCCTACACTGGTGTCAGCAATTACTAGGGGACATTCCAGGTACCTGTGATCTGAATAACCATCTGCACGTACAGGCCAGAAACATTTCCCATAGGTGGCACATGGTGTCGGGTGGGTGCAGGCAAGGTGACCTGTTAACTGTTAAGCCCAGACACTACGGGTGATAATTATGTGTCGATTAAGCAAAGATCCTTCAGTCAGGTAGACAGCATAAGGGGTTGCAGATTTGATTTGATTACGTAAAGATTTGAGGAGCTTATTTCAGTGGGCTGGTTTTGTTCTGCCCATCACAGGAGCAGCTTCAGAGGCTTGAGGTGGAGCTGAGTGAGGTGACCAGGAACAAGGAGAAGCTGCAGAAGAACCTTCTGGAGCTGAGGGAGTATATGCACATGCTGCACATCACCCCGAGCTTCGTGCGCCGTACCACTGAGGTGGGCCCCGCCCCCAGGTGGGGGGGACAGTGACCTGTATGGGGGGAGAGCAAATTCACTCTCTCTGGATGGTGGAGAGTAGACCGGATTGGAAATTTATATTTGTCTTATTTTCTTTTCTTTCTTTTTTTTTGTTTTTTTGTTCAGTTCTTGTGCCTCACTGGTCATGTGCGCCACCCTCGTGCTAATCAGAGGATGAATTTTGGCCTGGGGTGTGGAGAGAAATCATTCGTGTCACCTGACCAGGCATTTTTTTAAATGAATCCACTGGATTATGCTGGGTTCTTTTTTTACAGTCAGTGGAGTTCAGCGGTAAAGCTAAAGGGGTGGCATAGATCTCGCCACGTGAAATTCACAAGGTCTTTATTTAAGCTTTGGTTTCCTCGGTGAGAGGTCACATGATCCGGGCGGAATGGGCAGTCTTGTTTTACCCATGTCAGGCTGCCGCGAGGGTAGCGTTTTGCTTTTGTGCTGTGGAAGACTTTAAGGGCTAATCTGGCACTCAGTCCTGTGCATTACAATCATCATGTGATGGTTTTTACAGTTAATGATGTTGCTGTTTTTTGGATTTACCAGTTAGCAGCAAATGGGAGTTACCGTTCTATGGTTAGTGCTAGGGGTGGGTGATACATCAGAAAATATGATATCACAAATTTTTTAAAGTAGGATCACGATCCACGGTCTTATCACGATTGTTTTTCACGTTGGTTAAGACTATTTTGAAAGTTATTCAACAGTACAACCAAAACTAATTCCATTATTTTCAAGCATTTTGCCATCTAAAGTAAACTTAAAAAACAAAATAACAGGGTGTTTTCTTTTGAAGTGGTTAAAAAGGTTAGACGTATTGCCATCCGACATGCAAATTTTGCAAGTAACTGTTGATTTTTGAAAATATAAACAATTTCCATATTACCGATGTCAAATTATTTTTCAGGGACCAACTCCTCCATGTCGCCCATGCCGCTACATTGCCAAACAGGGAACGTGTTTCATGTTGCACAATGCATGTTGGGATGAGGGTGCGAATTTCTGTGATCTTTTTATTGGCACGTCGAAGTGGATTTGGCTGACGAAACAACTTCCGTGTATGAGCCTTAGTAACGTGCTGCAGTGTACATTCTAACGATCTTTCCCTAACGGTAGATCGTGGAGACATTTTAATCATTTACGATGTAATATTGTGAAATCGCACACCCCTATAAATAAATATCTTAATTGCTTAAATAGATATATGTTTATTTAGATAAAATAAGTAAATATGTATCGGGTATAACTAGAAAATGATTATTTCTGTTAATTGCACCTATTATTAGACTTATTTACCCTGATGCACCATATCAGTTAAGGGTTTGGACCATGGGAGAATCTGTTGGTTGGTTAGTCCAGAAAGGTCCATCAGATACCTGTGAGTGGTTCTTGGTGGTGTTAAATAGTTATAGTTTCTGAGTGGCGCTCTCTGCACCGACTGCATGCTGTTCCATCATGGCTGTATTGTTTCCCCGGTGTCCAGCGAGAGCCAGTGCAGGCGCAGTATGAGGAATTCCCCTTCCTGGAGAAGGACTCTGTGATGGACTACACCAGCATGCAGAGGCTGGGAGCCAAACTTGGGTGTGTATCCTAATACCATGTTCTCCCTTAAACCAGGGGTGGGAGATAGGAGGCTTAATTTCTTACATTACCATGTGCAGTCTATTACTGACAGGTTCAGTCCACTTCATATTGATTGTTTTACTGATTCCCATTGGCAGTGATTAGCAGTTCAATGGGTTTTCTGTAAGCACTTGAACCAATTTTTTATATTTATGATGTTGCAGCTCTAAGGTTATTATTGGGTTCACTTCCTGAAGGCCAGGCACAGCCTTAGCGATTATTTTTTGCAGAAAATAAAAATATTGCAATTGGCATTAGTTCTATGATGTGTTGTGGCTAACGCAGGTCATGGAAGGTGAATATGTGGCTTAAAAGCTGCTTGCCTTTGGTCTCCTGGGTGCAGGTTTATCTCAGGCCTCATCCACCGGGTGAAGATTGAGGCTTTTGAGCGAATGCTGTGGAGGGTCTGCAAAGGCTACACTATCCTCAGCTATTCTGAGATCGATGAGTACCTGGAGGACCCAGATACGGTGCGTCGATTTGAGAATTGTCTAGAAATTGGCATGGGTACAGGACCCAGACACGATGTGAATGGAGATGGCGCATGGAATCATGAGGCTCTGGTAATTTAAGGCATTTATGAGTTGGGGTGACTTGATGACTGTGCATGTTTTGTGTTGGCTTTTTGAGACCTGATGATGTGCTGTTGCTCACTATAGGCAAGAAGTTTTAACTGGCCTCTATGTTCAATGTCACTGAGATGCTTTAAAAATGAATGGAACACAGGCAGGCTCTCGGTTCATACTGTCCCTTGTCCTTGCAGGGTGAACGCACCAAAAGTGTTGTCTTTCTTGTCTCCTTCTGGGGAGACCAGATTGGGCAAAAAGTGAAAAAGATCTGTGACTGGTAACTGAGTCCTTCATCTGTCTGACATCATGAATGTCCACAGGTATTGGTGGTTTCCCATCATATTTATCTTTTTCTGCAGCTACCACTGTCACCTGTACCCTTACCCGAACAGTAATGAAGAACGCATGGAGGTGGTGGAAGGCCTCAGGACTCGCATCCAAGACCTGAACATCGTAAGTTTTCTGGATGTCACACTAAGAAATCGTCTGACAAAATGGTTTCCATGTTGTTAATCTGCTGGCTCCGCTACCATGATCCCCATCATTTGCATGTGAGCAAATGAATTGCAGAGGTCATTTTGAATGCCCTGACAACTTCTCTTAATAAAATCTGACACTGCGGTATCCAGGGTTGTAAATTAAGCTCGCCTGCTTACCTGGGGCAAGTTCTTCAGGCGAAGGGCGAGTACAAAAAACTGAACACTAGTCTGCTGACTAGTAAAAAAAAAAAAAAAATTGCACGTCAGACTATATTACTACTGAACTAGCTGACTTTGCTAGTAGTAAAAGTTCCATGGATGTATTCTTACTGTTTGTTTGAAAGTAAGTTGTAAGGCACTAACGATTTATAAGCATAGGCTTTGTTTCCGTGGAAGTGGAGTTTGCTTTAAGCGTTTATGCCAGGGAGCTTACAATGCGGATGGGAACCTGGAGGCAGTAGGATAATGAGAAAATGATCATGACTGAACAGTAAGCTGCCTTGTGGTGCAGGGAGTGAGACAGCATAGATGTGGACTGCTGTTGAAGATAACTTATTGGTGTAAGTGGTAACACTGTTATCAGGTGCTTTGTGACTACCAATGAGAACTCAGCCGTTCAGATCCTGTGGTTAGCAGAATGATTTCTCTTGGGCCCTAGAGCAAGATCCTTAACCCCAGTTGCTCCTGGCCCTGCTTTCTCAGTTGTATGTCTCTTTGGATCAAGCATCTGTCAAATAAATAAATGTAAGTGAATGTAAATGTTATTCAGGGAAATGTGAAGCAGGATGGCTGCTAATATGTTTATGAAAGTGAACTTTTGGGCGTTTACTGTGTCAGTTTCATTTTCAGATACTTCGTAATTTGATATTTTGAGAGTTAAGTTCTGTCAGTGCTTTTTAATTCTAACGTGTACCTTCAAATGTTCAAAGATGGATGTTTACCTGATATGAATTTGTTTCACTTCATGTTAAAATTTACACAATGCAATGTGCAATATATGGACATAAGTATCGGGACACCTGGCCATTACACCTACAGGAACTTTTATGGCAACCTATGTAGCCATAGCATCATATGTTGTTGGTCCCCTACTGTAACAGCTGCCACTCTTCTGGGAGGGCTTTCCACAAGATTTTGGAGTGGAGCGTTTCTGAGGTCAGGCACTGGTGTTGGATGTGAAGGCCTGGCTCACAATCTGCATTCTAGTTCATCCCAAAGGTGTTTGATAGTGTTGAGGTCAGGGCTTTGTGCGGGCCGGTCAAGTTCTTCCACATCAAATTTACCCAACAATGTCAATGTGGACCTTGCTGTGTGCACTAGGGCAGAGTCATGCTGGAACAGAAAAGGACCTTCCCCAGATTGTTCCCACAAAGTCGAAGCATAGAATTGTCCAAAATGTGTTGGTGTGCCAAAGCATTAAGAGTTCCCTTCACTGGAACTAATGGGCCTAGCCCAACCTGTGAAAAACAATCCCATACCATTATCCCTCCTCCACCAAACTTGTTGGCATAATGCAGTCAGGCAGGTAACGTTCTCCTGGCATCCGCTGAACCCATACTCGTCCATCAGACTGACAGACGGAGAAGTGTGATTCGTCACTCCACAGAAGACGTTTCCAGTGCTCCAGAGTCCAATGGCGGCGGGCTTTTACATTATTCCATCCAATGCTTGGCATTGCGCTTGGTGGTACGAGGCTTGCATGCAGCTGCTCGGCCATGGAAGCCCATTCCATGAAGCTCCTGGGGCACAGTTTTTGTGCTGAGGTTAACGCCAGAGGAAGCTTGGAATTTACAGTTATTGCATCAACGGAGTATTGGTGATTTTACGCGCTATGCGCCTCAGCATTCGGCAACCCCACTCTGTTATTTCACGTGGTCTGCTACTTCATGGCTGAGATGTTTTTTAGATGATTCCTCTTTGCAATAATACCACTTACACTTGACCATGGAATATATAGCAGGGAAGAATTTTTTCACGAACGAACTTATTGTAAACATGGCATCCTATGACAGTATCACACTTGAATTCACTGAATTCTTCAGAATAACCCTTTTTTCCCGAAAATGCTTGTTTTGTCCGTAGAGTGTGTTTAACTGCCTTTTTTAGTTTTATTTTTTTCTTTCTTGGTGATGATTTATTTCTTGGGACCAGGTCCTTCATAGGACAGAGGAATACTTGAGGCAGGTACTGAACAAGGCCTCGGAGTCTGTCTACACATGGGTGGTTCAGGTCAAGAAGATGAAGGCCATCTACCACATTCTAAACCTGTGCAGCTTCGATGTCACCAACAAGTGTCTCATTGCCGAGGTCTGGTGCCCAGTCAATGACCTGCCTGCCCTACGGAGGGCACTAGAGGAAGGTTCGGTGAGTCTCTGCTGACCTTTATAGAAAACTGCAGTTGAGCTAGTACTTCCCTTCAGTTCTTGGCTGCATTCGAAATTACACACTATACACTTACACAAGGAAAAAGTATACTTTATGGCAATGGTAACTGTGATTCCTTAGTGCAAGTACAAAACTTTGTATAATTTCCCAAAGCACTATGTTACCTTTGAACTGCTGGACTTTGACTTTTAATAACAGATGTCCTGCATAACAACAAGTAACGAACAAACCGTATATGATTGTGGGATTGAATAGTGTACAGTGTTCACACATTTCGTATTTTGACCTGATGTAGGGTGCCATTAGGGAACTTTTTGGGCCCTAATACGCACTGTGGTTTTGGACACAGTATTATGTCTCTTTTACTATTTTGCTGCACTATTTAGTGTGGAATTGTGCAATTTCAGATGCAGCCCTTGTCATCACTTAGCGTTCCAACTTGTTGGTTGCTAATGAAATCCTTCATGAACTCCTGTTGTACTAAATATGCTACAGTTACTACATTAACCATTTATCTAGGGAACATTTTGCTATGGTAGCTGAATTGAACAGGTAACTGAAGTTAGTGTAGTGCAGGTCTAATCTGAATCGCTACCTACTAGTCCTTGGCCTAAACCATGGTGGAAGTTGGATGGATCATAACAATTAGTCCTGGTGCGCTTGCCACATGATAATTATGTGGTAGACAATTCAATAAGTGCTTCAGTTAGTCATTGTTGATCGTGTGAATGATTTGGCTTTGGGCAGTGAAAGAATAATTTATAGTTTTTGTATTTCCATGGCCACCAACACGGGTAAAGTGACTTTCATTTCCTGCAGAGAAAAAGTGGTGCTACTGTCCCTTCTTTTGTGAACCGCATCCCAACCAAGGACCCACCGCCCACCCTTATAAAGACCAATAAATTTACCTCGGGCTTCCAGAACATTGTCGAGGCCTATGGTGTGGGGAACTACAGAGAAGTCAACCCTGGTAAGGACAACCATCTGTCTGTCTTCTAACCGCTTATCCCAAGCAGGGTAACGGGAGGGCCTGGAGCCTGGAGCGTGTCCCAGGCACAATAAGGCGTGGGACCACTCAAGCTGGGATGCCAGCTTTTTTTTTTTTTTTTTTTGCTTTAAACTCGGAAAAACAAAATTGTATCTTAGAGGGTTTGTTTTCTACCTGCCACTTCTGCTGACCTATTTTGTGTTTCCCTTTCAGCTCCTTACACCATCATCACCTTCCCATTTTTGTTTGCGGTGATGTTTGGTGACCTTGGGCACGGCATCATCATGGCCCTTTTCGCCTGGTGGATGGTACTGTTTGAGGACAACCGAAAGTTGAGACAGACCCGTAACGAGGTGGGGACGGGCACCCTCCAGGCCCTGCCATGGTCCTTCTTTACTGCTCTGCTGTGACATGCCTATAACCAGGGTCTTCCACAGTTCCTGACCACATTCTTTGAGGGCCGCTACATCATCTTGATGATGGGCCTCTTCTCCACCTATACCGGACTGATCTACAATGACTGCTTCTCCAAGTCTCTCAACATCTTTGGCTCAGGCTGGAGCATTAAGGCCATGTTTTCCCAGAATCAGTGGACGTGAGTTGGGAGGGTGTCCTGTTGGGGAATATTTTTCAGTGGTTGAAACATTGTGTTAACGGCATTTTTGTAAACAAGTCATGTTTTTAACTGGTCCCTTTTTTTTCCACACCATTAATAGGAATGAAACTTTGCGCTCAAATGCCTTGCTGAGCCTTGACCCCAGTGTCCCCGGGGTGTTTGGAGGACCCTACCCCCTAGGCATAGACCCGGTCAGTTCTGGTCTTATTTACAAAGCTTTGGAGTGCAAAAGCATAGTACTGCTCAAACTACAACAAATAAGTGTGCTGTGTTGGAGAACATTCCCATGTGTTTTTTTTTTTTTTGTCTTTGGTGTTGCAGGTTTGGAACATAGCAACAAACCGTCTCTCCTTCCTGAACTCCTACAAGATGAAGATGTCTGTGATCCTGGGCATCATTCACATGAGCTTTGGCGTCGTTCTAAGTGTCTTCAATCACCTGTAACTATCCATAGGGGGGTGGTTTGTGGTTTTCTGATTCAAATTAGGGGATACAGTGTAAAGGGCAAAGGGTGACTCCCATTATAAATGTTGAAGTGAAATGTTTTGTGGTTGACCTCTGATGGCGTTTTGTGACCTTTTGCCTTTGGAGTGTGCAGGTGCAACAAAGATGAAGTTTCTCCCAGAATCCCTAATGTGTGTTTCTACCCCCGCTACTTTTTTCCTGGCCCATCTCCACATTCCCAAGGCACTTCAAGAAAAAGTTCAACCTGTACCTGGTCTTCCTTCCGGAGCTGCTCTTCCTGTTGTGCCTCTTCGGCTACCTGGTCTTCATGATCTTCTACAAGTGGCTGGCCTTCTCTTCGGTGAACTCGCATCTGGCTCCCAGCATCCTCATCCACTTCATCAACATGTTCCTCATGCAGGAGCATGCCGTAATGCTGCTCTACCCCAGGCAGGTTAGTTCCAGATGAGGGGGTAGTATTTATGCTTGCATTTTAGCCAAGGATTGTAGCTCGTGTAAGAGATCTGTGCTGTGCGGAAGAGCAAAGGACCGCACATTTAAATTTGATTTAGATGTTTGACCTTAGATGCACAACACTTGTATGCAAATAGTTTTTAAATTGTATTGTCAGTGGTTCTCAGTCCTTTTCCTGGCACCCCCATGCCAGAATGTTTTCATTCCAACCCTACTTTAATCAGGCTGATATGGTCCTTAATAGGCCAATAATGAAAATGGCATGTTGAAAGAAGTGTGGGTTGGAATGAAAACATTCTGGCGGGGGGGTCACTAGGAACAATACTGAGAACCAATATATTAAGCCGCTTTGTTTTAAAATGATGGAAGTGTAGATTGTGAGTATGAATAAATGTGTGTTGGATATCCCACACTAGTGTGTCAGTGATTTATAACTTATTATAACTAAATTATTATTATTGGTGTTGCACCCATCGATTTCTGGCCAGTTCAGAACCATATCTGTGTAATAATCTGTGTGAGTAACCTAAGCTTCGTGTGGCCCCAACAGGCAGGTTTCCAGGTGTTCCTGGTGGTGATCGCATTGCTGTCCGTACCAGTTCTGCTCCTGGGAAAACCAATCTACCTCTACTGGCTGCAGCATGGGGGCAGAGGGCTGGGAATGTACAGGGTCAGTCTGGTGGGGAGGGGTCATCTCATGGTTTCATTGTGCATGAATCATCTCTGGTCTTATTGCTTCATTTGCATCTTCTCTCCGTGAGTGCTGTCAGTTTAAAATTTTTTGTGACTGTCCTCTGACTTTGATCTGCCCAATCTCAATCTGTCGCTCAGGGTTACGAGCGAGTACGGCATAGCAGCGATGAGGAGCTTTGCCTCCTGCGGGACCAGGATATGGAAGAGGGTGGTAGTCATAACAACCATTCCTCCAGCAGAGAGGACCAGTCGGAGGAGGTAGGAGCATTATTGTGAATATGTCCGTGACATTTCATCAGTGCTGATGAATGAGGCAGTTTTTTTTTTTTTCCCCCGTTTTTGCAAGTCCTTGTTTTGTGCCTGTTGAGTGAGCACATAGTTTAGTTTAAGCCGTGTTGGTTATGAACAAGAAGTACAGTGCTGGAGATGTTTATACATGTGCTTCTGTATGGTCACCTACTACAAAAGCTAGTTATAAAAGCTGAAATAACGACATCATGGCGTCTTCTCCCATGTGCCAGTTTGACTTTGCAGAGGTGTTCGTGCACCAGTCCATCCACACCATTGAGTACTGCTTGGGCTGCATCTCCAACACGGCCTCCTACCTGAGGCTATGGGCTTTGAGCCTGGCACACGCCCGTAAGTATTGCCAACACTGACCTAAGACAAAGGCTCTTCTCGTCCTGATCCTGCAGATATCACACGTAAGCACTACAACCTGTCATAAAGGTTTTTTTTTTTTTTTGCCTTTTCATCGTTGATCTGGAAGTTATTTCTGCTGATTCATCTGTTCCATAATTTCATTATTATTGTCGTGTTTTCATCAGCATTTTCTCACACCCTGACAAATATTTTTTCAAAGAACAAGCTGCTATTCGTGGGCATGACTTATTGAAAATATACAATTTGCATTTTTTTTAGGCCAACAAACTTCAGTATAATTACTTTTCGTGTACTGATGAACTGAAATGAGATACGTCATTGTCCTTTAAGTATTTAGCATTTAACCAGTTTTAACCAGCGCTTGAATTTGTGATGCAGTTCTTCAGCTCTGAGTTATCAGAACAGGCACATAAGCTGGATAACCTGCTTGCCTGTGTGCTTTGTCAGAGCTGTCGGAGGTGCTCTGGGCCATGGTGATGCGGGTTGGGCTGCGGGTTGACACCAGCGTCGGCATCATCTTCCTGGTGCCTGTGTTCAGCCTGTTTGCTGTGCTCACCGTCTTCATCCTGCTGGTCATGGAGGGCCTGTCTGCCTTTCTTCATGCCATACGGCTGCACTGGTCAGTAATCCTGCTGTGCTCGTCCTTTTCAGCAAAATGAACTATCGGTCCAAAATATCTTCAGATGCTGTTGTAGACCATGGTATATGAGGTAAGATCCTTATGTTCTTCTTCCCTCTGCTGTGTAGGGTGGAGTTCCAAAATAAATTCTACAGTGGGACAGGTGTCAAGTTTGCACCCTTTGCATTCTCGCTCCTCCCCTCCAGTTTCGAACTCCATGGCCTGCTGTGAATTCGACACTTGGAATCCCGCCCTGGGATTCTGGACTTGACTTACGGGGATTCTGTGACATTGAGCCTCATCGCTGAATAACTCTTATTTCTTCCTTTTTTCATAATAAAATCTTTGTTGCACTGGATGCCTTATACTGTTGCAACCAAATATCATCAGATCATGTTTTGTTTTAAACGAATCTTCGCTATTTAATTGATTTCTGGTTCCTTTGTGTGCTTTATGTCCAATTTCATCTTCATCTTATAGGTTTCAGAAAGCTTGGAGGATTTGATTTTTGACATGGGCAGGTACCTCTTTCATACACGCCGAAGGAATTATACATATAAGATGCTCAAATTCCAGCTAAGTAACGCCCCAAGGTGTTTTCTTCTTTGTTCCATTGTTAGCTTAACATACTGATGGCACCTTGCTTATTGGATGTTGGAAATGTGTACAGTGCAGTTTGCTGGGTGCTTCTGTCCCAAGGGTGGAGGCTGACAGTAATAAGTGAAGGTAGCCTCTAGCCGACATCTCGCGTCACTCTATGAATGTCAGCGCTGGACTGATTTAAGCTTTAGAGTGATACAGTCAAGCCTGTATTATGATTCATGTTAAGAAAGTGGAAAGCACAGTTCATCTTTGGGCGACAGTTTTAATTGATGCCTTTTTATAAGCAAAATGCAATTTTCCATACTGAGGACAGGCACAAGTGACCTTGAAATGACCAACCTGTATCTTCTAATGAATGAATGACTGAATGAATGGTGCAGCAAATTAGATGACATTTTCCCTTGTGAAATGTGTTGATAATATGAGAGTGATAAGCCAATTGGGTAATGCAGGGACAAACTGGACTACATAAATGCTGTTGTGGTTTCCCAAGGGGGTGAAATACATTCTTTTTCACTTGTTGTGCTCTCAGTTTTGTTCTAATTGTATTTATTTTAATGAATGTGTAGTTATTATCATAACCCCTTCTTATTGTAAAACAACAATGAGGCTAAAGCTGGTTTAATTTTTTTTTTCCATTAAAAAGTTGTTGACTTGCCATTACATCATACATTCCCTGACGGTGAATGTCTTTTTTACAGAACATTTTCAAAATCCACAAAAAAACTAATGAAAACTAATAAAGCTGATGACGGTTATACGGTGCCATGTATGTTGACTCAATCTTGTAGGTCGGTGGTTCTCAGTGGTACTTTTTCTGTCATGCTCCCGTTTGGAAGCAGAAGAAACTACTTGTCCCACATTTTATCAATTAACTGACATAACACCAATGTAAAAATGTGCCTTGAGAAAATAAAAATGAGAAGTGTCTTTAATCAAAACACATTTTGAAGATCAATTCACAAAATAAGTGCCGTTTCAGCTAGGCAGACTACATCATACTTTGGTTTGAAATGATTATGTAAGATGACCTGTTTGTCGTAGAAGGTCTGGCTTATTTGAGAACCACTATTTTATATGTCCCAGTCTATGAAGATTTGTAACTTTGTTTAAAATCATAATTCTAATATATATAATTTTTGGTAGTGAATTACCCCAAAAAATGCCAAAAGTGAATGAGGGGAATGGCTGTGGAACAGGAACTAGAATCAAGAGGAAGTGAAGCTACAGGGTTGCTATAGCAACACCAAACTTCCAACTTAAGGAACCGAGAGGTTCCGATGGTTTGGACATCCTCAGACCCCGTCAGTGGGTGCAGTTTCGGTGGTTCGTGTGCCGGCTAGAACGAGAAGATGGAATTTGACGACCCCCGCGTTGAGTGGATACGGAACCGCGTGTGCGCCGCATTCTACCTGCCAGAAGTGGGCTGCTTCGAGGAGCTGCTGGGGAGAGGGGACGGGGAAGAGGAGCAGAAGATCGCCCGGTTTCTGAACGAGGTCACGGCTGAGGAGTCCACATCCATGCTGCTTTTCTTCAAAACGGTGCGGGAGAAGGAGGTCGAAGTGGAAGTACCGGTCGTAGGTGAGGACGGGAATTTAGTTCTCTGATATTTAATTTGCTGCATATTATAATGCTCATGCAGGACATAAGCTAAATATTTTGGCTCAATGATTTTACAATTAAAACCCCGAGTTTAAAAATCGTAAAATTCGTTCCTTAAGATGCAGAGGACTTTATAAATTGGGATGGTACCACCGAGATGGAGGGTCAAGCCATCCTGTGCGAGTCCACCAAGCCTCAGAGTCAAAGAGGTACGTTCGGAATAGGTGAAAGCAGGACCCAGGACCACCAAGGCACACGTAGTACTATACAGCAATAAATGTACTGTGGAGAGTTGCATGGATAGACTTTTGTAATTTATGGAGCGTATTTTATGTCTGCTCTATGTCATATACTCTGCGTGCAGAATTATTAGATCGGGGTCTCAAACTACCAACCCGTGGGCCACATACGACTCGCAACATTATTTTACTATTTAATATGGCCCTCAAATCAAAATCAATCTTTATCGGGTTACTTTGCTTTTAAATTTACCAGTTTCACAGTGAAATTTCCGACGGCTAATATTGCCGGTTTTAAATCATAATTATTATTCAAATCGAGCTGATTACCGAAATTGGTAAAAATCTGTCTTGCGGATGCACATGTGCGCCTGCAACGTGGGTTTGTTTCGTGTCAGTAAAACATAGCTTACAGTAGTTACAGGAGATTTTTCATTCTAAGAGGATGAAGTTTAGTGTACTTGTGGTCGCTACAATATAGCGCATGTCAGGTAAGTTAACTTAGTGCATAAGTAAAAGTTTCGGTTTGAAGTTTTAGGCTGCGGCTCGGTCGACACTCAGCCGTTTAGCGCCATCTTGCTTTTAAACTCTGTATTTACAGGGCATTTGCGTTTTCGTTCAACTTTTAAAATAGCGGGAGCAATGTAACATTGCATAAAACTACAATAGGGTAGGACTGTAGGACATATGTTTTCTTGATGAAGTGTATAATTTTTGCGGGGATTGTACAGAAAACAATTAGTAACGTTTAGCCAAAATTTCTGTGTAAACTTAACGCGAATTATATGGAGACAAATTACCTGGGAACTTAATAATGCTCCAGTGGGATGGAGTCTAAAGAAGGTGAGATCACCTTCAACTAGGATAGCTTTTAGCATGCTCTAAATGTTTTGTATACGTGCAGTTGGCTTACATAGCAACGTTGAAAATTTACATATATAACTTAACTATAAAAACATAATTATACATTATTGTTATGTCGTTTATTTGATGAAGATGCAACAGTGTTACTTTGATTATGGGGTTGGACCTTTTCAGGTGGCCTGTATGATTTCATATTTAATGTACTATTCGGTGTTCAAGAATGGACTGAACAAAGATATTGACCGTTGTTTTACATGAAATATACTGTGGCGTCGGGCGTATATACCGAGCCATAGCAGGAGCAGAGAGAGACACGGAGGTTCGCTTATCGGGGAGAGCACGCTCTTTATTCGAGGTCCTTATAAGGGCCACATCACGCACCCAACGAACACCTAATCAATAAAACACACGAAACACAAGGTTGTCAGACGCCGAAATGTAAGATGCATACACGGATTTTTACGTAAACTAAATACACACCGGGTACACACAAGACACGGGCAAACACACACACAAAAAATAGGGAAATTAACATTAACAACAACAATACAGCAAGGGCTTTTTACAACTGCCCGTGGGACATGCGCCCCCGGTGCTACAATACATTTATTTAAGGAACTATATATAAACAATTAAAAAATGAGAAAAGAGATATATACATTATTTTTTTTTTACATAAATACACTATATAGCCTACATTGAGTATGGGCCAACATTTCGCTTTCTTTCTCGGAGGCTTGTATGCTGGGGGCTTGTTACTCACATCCACCTCAACTGGGGGCTGGGGTATAGCTCTTCAGCCCTGGGTTGGAAAAGGTCTCTGTGGTTTCAACAGTTTGTTTTGGTCCCGGTGAGTCCGCCAGTTTTGGGAAGGAGATTGCCACCCACAGGTGTTGTTTTATCCTATGCCCCAACTTAACAGAGTAGGGTTGTGGCCAGCCAGAAGGATAAAGCAGATAAAGTTGATTACTGCACTTTGAAAAACTTGTCTAGCATCAACCAAAGGAGGCCACAGTCTTCCAGACACAAACGCACAGGCTCAGCATGCAACATGGGTTTTTTGTTTTAGTAAGGACATGGCAGAAGGCAGTTACAGCACTCTGGAGGCTTACAGTCTTTTAAGAGGACTAAGTCTGGCGTGTTCATATTTTGGTTTTTAATTTTCATGACCCTCAACCAGTACTTTATAGACAGTGCCAGGTAAGTGCACTTTTAGCTCAATGCATGATGTTGGAACTTAGGAATGGGGGAAATGTCACGGTTTGTCTGTCTAACTTGGTACTAGCTTCTCAATTATGTAAACTGGAGCTTTCAGGTTTACCTACTCTTTTAAAAACAGTACACGTTGTCCGTAGTGTAGGGGAGATGGGACGTTTTTTTGCCTCAGCCTCAGAGCTAGTTGATTTCCCATTTGCTAAGAATGAATTCCATGTCCGTCTGTATTTATATATTCATGAAATAGAACAGTTTAGACCAGTTTGTTTCCTTCTGTCTGGATTTTCTAGCGTAACTATGATGTTACAGCATTATTTGTATTTGTCTGAAGTTCAGTAAATAGTTGAACTCTTAGGAGATGATATGGTTTTCGTATGTTTACATAGGTATTGCCTATTGTATTTTTATTTTTGTTTATCAGAAGCCTGATTTTTATAGATGAAATTAAATTTTGAAGATGAGAAAGATGGGATGGTTTTTTATTGAGTGATTTCTCATGTGCTCCTTTGGGGGTACACCACATAGCCAGTGGTCCACTGGTAATTTGAGTTTGAGACCCCTGTTTTTAGTGTTGTAGTACTCGAGATTGGTCTTGGTCTTGAGACCGGTCTCGAGACCATATTTTCAAGGTCTTGGTCTTGTCTTGGAATCGACTACATTTTGACTCGGTCTTGTCTCGGTCTCAGACATGCTGGACTTGGGATTTTTTCTCAAGACCAGCCAAGACCACAATTTGTTCTGTACTTTGAAGAGTTGGTGCAAATCTGTATACAGATGACGAATGAAACAGGTATGATGAAATTAGAAGCAGACCATCTCTCTCTCTGGCTCCGGCTGTGCTTCACATCCGTCTAACAATAAAACATGTCCTTCATTGGTCACAAGTCACGAGTTGTGTCACCTACATCCAATGAAAAGAGAACCGCCAGCGTTGTTATGATACGCCTAACAACAGCACGAGATTTTAAAAAAGATCTCACGAGCAAAAACAATGAACACCTGCAAAAACACTGAGGCTATTGTCTGTGGTTGTAACGTGAGAGGGGGAATGTCTGTAAGGCACTCTACTTGGTCTGACACCGAGAGTTCAGATTTACTCACGGAGGAATTTGTAACATTATTCAACATGTAGCAGAAAAACGTGACACACAGCAGAGGATGCCTGTAGTTTCTTTCACTGGTTTTACAATTTACTGTGGATAAAATATATATTTTGTACTTCAGTTATATTTCTAAATACTGCT